>CM057002.1:35711291-36311291 GCA_029891345.1 Dryococelus australis
ACAGCTTCTGTCAATAACATGAAGTACTAACTAGTTTTTATTGGTCAAGTAGGCCCAGCCATTTTTCGTCGGGATAAATGCCACCATATAATATTGAATAAACGTCTTTTACACCTCTCTATTCTTAAGTACTGTGTGGTACAGTGTAGGGGTTCGCCAGAATGGAGAACGAGCCACTCGCGAGTGCATATCGCTGAGCTAGTCGCAAGCTTGCAGTTGCCACATGCGTATCTGTGAAGAAACGCAGTTCTCATGAGGTTGAGAAGGAAACGTAGTGCTTTAGTGTTATTAGATGATGATGGTGATGAAGATGAAAACGATGTTGAGGTTGATGATGACAACAATGATGATGACAATGATGAAGAGTGTTTTTTATTCAGAAAGGAATTTCGGCGTACATCCAATCAATGAAAAGAGACAAATGTTTCGAGAAGTTCTTCATATCTACTCTGAAATTAGGCCTAGATTATACCTAGAGACTGAGAATTTTCGCGAATTCATTTTTGGACAAGCTATATTTAAAGCAGATGTGCATTTATCTTAGGTTTACAGTTTGATCACAGTTTATTAAACATTTTGCTCATGTGAATTCTGAATCAATAACATACCTATAGGCTGCTCACAATAAAATGAGCACTTTTGAACTGAACCTTAGAAAAAAGTCACTGCTCCTACCTACATATAAATTTTAACGGGCGCACTGAGTGGCATACGCCCAGTAAAGTAGGTAACGATGGAGGGGAAAGTAGTCCCATATCTTAACGCCTAATAAAAAGTTTTAGGTAACCATTAATTATAAATTAAATTATTTCTATCACTTTCTGTTTTATTTTTAATGCGTCGAAGTGTAAAAATTAGCAGTTTCTTTAAAAGAATTACTGTTTTCATAATTTTACATATTCACTTGACCTACTATGAAGAAAGCGATGAGGCCCACGGCAATGATAATTTTGCATAAGGCGGAAGAGCACACAACGTCTATGCAAATAGATCATAAGGAGTGCTTTCAAAAGTTCTCATGTTACCGTTAATATCATATACAAGGGAACAAGCACCGAATACTTGCTTACCGCCTGGTTTGATGTAAAACCGTCTACACGCTCGGGCAGCAGTTAATGAACAGAAAACTGCGGTTGGAAAAAACATAAGACCGTGAATTCTAGTCTGTAGGTCCTTTAACCCACTCAGACCTAGTGTACACAATTGTGTACATTGCGCACGTGTCAGTAATTTCTGTTGTGTGCTGCACTCCGCGAATGTTCGATGACCAATTTTCTTTCGTGTGCGTAAATGATTCGCAGAGCGTCTTATTGTTCAACGTCATAATTGGCTCACATAACTGCAGCCGAACATATAGCCTACAGCTCATTGGCTGCGACAATGAAACAAGTGTTGCCTCGAGTTGAGTACAGCATGCATCATAAATGTTCTGGTTTGCGACACCGGATACCATTAATTAAAGTGGGTCTGAAAGGGTTAAAACGTGAGATTTTCCTGCCTCTAGATTTTCCTGACAGATTCTTCCAAAACATGAAAATGACCTTTTGAAATTTTTTTTTCCTATAAAAACGCATCGCCAAGAGAACATATAAAATTTCGATGCTCCATTATGAGCGATTTGAGCGACCGACACTCGAGGAATCGAACTAACTTGGTTCGAGAGCGACGGCTCGCGTCATCGTTCTATCGTGCGCGGGGTCGCAGTGGCGTGGATTGGTTTCGAACCCCGGCAGGGTCGCTCCCGCGGATCTTCGCATGTGGGAACCGTGCCGGGCGATGACGCTGGTCGGGCGGGGATTTCTCGGGGACATCCCGTTTCTCCCCGCGCCCTTTCATTCCGGCGTTGCTCAATTCCCCAAGTCGCTTCGCCCTCATCGGCCGACAACAACTCACTGTTAAGAGCCGCTTAAATCCTTCCACTACCCTCCCCTAATATCGTGCGCGACCCCTCAGCGCCAGCGTGGTCACTCTCTTAAACTAACACGGGTCTCAATAATACACAGGTTGGGGCGTAGTCATGATAACTTTGTTGTAGCGTGAGAATACCGGCACGCGTGGATAGTGTGAAATAGACACACGACAGGTCAAGGTAAGCACTACGTGTGTGGACAATAAAGAACACGCCAACAATTGTAACACGTCCTCGTTGAAACGCTCCTACCCACCTCGCGATTGTCCGGTATGGCAAGAGTCTTATTCCCAACAGCTTCTACCAACTACCTGTGACATTCTCCGGCAGTTCTCCCACGGAGAACGGCTATGTTGATGTAAGAGCGCGGCTCAACGCGGGTTACATCCATCTGGCACGGCAGTCACCGGACAACTGATTTCACTTTGCCCTCTGCGCTCGTACAGACCAACCCTGCGCCATTTGACATTGTGGACGCGCACTAGGAACGCCTGTCTTCCTCGCGAGACATGCCACTGCGTGCACCGATAACATGTCGTCGAATAATTTAATATCTGCCATGATTTATGCCCCAACCCCCGTATTTCGATCACTGGCGATCGCTTTATCACTAACGATCGCTGTGTCGCTGACCAGTCAGTTTGAACCTTAACATCATTCGTGCTCTTCTTGGCCATATATCCGTCCACCGTTCAACCATCCCATCGATATCTGGATCAATCCATGAACAGATACATGCGAAATTCGCGTTATTTTCTGGCTGCACGATGAACTTCACAGTCCTACATATATTCGAGAGGAGTATTTTTTTCTTATTGACTTCCGCAGAATTCAGATGCAATTTTCCTTTCGACTTGGTTGGAAGCGACCGGGCTCTGCTATCGTTAATTGTTTCTTATTGGTTTAAAATCATCCGGGACCGTAATCAGGCAAACTGTAGTCCAGTAATAAAGCCAGTAGAAATGTATAAATATTCGAAGTCTATTCTGTCCTCAACAGGTGTCTATCCATAGGGACACCCACATTTCGAGGGGAATATTTCTCGACTAGTTGTATTTCGAAACACTTTCGCTGAGGTCCACATTCATGACTGGATGGTTTGCTTGTTACGCATCTTAGATTACTTCCCGTGAATCACAGGCGGCTTCCATGAACGGAGCAGCTTAATTCTCACTGGTCAAGTGTGAAAACGTCTTCTCACTGAGCCATGCAACCAATAGGCAAAGAAAAATTGCCACAGTGTCAGAACATTATTGAAATCTATCTTGGGCGGAAATTTTTTTCGCGAAATTCGGGTGCCTCTATCTATCCATTAATCTTGCAATCTTTCCATCAATCTTTCGCAATCTTCCCATCAATCGTTCAATACCAGGGACCAACCTCCCGTGGCGTATTTGTTGCGCCACCGATCAGGCGTGCGGTAGGCCTTGTGTTCGAATCCCGGGCAAGGCACGGGTGTTAATTGAAGTTGGGTTATAAGTTAAGGCCCGTCTACAATCGCGTTGACGCAAAACGTTAAACGCTCAACGTCGTCGTAAGAAAACTTACATGTCTACAATCGACGTTAAGAGGAATAAAAATAAAATGAATGTAGGTGTATATATACAAATATTTTTGTTTGTGTTTGAAATTTAAAAAGAACCTTTTGTAAAAATAAAGAGTTTCCCCAGACTTAATAGTTACACTCAATTATTTTTAAGTTCACATTTCGTTATTTGTAGGCCCATATTGATTTCGTATAACATTAACAAATTAAATACGTACGGCGATAGTGGTAGTATCCGTTGCCAATCGTCTATAACAATATATAATATAAACTATAACATTTGTTTTCACTTGTTTGTGACGTCTTGAGCTCTGATTGGCTGGCGTAAAACTCAAAACGCAGAGACTTGAAAGTTGGCCAACTTCTAACGCGTTGCGTTTTTCGTTCAGCCTCGTGGCAACGTTTTAAAGTCGGTTGTAGCCAGAGCGTGTACGATTCACGGATTCACGACTTATTGTAACGCGCTATTGTAGCGTCAACGCGATTGTAGACGGGCCTTTAGTCTGTAAGCCGTCTCCTGCTAAGCTTTCAAGCGTAAAACCGGGTACGTTAAATAGCCTTTTACAATACAATACAATTCGATACCAGCACAGGGATTCTGTAACTACCTTTCACCTCATTTCGATCGAGATCGACTTTAATTTCGATCGAAATGAAGAATGTAACTCTTTTTTTCTTTCATTTCGATCTATTTCCGGCATTTCGATCGAGTTTTCATTTAGATCTAAAATGTTAGTCGTTTTCAACATGGCGGGGGGGGGGGGGGGGGGGGTTAGAAGACCAGTATTTGATTAATGTTTAAAGATTTCAATTTGTATGGGGCTGCATATTCACAAATTTCTGTTAAGAGAATGTATTTATGAATGTCGAACACTATATATACCATTGTATCGAAATTTTGAATACAGATCCGTTTCACAAAATAACCTGTAATTCATATACATCAGTAATTGTTACGTCGCAGTTCACAGGTAGCCCTAAAGATAGTAAATTCAATTCTTCACTCTAAATATTTATTTGTAATCATTTAGGAGTGTAAATTATTAAAATGGGTAAGTATTAATTCATAAAAAATGGGAAGGTCCTAAAATTATCTACTTTTTAGAAAGAAAGTACTTTTCTTTACCTTTACGCACATTAGGCTAGTATACTTACACTGTTTCAAAAGAAAGTACTTTTCTTTACTTTTACGCACATTAGGCTAGTATACTTACACTATTTCAAAATATTTGTACGAAATCGTACTATCATTCATATTTTGTCGCTTAGTTCAAATATAATTAAATTATTTACTTTGCTGGGTGCTGGAGGTGTATTGCTAATAATTTACATAGCGACTGCGCTGTCAGATTTATATTTAAATAAAGAGGTAGTTACAGATTAGGAATCTAAATTAGCACACCCATTGTAAGTAATGCTCTTTGCTAATAAATATATTTATTAACCTCTGTTCTAAATAGGAATTACTAATCTTAACACTTAAAATATAAATTAACATCAGTGTGAATGCAAATAAGTGGTAAAGAATCTAAATTCTGATTGGCAACTGGTTGCAAAGATTATGCACATTCATTTTCTCCAATGGCCATCCAGTGTTGCCACATAGTCATCAGCGAAAGCGATCGAAATTTCTTGTACCATTACGACAGACTCGAAAGAAAGAAAAAAAAAGTCACAGAATCGCTCTCTCGCGAGTCGATCGAGGTGCAACTCGATCGGAATGGAGGCGAGAAGTTGTCGAGTCACAGGATCCCCGAGCACAACAGGACGCACGATCGCACCGAAGAGCGCGTCGCGACTAGGAACGGCGATGAGGCAAGCGAGGCGGCGAAGTGTTTGCACTCGCGGGGGTGTCGTTTGGGCGACGTGCCGCGACGAAGCCCGGGACAAAAGACGTTTGTCGACACGGCGCGCGCGCACACACCACACACACACACGCACGTGGTGGACTGCCTGTCCCCCCCGCCCCTCCCGCCAAGAAGACCCCGTCCAAGGACCTGCGTGGGCGTGCGTGCCCGTCCGCCGCCGGGGGAGGGGGCGACGAGTCGCCGCCGCGTGTAGCTCGCAGAGTTATCCTCGCGAGTACAGGCCGTTCACGACAAAGTGGCCGCTTCAAGAGATCAGCCGCGGAAGAAATCCCGCTGCTCCTACCTGCGTGTATCATTTAACGGGCGCGAAGTTTGCGCGCCATGCGCCCGGTAAACTTCGCGCGAGCTGTTCGCGATCAACTGGGCACTTTTGAAATCCCTTGCTTAACGTCTACGACTTGTACGCACGTTGTGTATTCTTACACCGTATGCAAGATTAACGTTGTCGTGGGCCTCATCGCTTTGTTCATGCGTCGGTCAAGTGAAACTGCGAAATTATCAGAAAAGTAAATATCTAACAAATGCGCTCGTTTTTACTCTTCGATGCATTGATAAATATACAGAAAGCGAAAGAAATAATTTAAATTTTCACAAATGGTTACCTAAAACTTTTTATTCTACGTTAATATACGGGAACTACTTCCCGTCCATTGTTACCAACTTTACTGGGCGCGTGTCACTCAGGGTGCCCGTTGAAATATATGCAGGTAGGGGTAGTGATTTTTTTCTAAGGTTGATTTCAAAAGTGCTCTCTTTGTCGTGAGCAGTCTTTAACGATGGAGGGAAAGTACTTACATTGCTCAGCGTCGAATTTAAAGTGTTAGTTAACGTTGAAGTAAAGCAACTGCCCATGGAGCACTGCACCCGATTATACAACGTGAAGATCTCATAACAAAAGTGCTTCAGACACCATAAAAATTGTCAGAAATATGCGATTTATGCTGTATATGAAAGAAGAATGTATATATTTTGCAACATTCTAAAATATTTCATTAAAATATACTTTCGAAAAGTAAAATAAAAATATTGGATTAAAATAGTCCGTATTTTTTAACAAAACGTTAGCACATTTCCATTCTGTCGGACGATGCCGCTGGTCGGAGGGGTTTTCTCGGGGATCTTCCGTTCCCCCCACCCCTTCATTCCGGCGTTGCTCCATACTCATCTTGCTTCACCCTCATCGGCTCTCAAGACCTCGATGTTAAGAGTCACCCAAAGCTCTTCACTCTTACATGCCAACGTATTAAAAACGTTCGTTAAATGGCGCCTGCAGTGTAGGCAGCCTTCTATCACAACATTTTGCCTGTACTACGTATAAAAGCGCGTAATGGTATTAAATTTTTCTGGAGTTAGGAAGGTATCACACAGTAAAAAACATCTCTTTCGGATGATCCAAGATGCGTGTTCTTTTAAAGACATTTCAGAGTATAGGCCTATTAGTTTTAAATGTAAAATATTACTTACAACAGCGAAACTTTAAATTTCGAATTGAATTCAAGCTGTGAGTACAATAATCGCGCGGTTCTTATTGTAAGTAGCCTTTTATATAAGTCGTGAGACAAACTTTAAGGGCCTGAGACTTGAAACTAGAATATTACTTCCGAGTGTTCCGAAACTATGACTCAATGAAAAACAAATATTTGTTATTTACTAATAACTGTTCCTATACTATAGACAAACACACTGATGGACCAAAATATAAAAGAAGTGTCACATGGATTTACCATCTTAAGGGTCCTATGTATTGAAATGTTTTCTGTGAAATCGTTTGTTTGCGCGTAAACGAGTATCTTGGTAAATAAAAGTTCCAGGAGTACGAATTTTTCCCAAAAAAAAAGGATAAAACGCTACTATCGATGTCCCTATATTTTAACTTTTATCATATTATGTGTTTTAATGGAGGAAAAAAAAATTCTTGAAAGTTGGTCAAGTATAGCAAATTTAAAACTTGCCTATGCAGTTTATTTTAGCGGTAAGGTAAAAGTACGTTTATACGCATGTAATTTGATCTGTGAACTTTCATCGCGTGTAACAAAATTACACTGTTACAGATCTAATTTACACAGTAAAGCGTCACGACGGAAACACTGCACGCCTTGCGCGTAGGAGCGATGAGGCGCTAGAAATGCTTGTTATTGTCGCCCGTATCGCTCCCTCGTTTCTTGACCTGGGACGTGCAGCTACATAGTCCCCATAAACACGGGCGATGCGGAACATTTTCTTTTCTCGAAAAGAAAGTATGGACACCAGGCAACACTAGGGTAGAGGTAAAAGTGAGAGCTTTATTTATCTCCCTTGCAACTCCCAACATGGAGCAGACCTAGGCCGTGGTTACACGAGTGCTGTTAAACACATTCAGCTAAGTACATTCGGAAGCCACGTCTGAACAAGTTTAAAACCGGAACATGTTTTCGCGGTTGCGCGCCCAAAGCGAACGAAATCTATGAAAATTCTAACGTCAACAAACATGGAACTTAAATTGTACGATATTTAATTATAATAGCCTCCAACATTTATCACTATCGCTGTAATGGCATAATGGGTGGATATTAGTACATTCAACCATAAACTGAGGTTAATTCAACAAGTGCAGAAATTCCCGCCAAATACAGAGATATTTTCCACACTGCTTGTTTACTTTGAATTAGCCAATAGGAGCGCAGCAGAGGAGAAAATTCGTTCGAAACTACTTGTGAAAACTGTTTTCACTTTGAACGAGAAACAACTGCGATCGGAACTCGTTCGAAGCTAATGTAACATATTGGGTAGCTGAACTTGTTTAAAGTGAAGTAGTTCTGCATCCCGTGTACCCGCGGACCTTTCATGTCGTCGCCAGCCACGTGCGTTCTGCGTGGCCGGAGTGCAGCAGTCGTAGTGCTTGAACCCTCCCCCCCCCCCCTTCCATAATTTTCCCAACACAATGCACCTAGGAACTGCCGTGCTCCGTGACGACTCCTCCACTGCCTTGCCGGGGGATCGAAGCGGGAGAGCGGGTTCAAGGCCAGCCCCCTCCCGACGGTCATAAAAGCCCCAAGTCACGTACCCGACGTCAACACGGCTGCCGGCCTGTCTTTGGTATGTCGCAGACCCTCACCGCCAAGCTGTCTGTGCCTCACCCCCCCCCTCCCTTCGCAGCCCTGATAGTCCAGCTCCCCTCTGTGTCGACCGGCTGACCTCTGACCTCCGCCTGATGGCCTCCTCCTTGATGGAACAAACAGCACCGCATGCATGTCTCAAGACCGCTGCTGTTGTGTACCTCGTTTGTTTGTCCTGCTCGCTCAGGGGGACAGCTAGGAAATAGGGGCATCTCCAAAATAAAAACACCGCGTGAGCATCTCGTGTTTTCCCTTGGGGCCGCTGTGGTTTAGTGGTTAGAGTAATCGCCTCACACCAATCAGAGCCAGCTTCGATTTCCGGCGGACCCCCCCCCCCTCCCATCCCACCTCCGGATTTTTACATGTGGGAATCGTGCCGACGATGCCGCTGGTCGGTGGGTTTTCTGGAGGGACTCCCGTTTTCCCTCACCCGTGCAATCCGATGCTGCTCCATACTCACCTCGCTTCACACCTCATCGGCTCTCAAGACGTCGATGTTAAGCTCCGCCTAAATCTCTTCACTCATTCACAATCTCTCTCTCTCTCTCTCTCTCTCTCTCTCTCTCTCTCTCTCTCTCTCTCTCTCTTCAGTTGTGTTCATAGCATCAAAGTAACCAAAGGAGATAGCGTACTTGGTTACATGAACTGGTGTAGGCCGTAATACTTAACAATTAATCCTAAGCGTACAACTCCAAATTATCTATTTATTCTGTTCGCGGTAAAATGAGCACCTTTTAAAGCCGTGCTTAAGATCTCTTTATATGCATGTTGTGTATTCTTCCGCCTTGTGTAAAATTAACATTGCCGTGGGCCTTATCGCTTTATTCATGCGTCGGTCAAGTGAAAATGTGAAATTGTTACAATCGTAAATATTTTTCTGATCTGCTCGTTTTTACACTTCGATGCATTAAAATTAAAAAAAGAAGTGAAAGAAATAATTTAAATTATAACATATAGTTACCTGAACCTTTTTATTCGACCTTAAGGTATGGAACTACTTTTCTTTGTTAGCAATATTACTCGGTGCATGTCACTCAGTTCGCATGTTAAAATATACGTGGGCAGGAGCAGTGACTTTTTTGTAAGTCTCGAGAGCCAAAGAGGGTGAAGCGAAATGAGTATGGAGAAGCACCGAAATGCAAGGGCGGGGGGGGGGGAGACGGGACATCCCGAGAAAAGCCTCCAACCAGCGGCATCTTCCGGCACTACTACCACACGCGAAAATACGGTAGCGACCCCTGCCGAGAATCGAACCAGGTTCGCATAGGTGGAAAGCGAGTGCTCTATCCACTACGCCACCGCAACCCCTGTAGTATATGCATGGATACATAGGTATATATACGGACGCACATACAGACACGATAACGGACACGTCTGAAATTACCGCAGAGTAAATTAGTATAATCCATTCACGGTTACTTCACACTTTTCTGAAGCCCTGCTAAAGTTATCTTCCAGGATGTTCCTCCGCCTCGTGCAAACTTAAGCTTAACTGCACCAAAGGACAACACACCAAATTCACGCGCACTGAGTTGTAAAGATATTCTGCGTGAGAATTATTTCTTTCTAGGCGGTACCAACACGCATGTTTTCTCGCTGTTTTCCTTCATATTTACTGTAAACAGACTGTTATAATTTATAAATAAAATAGGCCCACAGGTAAAACATCCATTCAACGAAAAATAAGACACTTTTTGTGTAAACATAGGTATAAGACGCTTGTTATTCATGGTCGTGGCATATTTAGGAAATAATTAAACACATAATTCATGGGATGATTTTTCAAAGGTCTGATTCACAAAGTGTAAAGAATACCGAAAATGGACCGTGCACAGTGATGAAACGTCGTGGCGGATTCTCTGAGGCTCAAAGAACGGGCCTTGCTGCGAAAGGTTCGCTATTGTGTTGGCTGTCGAATGGCGAGTGTGTTACTAGGCGCTGATTGGCGAACTGCTTTCCAACGTGTTTTTTTTTTGCCCGGCGACGCCATTTTGCCGGCGGGTGCAGTTGCATCTAGCAGTATATGTGGCTGTTTCACCTCTGTGTTCTGTACTCTGTTTTGGTGTCGTGGTTTCCTTGTCGTGCTTTCCCGCTTTAAAGGCTGTTCACGATCAAGTGAGCACTTTTGAAAGCAACCTTAGAAAAAAAAAAGACTGCTCCAACCTGTATATTCTAACAGGCGCACTGAGTGGCATGCGCCCAGTAAAGTTGGTAACGATGGATGTAAAGTAGTCCAGTGTCGTAACGTCGAATAAAAAGAGTTATAGGCTGTTCACGGTAAAATGAGCAATTTTGAAAACGCTGCTTAAGATATATTTGTAAAAAATGTTGTGTATTCCTCCGTATTTTGTAAAATTAACTTTGCTATGGGCCTCATTACTTTGTTCATGTATAGGTCAAACGAAACTGTGAAATTATTAAGAAAGTAAATACTTTACAAATCTGCTCATTTTTACACTTCGATGCATTAAAAATACAGAAAATGAAATAATTAATTTTATGCTATCACAAATGGTTACCTAACACTTTTTGTTCGACGTTAAGAAACGTAACTGTTTTCCATCTATCGTTACCAACATTACTGAGCGAATGTCAGTGCGCCCATTAAAATATATACATGCAGGGGCAGTGACTTTTATTCTAAGGTTCATTTCTAAAGTGCTCACTTTATCGTGAACATACTTTTAGTAACAATTTCTGATAACTTAAATAATTTCTTTCGCTTTCTGTATTTTTTTTTTAAATTATTCTAAGAGTAAAAATTAGCAGATGTGTAAAATATTTACTTCTCTAATAATTTCACTGTTTCACTAGACCGACTCATGAATAAAGTTATGAGGCCCATGACAATGCTAATCTTACATAAGGCGGAAGTAGATCTTAAGCAGGGCTTTCAAAAGTGCTTATTTTACCGTGAATAGCCTATTTCTTCATTACGGGACTCCGATTAAGGAAAATGCATATTGTGATCATGTGAAAGAAGTCTATGGAATAAACACAAAGAAATGGTAGTGTTTATTAACCGAAAATACTTGCACATAACCTAAATTTAGCAGAGCAATACAGACGTCTCTGTTCATGCCATAAACGTGTAAATTGATTTCATTTACGTACATGAACATTTTAAGCCATTTTCAAATAAAAACAAAGAATCGTTAAAGTTTATTTCATCTTCACATATTCAGAACAGACTTTAATTCTTTTCTGTTCACTTCATAAACACTTAAAATAAACTTTTAAGTGCCATACAGAGCTTAAATACCAGCATATTCGAATGTTTACGCCATTTTAAAAACAAATTTGCTTTTCAATATAACTTTGACATTTTAAAACAAAGCACTGGTGTTTACTTGATCTTAGGTTCACACTGATCTTAGGAACGCAATGGTGCAAAATTAAAGTGTGCTGAACCAGGATAAAGCCGGTATCATTGCTGAACCTCAATGGTAAATCCACAGTAAAAATTTCAACAGTAAATAATTCTTTCAAAGATACTAGCTCTATCCAAGATACTTTATCGAACTTTATAAAAATTCGAAGAAAAATGTTCTATGCATTATGCATTGTATACATTTACGGACAAGAGACTAGAGAGATTACTCTAACCCGCGTTTGTTTCCATATCCGTGGGCGGGTGGTCGTTTAAAATTATTTTATTCTTTTTGTTATGGTGTTTGTTTTCCTCCGGTGTACAGTTATATATGCTGTTCACGGTAAAATGAGCACTTTAGAAAGCCCTGCTGAAGATCTACCTGTATGCACGTTGCATATTCTTGCGCCTTATGTAAAAATTAACATTGCCATGGGCCTCGTCACTTTATTCATGCATCGGTCCAGTGAAACTGTGGAATTATTAGAAAATTAAACATTTTATAAATTTGCTAATTTTTACAGATCGGATGCAATAAAAATCAGAAACCCAACTAAATAATTTAAATTATCACAAATGGTTATCTAACACTTTTTTTTCGACGTTAAGATATGGAACTACTTTCCATTTATCGTTACCAACTTTACCGGGCACATGCCACTAAATGCGCCCGTTGAAGTATGTGCAGCCATGGGCAGTAACTTTTTTCTAAAGTTGATTTCAAAAATGCTCACTTTGTTGTGAACAGCCTTTACTTAAGAATATATATGTGAGACAGGCGCACATACTGCTAACTCCAGCAGCGCACTCCAGCAGAATGACGTTCACCAATCATTAAGGTTCCCGTCTACCTGGCGCTAAAGCAGACTGTTTGAAACACATGTTTTTAAACGAAACTATTAAACGTGCGTCCAATATGATTATCTACGAAAATAACCCACACTTTAGACGAGGACTGTCGAGTGCTTTCAAGACTCCATGATCATTAGAAACACCATTTTTTTATTACTTTAAAAATTTTTTAAAATGGATATTTTAAAATGGATAACAACATGTCATAAAGCCCGTTCAGCAATAAGTACTCGGTAAATTACTTGTCAAGCAGGCTTCACATAGCTGCGACGAACCCAACACGACACGACGAAAACAGCAGCAACGACACGACAATTAAGAGCGCGATAAATAGCTACAGGAATTTCCAAATACTTGTCGAAAAGCGCGTGTGCCTGGTATTGTACGTTAGACTGATATTGCGCGGAGCCAGCCGCGGCAGCAGACTTTTTGCGGTTTTACTCATCCACAGTTCTTGGAAAAGGAGATAGGCGTTGATTTGATTGCGGGGGTGAAGGGGGGAGATGGGGCGTGGCACTGCGAGATAGTCCGGTTATTTTACTTGCGATAAAATCTCATGCTGTAACTTGGACATTTAAAGTTATGTTTAATTTCATGCTAGCGAAAATGTTAATGTAAAACCAATTGTAGCTTTCCTTCGAAAATAACGTACGTATGATTTGTGTTAGGTTTCCTGTAGTTTAACAAGCATACGGGGAAAAAATACAACTGTCCCAAGTTACCTTGCAAGTAACACCTTCAGAGGTCTTCAGAGCCGACGAATGAAATTAGAAATGAGATGGATATCGAGCAGCGCCAGGAATGCCATTTTTTGGATGGGGGGGGGGGGGATGAGGGTGTTTCCCGAGGAAACCCGTGGACTAACAGAATCGTCCATGCACAATTTCCGCATGCGAAAATCTGGCAGTGACCCCGCCGGGGATCGAACCAGGAACGATTTAGTTGTAGGCGAACGCTCCAGCAGTCGCTCGACCACTGCGGCTCTCATGTAACGTGAATTTCTCTTGTGGCATCATTTTCTGTAGGACATATTCATATTCACGAACCGCAGCAACTTACATTATCAGTAAAGTGTCCACCTATAATCCATCCCAGGATAGATATTACACTTTGCCCGGATTTCCCGCTTGAGCACTTCAGTTTGCCATACACATATAAGATTTGCTAAGGACTGCAAATGTAGCTACCGTACCTAATGTATGTTAAAATACCACACAAGGAAACAATTTGCATTACGCAATAGTTTTATTTATATGCATCTGGTTATCATAGAGTGGTAGCTATGTGTGCTGTGAAATCTCTGGAGAGAGAGTTCTATAGGCCTACTTCACATTGGCGAAAAAAAATTTACTCAGAGGATTGATTCTCTGCATGAATCCATTACCGGTATCGCAGATTTTGTAAAGAAAATACTTACATTTCAAAGTCCGTGTTTATAAAATAACAGTTAATTGGACAAGCTATTGTATTTCTTACAATGAAAAGTATACAGCTTTTAAAATAATTCTTTTGGCAACAAAATTTTTAAACATTATTTTTTGTAAATATTAGTTTTTACAGCGTACAGATAACAAGCTCTAAAAACTATTACAACCACATAGGTAAGATATTTTTTTTTATTCACGGATCTATGGGAATGAGAACACTCTTGTGCCAGAACAGTCTATGAAATTTTTCTTCAGCATGCAGTTAAAATTCCCGCTCACAACAAATGCTACATTTTACCAAAAAAATTAATCAGACATTGCCTCCAAAATTTCATTTAATTGCTCACAAAAATATTCGTATCTTGTCAAGATACGTTTTATAGATGTCCGGATAATTTGAGCCATAAACAAGAAAGACGTTACGACATGTATTTTTTTATTCGAAATTCACATCATTTTTGTACATATTTTCACAAACCTAACCAGAATATAAATGGCAGAATCTAATACGCTATCCACAATATTCAAAAATAGGTTTCTTAAAAATACTTTGGTGGTGTCATACCTGGTAGATGCCATTATTTGGCGGATTTTCTCAGGTTGAGCTGAGAGGTTTGGGTGGTTCTCTATGGTCTTGGGAGCCGATGAAGGGTAAATTATGTGGTTATGGAGCAGAGCCAGAAATTGAGGGTGCGGGAAACGGGAGATCTCCGAGAAAACTCGCCGACATGCAGCATCGTCCCGGCATGATTCCCACATGCGAAAATCCGTGAACCGACCCCGCCAGGAATAGAACCCGGATCGCCTTGGTGGGAGGTGAGTACTCTAGCCACTCGACCACCGTAGTCCCGCTTTTCTCGGGGTTCTTCCATTTTCCCACCCTTCATTCCAGGCACTGCTCACCTCATGCCATCCTTCATCGGCTCGCAATACAATACATTTTTAATAGAAATCAAAACATCTCAACTCAACTTAAAAAAATACTTCCAGTTATAAATAATATTTTGACATAAGTTGTCACAATTCAAGGAAATAAATTTCTAACTAATTTATTGCTGTTAATTGTTTTGCGACGCAATAATACACAAATGTTCACATTCATTATGCATCAGGTCATTCACATTTAACAGCAGTTAGAAATGTTTCAAACATGCATGGACTCAATAACTGAGCGAAGGTTTTGCTATAGTTTTATCTGGCACTGTAAAAATTATTACAATAGGATATGCTGCTTTTCATGTTTATCGTTTTATTACATGTCAAAACTGCTCTTACGTAATTTAGAAGTTCGTTGAATGAATCAAGCTTGCAGTTTATTTGTTCCAACAAGTCTTTGAAATACGAAATGTAATTTGCAAGATGCGCGAGTTGGGGGGGGGGGGGGGAGGATTGCATTTGTCAACTCACCTGTCCCCCCCCCCCCTGGGAACCTGACCTTCCTATCCTCTCGCTCCACCCCCCCTAATTCGAATTGTCACCAATGCCATGAACAATAGCGAAGGTACACAGCAGGAAATACGACCCCTCGTTTCGTGCTGAAGGGATAAGATAAAAGTGTCCTATCTCCAAGCAGTAAGTGGGATATTTTCGGCTCAAACATGGATGTTGCAATGCATTACACGTATGCATATAAATCGTCTTTGTGTAAAAATAATTCTTTCTATAAATCATCTACTATGAACGAAGGTGACACATAACTGTTTTAGTTTTTACTTCTTCGATATTCCGATTACTTTATTTTCTGCAACTTGTGAAATTTGCTCTAATATAGCCCTTTTTATAATTAAAAGTTGTTTATTAATAAGAATTTTAACTAAATTTTTAAAACAGGCATTCCTAATTTTAGCTTTCCTCAATAACATGTAAAAATCTTATTCTTCTGCATAAAACTGTTTGGCCTCTATTTGCTGTCGCATTGACCTCTAAAACAGCTCTAAATGATGTCCTTTATCACCCTCTTAAAGTTTCACTGTGACTGCTTGAGTTACATCACGACTCAACAGAACCGACACACCACTCTTGGCATTTTACCTAACTATTTAGAAGGCGCTGAGAGGCTACGCCACTTTCAAAGGCGGTGGACAAGATGGGAATTTGGAATACATGATGGTGACCTTTTTCTTTTAAGCTGTGTATTTGTCATTGTAGGGAAAGCTTGCAATACAAATTAATTTTGCTAGGTTGTACACTCTGTGTGTCGTGCCGCACGACACGACTAAAATAGAAATAATTTCTAATCCAAAAAAGCCGGTCGGACGACACAATTTGTCGGCCTTACATCAGATATATCTTGTATTTCATTGGCTGCTTAGTTTTAAGTGTCATGTTAGGGCTGCCGCGTCGTACTTGTCGGGGCTATGGAGCGAGGTGGCGCAGTGGCAACTCACTGGAGTCGTATTCGAGAGGATCCGGTTTCGATTCCTGGTCTGGCCATCCTGATTTCGGTTTTCCATGGTTTTCCGAAATCACTCCAGGCGAATGCTGGGATGGGTCCCAAACAAATGCCATGGTCGATTCCTTCCCAATCCTTCCCCAATCCCTCTTCCCTGGGCAACTTGCACCGTCTCTAATGACCTCGCTGTTGACGAGACGTTAAGCCCAACTATCTACCTCGTCGGGGCTACATGATTCCGGCATTTAGCAGTCCAGCCGATTGGTGAATTTTCCGCACCATGCGGACACAAGCCCGTTGCAAGGCCTCGCGAACAATTACACCCTTATCAAAGTAACCATCACGCCTTTTCATGTTAGTATACTAGCCTATTCTGTGGCGATACTGTGTTAGACGTCAGGATCGAACATTGATTATGAAACTCACCCTTCTGATATTACAGAAATAAGCCCTCTACGTACGTGACAATTTCTAGAGTACTTAATGAAATATAATTTCTGTGACGGGCAATTGTACGAATTGACTGTTTCCAGGATAACATTTTTGGTACGAAAATCCCAGCAGAGAAATTTAACGTTACAGTGCCAAACACCTATGTTCATTATAGCGCGATAAAATTATAGGATAGTCATTAATGAGCCTCAGTGGTAGCACGCCGCACATCAGAAAGACTCACACACTGATCCATAGCCCTTTAGCGTAGAGGCGAAGATGATTTATTGACTCACGCGGGAGTAGCATTTCTTGCTTCGGGACGTCGAAACGCACAGATCTGTTGCAGGCAGGAGGAGATTTTAAATCCAGTAATAATATCGCTTAACTGGTTCGCAGTTGAGAATTTTTGGAAGCCCGGCTAAGGAATGTACTTTTAAGACAATTTTTTATACGTCCGTCACTCGTGGAATCAATATTTCCATGGACTCGATCGCTATACTCATGAGCCAATGAAGAGAAATTGAGGAATTGTTAGATGCGTATATGTGTTGCTAATATGGCAGTCAGTGTGCCCAAAACACTATATGCAGATAGGGACAGTAATATATATTTTTCAAATGTTTATATGGAGAGGTACTTAATGGACCACCAAGCAGCTGCATCTCCTTTAATACGCACAGGCTAAACAGAAAATAATTTGGGAAGGCACATATGTACAAGATTATTCTGAACTACAAGTACACTCACTGCGGGGTGATTTCCTGTGCAAAATGAGATAGCAACACATTATAAAACCTATGTTCTACAGTAATTAGACAGGGAGGTAGGTGCCCTTGTAAATCGATATTTCAAATTGTTTTAATTTAAATAATAAAACCTACCTGAGAGGGAACAACGATTCCATGAATACTGCAGTCTTGCATCGAGATCTGAAATATGCGAACCGTTTTTTGGTAATGTCATCCCAATTCATTAAGGCGGATTCCCACCCGCCATATTGGGTTTATCGATATTTCGACAAATAATCTATTTCAGAAGCTGTGTTGAAATTTCCCGCTCGACATATCCTAAATAACACCTTCCCAAACTATATCGAACTGCCACAGCTTAGCTACATTTTTTGATTTTTAGCTGGTAACTGTCGAGGCGAAACGCGAGATTATTTCTTGCGTACTATTACAAAGGCGACGATAGCAAGAGTAGTCAAAAAGTAATGACCTCAGACAATGCACTAGGCAATGCTCTGTGCTCTGTCGTTCCAAAAAAAAAAAAAAACATGATACAAAACTGTACTTCCAGATTATGGCAAAAATTCCATGAATTCTAGATGGCGGGTGGGAATCTGCCTCAAGAAAATAGTGGGTGTCATGTTGGGTCCTTATCGCTATTAATGACGTCATAATCAGGTGTACATTATTGTACAGAAACCATGCCTTGGCGTAACTCTCTCGGGCGAACCGTAGTCGAGAAAACAGACAAATATTAGAAGCGTGCAGTCGTTGCGTGCCAGATACCCTCACAAACTTTGTCTGTTTCCTCGACAACCGCTCGTCTGAGAAAGCAAGACGACGGCAATTTTTTTTGGACTGTAACGTACACATGATTACGATCTATTTAAAAGCGATAAACACCCAAGGGTTACACACGTTTTGACACCCTATATTTTCTCCATTAAAGGGGATGATATTACCGAACAAACATTCAGATCTCGATTCAATCAGCAATATGAGCAGAATTATTCTTTTGTTTGAATTATGCCATTCGAAGTATCGATTTTCAAGGCCAGGCCATCTGCCTTCCTTACGAATTATTGTAGGACTTAGGTGGTATAATGTTCTTTATTTCAGTTTACATAGGGAACCGCCTCACAGCGTGTGTATCAGTACTTCAGGATCATTCTGAATAACCCTTTTATGACGACTTTAATTTATAATAGACAAGAGATATTTGGATCTGTGCTCGTAGTTCAGGGAAATGTAATAAAATCCGCTCGCGAATACGTGTTATGTCGGTAGTGGACATTTGACCAGCATGCTGACCTACCAACTCTAAACTCTAAAAGTCGATCTTTGTGAACAGTAGTAAGAGAGAGTGTGAAGGTATTTGGGCGTCTCTTAACAGCGAGGTCTCGAGAGCCGATGAGGGTGATTGAAGTGAATATGGAGCGGCGCCGGAATGAAGGGGTGGAGGAAACGGGAGATCCCCGAGAAAACCCGCCGACCAACGGCATCGCCCGGCACGATTCCCACTTGTGAAAATCCGGTGATCCGGCCGGATATTGAACCCGGCTAGCCTTGGTGGGAGTACGGTAGTAAGAATTGTGGGTTTAAAAATGTATTCGGTATCATCACTGTATTTAAAAGAACGTGAATGATATAGGTTGTCATATCTAAAATAAACGCTTATTTAAAACACGTTTTGTTATAATTTTTTCCACACAATTTATTTATTTTTTAATTTGGTGTTTTGGTAACTAACAGACACAAAAATTCGTGAAAGAATAAAACAGTTATTAAGGTATAAATAAAATGAGGGGCGGAATCCCGTCAGGTCAAGGTAATTTTTTGGTGTACTTTAATATTATGATATGCCAGATTCCTTTTCCCTTTTGAAACCTTCCTTTTAGCATCTGATGTCTGTGTTAATTTTAATAAATGTCACACCCTCTCATTTCATTAATTTAAAAACTGCGAAAGTCCAATGAAGAACTAATTTTTATTTCTTTGATGCTTTAATACTGCCTTATTAAATTTATTGATCACAGCCCCTTCGCAGTAACAGATATGTCACGTGCACTGTATTTATTAATGTCAGCCATTAACCTATACATGTTTTTTAAGAAATCTCAAGCCTTGAAGCATTACATTATACTGGTTAGTGAAGTTATCTCATTGGTAGTTATAAAGCGATAATTTTATAGAATGGTTAGCTACCAGTAATTTCACTATAGTGACATTTTATATTAAAGGTAGGCTTACAGATTATAAGTATTAAAAATATAACTGAAAAACGGCGCCATACTGTAGAAACAAAGGTTTGATAAAATCCAAAGTAACAATGAATGAACTGATAATTATTTAAAGCCAAATTAGTAATCGAAATGGTAAACTAGAATTTGTGTAACGGAACTTTACTCGTCAAAATGATATGCAGTTTTAATAAATATTGCCTGTTTCCTTGTCATGTTTAATGGCAACCATTCTGATATAGCTTACTATATAAAGTAAAATGTATATTGAAGTAATACTACCTTTCTGATCTTCTGATTTGTAAAGTATGATACCAGCATTTGAATGAAAATACGAAATCGCTTATTAACATTCTTGTTTATGGGCGTCAGGTATGTGGACCAACCTTACCTCCCATTAGTTTGTTCAAACAAAAACGGAAAGAACGTGATTCTGTATAAGCAAAAAGGCTTGTCGATTGTTTCCACAAACTGAAAAATGTCGACCGGCGACTTTTTTTTCTCCCCTTGATCAGTGACTGGTTCATTTAAAGTGTTCCTCTTCAGGTCTGACAAAAAAAAAATGAGTCCAGTCCGTCAGCATACCACACATTTGTTAACATGTGTCTTCCTGAAAGAATCTCAACTTGTAAATTATACGGAAAAAAACTCGTAGAATTCCATTCGAGATGCTGTGTACAGATTTCTCCAGTGGTGGGAGAAAATCTTTATCTAAGGATTTGATACGCTTCTTGTAATTGGCAGTCCGAACTGGTTTCAGAGCGTTGAACTTCAGGCAAGGGTGTTGTTGCGTGTGAGATTTCGCTTGCTTTTGTCGCGTCTTCCTGAATAAACTTTTCCAAACGCTTAAGTGTAGTCTATTCACGATTTCTTCAAACTTTTTGAATCAAACCTTTGAAAAATCACTCCATGTATGATGTGTTAAGTTATTTTCTTAATATTCCATGAATCACAAACGTTTTATACTTCTCTTAACATAAACGTATTTTATTTTTCGTTATATTAAAGTTTTACGATTATTCTATGTACAGATTATAATATTTAATTTATAGTGAAATTATGAATAAATCAGTGAGAAAACATGCGTGTTGGTAGTGCCTAGTAAGAAATAGTTATAATGCAAATATTATTACGATTGAGTACGCACGGATTCGGTGTGTTGTCCTTTGGTGTAATTGTATAGTATTAGTTAAACCTTGGTTGCTTAAAGCGGAGGGGTATCCTGGAAGTAGAACTTCAGCAGGACTTCAGGAAAGTGTGAAGTAACTGTGAATGGATTATAAGCAATGTTTTAAGATTATTGCTTGTATGTTGTGAGTTATTTTTAAACAATATTTTAATACAACATTTATACCAAATTTGTCCAAATACGTACATGGTTTTTTATTGCGAATGTTTCATTCCAAAACACAGAACTAAATTTATAAGTGACCACACTCTGCCTTCTTCTGGATGAGTGGGAAAATTCGTTCACTGTGAGATAACAGAGTATATATATATAATTAACAGAGACGACATGGTGTGGTTATACCAGCGAACAGCAGCGACGCGTCGGTATCCAGGCCAGGCGAAGAATCCAAACCACACTACATCAATAATAGTTTATTAAACATATCAGCAAAGCGCCAGTGGAGCTCCCCTCACGGCTGCGCGGTATTTGGGACAATCACGCCTCCAGAAACCGTATAATACGTGGCAACACTTTGTACGAGGTCTGTCTGTAAGTCTGTCTGTAAGAAAGAAGCAGTGTGGTTTTACTATGCCCTTTGTGCTCGGTGGCGAGGTGGCAGGGGATGTTTCTGGTCACCGGGCATCCTCCCCAAAACTGAGTCCGTATGCACTCGAACGGACTGGGCCGCGAATGTATTCAATGGGGATACCGTTATGCTTAAATTAAATCGTGAAGGAGTGTACGAGTGTGTAGTTTAGTGTAAAGTTTTCTTTTTCTCTTTCGGACAGCATGACTGTTTCAAAATTGCAAAGATCCCGGTGGACCTTGAAGATCAAAAGAGCCGATTCAGCTTTTGCTTTTTGCGGGAGTTAACGTAAGGCTAGAAAGTAGCGCTCTGGGTATGACCTTTTATAGGTATCGGCTACCTAGCGGGGAGGTTTGGTGAGGCCTGCGCTGGTTCCACCGGGAACTTTGTCAGTCTGTCTGAGGACCCATGCCGAGATGAAGCCATCAAGATGCAGCTTGGTGTGCCGCTCATCGCCATCCGACCCAACACTCAGCCTCCGGTGACTGTATTATTCAGCTTAGTCACATACTATAATTGATTAGGATCTTCCTCGACAATAACTCATATTCAATGTAAATCATAATAGTTCAATTAAATACCCACTCTGTCTTCATAATTGACTACAGTCATTTCCTCATAATAGTATAAACCTTCCATAGTCCCTAGACACTAGTATAAACTATTAAAAACACAAGAGTGCCCATTCTCTGATTGGCTGTGCGATACTGGGGGGAAGAACCTTGTATCTGATTGGTTAGATATTAAGTTACCAGGCGCTGATTGGGAAACGTCGTTACCACATTTCGATGACTGGGGCCGCCATTTTGCTGCTGGAGTTTGCGAAATCAGCGGCTGTTTCACGTTTGTTTCTTTAAGTTCTCTGGTGGTGACATAATAAACAAACAAAGGCACTGTCCTTGTTCAGTAGTTTGAAACTACTGTTTGAAGAATTTTCCTCTGAATAGAGTTTGTTCTTTTGTGGATTGTAAATGGCTGTACGTATGTTTGAAAATAATCGGTACAAGCCAAAGTATTTTTCTTTAAAAATTGTAACCCAGAGATTATTATTCATGGGATGACCTTCACTATTTCTTGTATGACATCCAGTTGTATCTTATATGCAATATATATTTTTTAACAAATTAACTCGTGTTCATTAAGACATCCAATAAATACTTATACTGTGCTGAAAAGAAAATTGCTGCCAGTAAAATATATATATTTTTTAATTCCAGCTTTGCTCCTTTGTGTCGCCCACACCGAGAAAAAGATTTTGTTAACTCAAACAGAATTTGTTTGGTGCAATCAAATTATTTGTTTGTATAGAGGAAATTAAATATTTTGTTGCTGAAACCAAATTGTTTTGTTGTTCTCATTTGGTTGGCCCAAACTGTAAGATTTGGTTGGTGCAACTCAAGGTTTGTTTGGCAACACGTAAATTAAACAGTTTGGGCCGATGTAAAACGTTTAACATGTTCGACCGAGTTACGAACCAAGATCACCTGCGTCCGAACGCTACGCCTTAGTAACTTCAGTTATTGTGACAATTGATGACATCAGAAAGCTTTCAACTAGACATGCTGCAAATATTGAGCAACACGCACAAACAAATATTTCAGGTTTTACAGCTTTTGCTTGTCAGTTTCTTGTTGCATTGTTTTATTAATGTATTTTTGCGATTTTCAACCATCAATATATGCACTGACGAACAAGGTTACTGACATAACTGTCACAAAAATACAATCTCTCGAGCTAAATTTTCGAGCGAAGGCTGTCAAATGAGTGGCCAAACAAATATATACAGTTGATTGACGAAATATTTAGCTGACAGTATAATTCTTTTTGTCCCAACACAGAGATTTTGTTTATTCAAACATATATTTTGCTAGGCGAACAAAAGTAATTTTGTTGCTTTTCAAATTTTGTTTGCTCAACAATATATTTCGTTAGGGCAACTCTCTCTCTCTCTCTCTCTCTCTCTCTCTCTCTTTCTCTCTCTCTCTCTCTCTCTCTCTATATATTATATATATATATATATATATATATATATATTTGGCCCTATAAAAATAAACATTTTGTTCGTTTTTCTCTCGGTGCAGGTTAGCGCTACAACGCGTAGCAATAGCATGCTTGTAAAACTCTCAGATGTGGCTGTATACATAAAATAACTGGATACAGAGCATTCATATAATGCACTGACCACTGCTTTAGCCATCTTCTGACTTTGCATTTACTTTTATTTCATATGTTAAGAGTTGCCAATTTATTTCACTAGCTACTGTGTATGACTGCAGTAGACGATAAAATAATTTTATCTTCCGAACTGTACGCAGTAAAAAAAAAACAGCATATCTCTAAAGCAAGCACCACTGCTGCGTATAGTTCCTAGAACAGAGCAGTATGTTCTAGCTACAGAACAACTACTTTCTTCAATAGAGGCTGTTCACGATAAAGTCAGGACGTTTAAAATCAACGTTAGAAAAAACTCACTGCTCCTATCTGCGCATATTTATGGGCGCACTGAGTTGCATGCGCCTAGTAAAGTTGGTAACGATGGATTTGATGTAGTTACATATCTTAACGTCGAATAAAAAGTGATAGGTAACCATTTATGATAATTTAAATTATTTCATTGACTTTTTGTTTTTCTTATGCATCGAAGTGTAAAAATGAGCAGATATGTAAATTATTTACTTTTCCAATAATGTCAAAGTTCCACTTAACCTACGCACAGATAAAGTGACGAGGCCTAAGGCAATGTTACTTTTACATAAGGCAGAATAATACACAACGTGCATACAAGTAGTACTTTAGCAGGGCTTTCAAAAGTGCTCGTTTGACCGTGAATAGCCTATAGGAAACTTCAGAAATATCTGGATTGTTCTCATAACAACAGATCTATTGGAATAAACCAATAGAGTATTTTTATGCTGGTTACGAAGACCGGCCGCTGACACCACATTACTAAACTGCTCTCTATTGTCACTTCTCTGCTAATTTCGTTCAGTGAGACATAGTGTATTTGATGTGTTTTTTTCATGCAGAACGTATCTAATTCGTCAACTGAATACTGTAGTAGGATAGTGAATAATTGTTCACTGAAGAATTTTTCTAATTGCAGCCTTCAATTAGATCTGTCATGTAGTAAATTGTAGCTATACTGGGAACGAATAACCTGTACTTAAGTGATATTGCTTGTACAGGACATTAGGAAATTATTTTTTATGCTTTTATTTACGGCTTCCAGCCCTTGGTAAACCTGGCGACTACCAAGCAATTGTAACAATATCCTATCTGAATTTCGTTAAATATTCTTCTTCTCCTAAATGGGCTGAATCCATTAAGATAACAGAAGGAGCAGAGGGATTAATTTCCGCACGATGCTTAAATATTTAACCAAAGTAATTGAAATTCTTTTTTTTTTTATCGCTTTTCTCTTATTATACGCAGGATTTTATTCGGTGTTATTCCGTAGGAATATCCGCTCGGGAACTCTTAGCATTGCAATGTATTATTCATGGTTGCCAACAGCAAGGAGTTTATAGCAAGTCCCCAGCGCCCTATCTTCGCGTGATTCTGATGAGGGCCGGCTTTTAGCCTGCAGCGATGACGGAGGTTCTTATCAAAACGCTTTCGCTTTCCCCATTGCGAACAAATTGCATTCGGAGGGTAACTCTCTCCACCAGAGATGGGAAATATGAGAGATAGATTAATGAATAAAACCAGCAGACGACAAGTGGATTGGAGAAGGAAATGAGAAATTGGAATTATAATAAGGACAGGAAGTACGGGAGAGAGGGAGAGTGGAATGAGGACATTGGGGGAGGCGTAGGGGCGGGGGTAAAGGGAGAGAAGGAGAGAGGGGTTATGATTAATATCGAGCTATCAGGAAACCTCCATTCTGCTCATTTCTGGTGGAAGGCAGAGGGAACGGCCTATACTGTAGATTCACAAAGAAATTATAGCCCTCGTTCGCCTTGTCAGAAAGAAAATGCTTGTACTTGGAAATGAAATTTGTGAGATTGCTTTGGATAGGTCGCTGTATATGACGTGCTATGAAACGAAATGAATGAGAGATGCTTTTGTCTTGGACTAGTAAATATCTTGGAAGATCCTTTTTCATATCACTCAAATCTTACTTTTTTGTTTGTACCTACAGTATATTTTGTTATAGGCTAATTCCACCTGCTATTTCTAAAATGTATTAACATTGATGGTTTACTAGCCAAACTTAATGATAAAATGGTTCACCTGAAAAAAATGCATATCGTTTTCAAGGGAGTTGGAATGATGATCACCGAATCAGCAATCAATATTTTGGAAGGTTGACATAACGGAAAGAAGTTACATATATTTACATTTATGATTTTGTATAGTTCACTTAACTAAACCTCAAAAATAATACCACGCGTATCATGCAACAGCAACTCTTTGAAAGTAGAAGAATTTAGCTCACCTACTTATCAGACTACTCGCAAAAATAAGGTTTATTTTTGATCGGCTGCGTTTTGTGTAAGTAAACCTAAAACTTAGCAGGTAGGTTACTGGGCTCAGTGATTTAGTGAATTACTTTACTAGGTTTGTCCGGTGGTGCCATGAAGTTAGGTGAGATTGTTTACGTAGGCAATAATGATTGCACCGTTCAGTTACTTGTGTTTAACTTTAATAATATTTTAAGTTCACCTATGACTGTGCAGTGAAAGTACAATGTAAACTTTTGTACATTTCGCTATTAATTCTTCAGAAACTAATTGCCTAAACTCTTCTGTAACAATTTAATTGAAATATTGTATGTTTACATTTTTTTTTTTTTTTAAATATTTAACATAGAAAATTCATTAGGTATAGCTCATCTATTTTAGTAATAAACAAAAGTTCACCATACGTGTATCCTAAAATGAAACTTAAGCTTTGTATAATCCACATCAATGAGCTGTAAAATTTGCTTGGCTAATATTTTCCAAGGTACTGTTACTAAAAATATAAATATATATATTACCATGTGTTAGCAGTGGCATAAAATAAGAAATAACTGTGGCACTTGCTCATGGTAGATAAAACAGCATTGTAATTTTTCATCTCGCAGTGATAATGATGGGCGCTTTTTAAACGCATAAGGTATATTATTCTTATAGGTAGGATGATTGAATGGTTATTTGACACTGTGTTCCACAGTGCGAGAGTAAAAACATGAACTCAGTCCTGTCAAAAAATTTTCATGGATGCAAAAAGTACCTGATTCAATCTCGGATCGAACATTTTTTTATTAAAATTAACTAATGATTTTGAATTTCAGTGCCATGCGAGCGGAGCGCAGAGAATTGTTGATAAACAGCAAACACGAATAAACGCACATTGTTTACTCCTGACACGATTTGGATACCTACATACCTATAAGCTGTTCACGATTAAACGAGGACTTTTAAAAGCCCTGCTTAAGATCTACTTGTATGCAAGTAGTGTATTCTTCCGCCATATGTAAAATTAACGTTAAGATATGATGTGAATTGAGGTATTTCCACACCACCTTAGAACGTTAGTTCTGGAGGTAACCTCGTGGCGCATTAGGTCTGTAGGCCGACCTTCCCCAATAGGTATATTTCGCCATAATATATATTTTTATTTGCAATTTATTATTTTATTGTTTCCTTGGTTTTAGTTGTATTTACATGGTTGTTAAATTATATTACGGAAATTATATCCAATATAGTCTTCTTTTCATTTCATGTCATCTGTGTGTGGTTCGGTTCCGTGAGCTATTTCTGGTAAGTCTACTGCATCACGCTTCATGGTATTTACCAATGTTGTGGATAGTGCTGCTGGCATGATGAGAGAGTATTCGAATTCTAGCTGGAATCTCAATCTGTAGCGAAATTTCATGTGCCCTGATTCGTTTGGGATTTCTGGGCCTGCACGTGCTACCAATGGATTGTTTTGCATGTATCTTTTGGTGTATTTGTTATATATTCCGTCATATTTTATCAATAATAACTTGTCTTCTTTTTTGCCTCTGATTATTGGGATTGCTACAAAGTTGTCAGCTTCTTGTTTAGGTAGTTGTTCAGTTTTCCAGAACATGCCGTCTGGTGGATTTTGTGTGTCTATCATGATGGTTTTGGTGTTTCCTACTGCAAGTTCTTCGTATGTGAAGTAGTCGCCTTTTTGGTAGTCTGCCATTACATCTGTTGTTGGTGATTTATGGAATGGTGGATTGCATTCTTCTACTAGATAGGTTACTGTGTGTGTGGATCTGTCTCCGTGTATAATTATGAGGTTTTGACTCCTTTCGAAATCCCATGTTGCTTCTTGTGTGAGTAATCTTTGTCTTGTAGTAGCTTGGTTATGTATGTTGATTTTAAAATTGTAGAATTTGATTCCGATAGCTAGTTCACATATGCTATTGAAGAATGCTTTTTGTCTGTAATTTGATTTTGTTGTTGCTACGGTTAGCCAGAAACCGAAGTTTCTGTATGGGATTGTGGTGATATTTTCTGCTTCTGCTGTAAAGTCCCACCAATATTGGTTTGTGTAGGTGCCATGAAAAACTCCCATAGATTTTGGTAAGAAGTTTGATGTGGTTATCAGGTGCATATATTTACCATATCTTTTAGCGATTTCACTAGATGCCTGTCCTACTGCTGCTGTTAATGGTGATGTAGTTTCTTCCATTGTGGTATCCGCTGTTGTTGTGTCTGCTGCGTGTCTTTTACTTTGTTCTTGTTCATCTGTTTTCCTCTTCCCCCTGGAACACAATATTTTCCAGCATGAATTTTCCTAAATCTTTTTTGGCCCACAGGTCATCACACATGTTTAATATTTTAGTTTTTGTTTGTTCTTTTAATTCTATATGATCTTTTCCTGATTCTAATTTTTCTAGGTTTTGGATTATTTGTTTACTGTGTAGTAACATGTGTGTGATTGTATTATTGAAAGTTATGAATGTTTTTGGTTGTTTTATACTTGATGATGCTTTGATGTTTGGGTGTGTTATTGTTTTTGTTAGATGGAAAGTTTGTATTCTTATTTTTAGTGGTTCTTTTTCTTCGTTTTCGCACCAGTTCCATAGATTGCAATTTGTAGTTAGGTATATTGGTAATCTTGTAATTGGTTCTTTATCACTGTGTTTAATGTCTGTTGTTATTGTTGCTCATTCTAGTAGTAGTTTCCAAGTTCCTACGTTGGTGTTATCTATCAAGGGTTCTTCGAATAGTACGCATGAACTACTCGGTAGTTGGTCGAAGTGGAAACCTGTTCTAACTCTTTCTCTGGATATCAATGTTGGTTCACATGGCTCGCGTTACGGTATCACCAGTTACTACAAATTTGGAAATGTCCCACAACAAATCAACGACATCCTAGAAAACATAGAAGTCAACTTAGATGAAACAGACTTCGAGAAATGTCAAAACTATTATGAAAGTAAAAAGGAAGAAACATTAAACCAAAAATACGTAACATTTCAAACAAGATCAAATATTATAGAATCACTACAAGAAATCATCAAAAACGAAAACATTGCATCATATGAAAATTCCATTCAGAAAGTACCTTATCAAACAAAAATTGATTTAATTTAATTGATTTGTTTTGATAACAATATTTGATGAAGTGTCTCCCATGTCCTCCACATGAAATTGAAATAGAGCTTCCATCAGGTTCTGTGATTGAATCCAAAGTTTGTTCAATTGGTATGGTCTGAGGAGTGGTATTATCTGATTGATTATGTTGATTCTGTGGTTGCGACTTGATATGTTTGTTATGTGAAAGTAGATTTTTTTTTTTTTTTAATTTGTCCATTAGAATCTGCAGGTGTGATTTCATGTTGTTCAGAGGTTCCGGATGGTCTTCGTAGTGAATTTGTTGAAATGCTCTGTGAACTTGGTTGTAGTTCGGTAGGTTTGTATTGTTTTGTGGCTTTCGGAGGACTATCACATAACGACGAGGCGCAATTGTGAAAGAGTTTCCTTTTGTGTTTGTTATTTTCGTGTTTTTGTCCCGTGTACACTGGTCTGTCCATTTCCACACCATTTTTAACTACTGTATAAGGTTTGCAATCAGTAATAGTCTTTTGTTTAGTGTTGGTGTCAGTAGTGGTGATATTCGCGGAACTGAGTTTGAATAGTAAAGGTGTTCTAGGTGGTTCAATATTGTTAGTAGCTGGCATGTACTTACATGATTCAGAAGTAGTGCCTTTGTTGTTTGTTGATTTCGTAGTAGAGTTCTGGATTCAGATAGCTCTTCGTTTGAAGTTTCTTGAGAATCTTCTGAATCAATGTTGATAACAATGTCTTGCGTTTCTTCTTCAATGCCGAGATCGATATCGTATGCATATATGCATTGTGATACTTCGGTATGACACTTATTACAACCGCACAGTGCGCTGATGCCGTGCTTACACGGTCCGTGGTCTTGGCACAACAACATGATTTTCCTTGTGTCTGGCTTTAACTATTTATATAGGTGGATAATGTGTGATGGACGAGTGATTGCGTAGTTACGTGTACCTGTTTACCTTGACTTGTTATTGCGTGGCGCTGTTTCTGAATTCACATCCGATCCGTATATCGTATGGCACTTTGCCAGCCTGTGTTCAAGGTTGTTGTGTTGGAATGGTTATTGTGTGTACACTTCATATACTTGGTTTTGGCCATATCCCCATCCTATTTAAAATTATTTTTTATATCATCCGACGTCCAACATCCTTTGCGCATGCCCATACCCTCCTGTACGGCCTGCCGAAACTATTTTTTTTTTCAAAACGATTACACAAGCAGTAACCAAAAATAAATACAGATATGTAAATATTCCTCCCTCTTGCCCATTTTTAAGGTTACGTTGGCTGCTTTGGTATCTGGCAATTATGATTGGCTAGACTTAACAGTTGCTAGCTCAATAATAAATTGAAAAAAATATTTTCCGTGTACTTAACGAGTCATAAGTACAATTCTTAATTCTGCAGTATTTAATCGTAAACTCGCCATTAGGCTTAATGTCTCATCGACAGCGAGTTCATTACAGACAGAGCATGCTACTGAGAGAAACAGGAACGGGGAGGGGTCTATTCCTGTAGCAATGTTCACTTGAGAGTGTTTACTAGAATTATTTTCCTTATTGAAATGTAATCACTAATCAGAGTAATACCTACCAATCTAATAATTGTTATTAGTTTAATTTCCGAAACTAAATTAATAAATGTTCCTCTTGAGTCCTCACTAACAATACATCACATACCATTATAAACAATAACATTATATCTTAAATCGATGTCGTCCGACTCGCAAAGACATCAATATTACAGATACAGACAAGAACAAATAAACTAAAGGAACAACACCTACACTGTATAACACCCTATACAAACAACATTACACTGACACCGTCACAACACAGACACAGACATCAAACACATGACGGACACCTCATGTAAACAACAACCGTCGGCCCCTTTGTCCCCGGAGAGGATGGCGGGGTGAGGGTTCATGGGTGGAGGCAGAGGAATTTTAACTTTTGACGTTTTTAAACTATAACGTAAGCTATTTTTTTTTTTAGATTATAACAAAATATAATTTTAAGCCTCTGTAATATAAAATTTTTAATTGTTTTTAATTTTTATAACCCGACAAATTTTAAGTTTCAACTATTATCCAAATTTATTTCAAATTCTGGTAACTAAGACCTGTTATGGCCTTCAGCTGGGCACTGGTGCCATTTTAATACGTTCTGTTCTGTTCTGTAGTAAGGGACCATGCCAGTATTCGCTTGAAGTGATCTCGGGGAACCATGGAATGGCCGAACAGGGATTCAAACCCGGATCCTCCCGAATGTGAGTCCAAAGTTCAACCACTACGCCAACCCGCTCGTCAGTAGCCCCAGCTGCTGACAGAGAGAAAACGAAAATAAAATGGAATGTAGCCGAACTCTTCTTTCCAAGAGGGAAACGTGAGTCGGACTATGTATCCTGTTTCGTGACGTCGCCGCAGCTGCGATCGAACACTCATTTGCCGGGACAGAAACACCTCGTTAGCTACGGCCACTTGTTCCACGCGGGCATCCCAGCTTCCCTATCTGCTCCCGCTGCGAGGCTCATCTTCGTCAGCGTGGCCAACATTTGGGCCACTGGTGAAGATATACCACACTCCACTAGATTATGAAAATCTGCGTAATAATTCGAATAATATCAGTGTCGGTGATTTTAATTCGCCTTCAGAATAAAACGAAAAATATTTCTTAAAGGCTGTTCACGATAACGTGAGCACTTTTGAAATAAACCTTAGAAAAAACTCACTGATCCTGCATGTATATATTTTAATAGGCGCACTAAGTGACATTCGCCCAATAAAGTTACTAACGATGGATGGAAAGTAGTTTCATATCTTTTCGGATAAAAAGTGTTAGGTAACAATTTGTGATAACTTAAAATTATTTATTTCGCTTTCTGTTTTTTTTTTATGCATCGAAGTGCAAAAATGAACAGATTTGTAGAGTATTTACTTTCTTAAAAATTTCACAGTTTAATTTGACCGACGGATGAATAAAATGATGAGGCCCATGGCAATGTTAATTTTACACAAAGCGGAGTAATACACAATGTGCATCACTGTTTAATTTGCGTAATTACGCTCGCTATGTAATTTCAGTTCTAACAAAGCTAACACGAAACATAAAACAGCAGCAAGAACGTAAAAAAATAGCGTAGCAACGAAACGCCACCAATTCATAAACAGTCATTAGAAAACTATGCTAGAAATATTTACCAATTCACCATTTCAATTAAATATTTTGTCACTCCGGATAGGAATATCGTTACGTTTCCTATCAAAATTTTTTTTATCACATCCCACTGATTATTTAAATTAGGCTACCCTCTAGATTGCCCATTGGTAGAGACCTTAAAAGCTCGCTAGCTTAATTACCTCCAGTCTAGATTCTACAGTATAATGTACACATAATAGTCGCTATCAACTGCAGATTGGTTGTCTGCTATCACAGTGGAAGGCGACAATTCGACACCGTTCTCCAGGAGGTGTCAAACACCGTGGGGACCAATGGCTGAAGTTATATAAACGCAAGTGTTATGAATTCTTGCTTGTCCCAAAATGAGTACGCGTATACTTCAGGTATCTACCCACTGGACACTAAATAACAATTCTGTCCGCAAGGTAGTCATTAAAATCCACCAAGTCTGGTGAAAAATCCGCTGAGTTGGCAAACGCCGAATTCTTCGTGGAGCCTTTCGGTTATTCAAGGTCGTTCGCTCGCAAGGACCGACTATTCTGTTTCCTAAATCTTCCTCCGAAATTCTCCGATTTTTTTTTCTGTCCTCCACTCCTTGTGCTGCTGGTGGAATGACATCCTCCCGAGTTCCACCACAACGACTCCACCAAGCTCGCACTATACAATTTTTTTTTGTGGAGGTATCTCGGCGGAATCGCTGATGTGTTGCGGAGCCAGGACGGAATGCTCGGCGGTCCGTAAAGATTTCTGGTCCAGAGGACGACCGCAAGGTGGCGAGGAATTGGTCCCCCGCCGAGTTGCGGAAGAGGGAAGGGGGACGTGAGGGCATCAAACTGTGAAGGACACCGCCCTAGGTCGTACTCCAGCCGATCGCTAAAATACGAAGACTGTTGCAGTGGCGTCACCACAAGTTCCTCTAGAGACGAGGAGATCGTACACAGACTCGAAGTACCGGTCTTTATCGTCAATTCGCGGTTGCTTCACACTTTTTGAAACAAACCTTCGAAAAATCACCCCTTGTAAGACGTGTTTAGTTGTTTACCAAATATGATGGGTATTTCAAGCATTTTATGCATCTGTTAATATAAAAATATCTCATTTTGCGATAAATAGGATATTTGCCTATAATTTATTTATATATTACAATAATTCATCTTTATATATATATATATATATATATATATAGCTTTGTGCGTGAAAAAACCGCATCATCACTAACAAACCACTGGACCAATTGAGACCGTATTCACAGCATGTGTTATTGAGGTGGTGAGTAAGGTTTTTAGTTATGTTTCATTCCGATAGGTGGCGCTGTAGTCTAGCTTCTATATTTATGGGCCGGTTTTGCTGATACTTGCAGGAAATGTTTGTTGATCTAAATGAGAACAACGCCAGCTATACCACGGTCAAACATCGGTCGACGTACCAGACGTAATAAAGAGGACGCACTGAGAAGGCAAAATAGAACGCGAACACGCGCTGCCCGAACTGAAGAGGCACGAACACAAAATCGGGAAGCTCACAGCACACAGCAGGCGGAACAATGTTCGCCGGGATCAGCTAATTTATAATAAATACGAATAAAACGGTGAGAAAACATGTTTGTTGGTAGTGCCTAGTAAGAAATAGTTCTGATGCCAAATATTATTACAAGTGAGTTCGCACGAATTTCGGTGAAATGTCCTTTGGTGCAATTTCCTGCTCTTAGTTCAGCTTAGTTTGCATGAGGCGGAGAAATGTCGTGGAAGTAGAACTTTAGCAGGGCTTCAGAAAAGTGTGAAGTACCCGTGAATGGATTAAGGGGTCTTGAAGCATAAATCACTTAGAGAAATCGGATATAGTGATTAAATATGTAAAAAAAATTATTGGGGGGCATACGCCACTGCCGCGCTAGCCCATTCCATCACAGAAACCTCAGACGATGGCATGAAAACATAGGCTGGGGAAATAAAAACAACCTTTCACTGAAAACAAAAAAACTTGGGGGCGAAACAAGATGTCAGTGCCCGAAACGTCGCCCGTAGTTCGCCTTAAGACAACGAACTGTTGTCGGTGTATATTCCAGTCTTGCACAGATAGTGTTGTTTTAGCTTCTGACATCGTTGTTTGTTCTTTCGGTTAATCGTTTTATTGTTTTTGTCCCATTTCGTTTAATAAATTGTGACTAAATCCATTGTGTTGATTACAGATATTTTTTGCTTTTTTTTTTTTCTATGTCGGAGTTTACTGTGACGACATACGCCTTTTTTTAGGAACATTTTATTTTTGAAAATTAGTTGCTAATTGTGTTTTTGTAAAACTACAGTATTCCAGTAAATTTCGCTGACGCTATGGAATATGTAAAATTGATGCTGAATTTTATCAAGCAAGTGTTATAGATTTCAAATTTATTATAAATATAGAGCTACAGCAATACTTTAGTATGTTTTCTAATATATATATATATATGTAGAGTTACAATAAAATCTTTGGTAAATATTTTCAACGAATTGTTGGTAAGAAGTACAGAAAAAGTTTAGTATTTTACTCTGGCGTATGTCTTAAGTATGTGTGTGTGTGTGTGTGTGTGTGTGTGTGTGTGTGTGTGTATATATATATAATATATATATATATATATATATATATATATATATATATATATATATATATATATATATATATTCCACATTCGTTCATTGACCATACTGTAGTTATGCAGAAATTCAATAAAACCCTCATGTTATCGATATGATTAGGGTCTATAACCTCGAACATTTTCCTGCATTCAAGTTCTTCTGTTGGTTATTAATACCTACACACATATGTTCTCGTTATTTTTCTAAATTACATTTAATAATACAGTTTTTTTTTTTTCGCAAAATTGAACCAACCTACATAAATATTAGTGATGTTATTAGCATATGTTACCTTCCAAAATTAGGCAGATTATATACCAAACATATACATATAAGAGCCAAACATTAAAAACAAGTTACCGAAATTGCTTTAATATATATCAACATTTTTATTCTTGGTGAGATATAAAGGGGGTGTCAACGCCTGTTTGCCTCTTAGGATTTTCGATTTGGTACTCGCTAAGGTGTCGGGCTCATCTGACGCTGACACCATGCCAGTGATTGTTCATGCCTAACTCGCAACATGATTACATTTTTGAGCTACTAGTAGGCACGTGGTTCGGAAAAACTATTATTAGGAGGTACCGTCATGGCGTTTCCTCTTTCTGTGGAGAGCTACACAGATTTTGTTTCAAATACCAAAGAACTTTATTTGAGGACTAGCTGACCCGTGCGATTTCGTTCGAATGGTATTTTTGTAAAGTTATTATAATAAAGGCCAAAAGAGTTTCCTTAATGTTTTAATTTTTAAATTTTTAATATTTCTTCTTTCAGGTTTATTGGAGATATTATATTACACCCTGCCATCGTTTCGCAAATGCTTTATGTTAGCATTATATTTAGGACTTTCAATTGATCTAGCTACTTTTTTTATTGGTTTCTCTAGCCACTGAGTTACTGCTCCCCCATTTTTGGGTGCTCTAGCCACTGAGATACTGCGGCCCCTCATCTTGGTGCTCTAGCACCTGACCAGCTGCGGCCCCACTATTGGGTACTCTTGCCCCTGACCAGCTGCGGCCCCACTACTAGGTACTCTAGGCACTGGGATAGCGCGCCCCCCCTCTTGGATTCTCTACCCACTGAGTTTCTGTGGCCCCACTATTGGGTTCTCTACCCACTGACCAGATGCGGCCCACTATTATGTTATCTAGCCACTAATCTATTTCTTCCCCACTATTGGGTGCTCTAGCCCCGACTAGCTGCCTCTCCACTATTGGGTGCTCTAGTCCCTGACCAGCTGTGGCCCCACTATTTAGTGCTCTAGTCCCTGACCAGCTGCGACCCCACTATTTTGTTCTCCAGCCACTGAGCTATTTCTTCCCCACTATTGGGTACTCTTGCCCCTGACCAGCTGCGGCCCCACTATTAGGTACTCTAGGCACTGGGATAGCGCGCCCCCTCCCCCCTCTTGGATTCTCTACCCTTTGAGTTTCTGTGGCCCCACTATTGGGTTCTCTACCTACTGACCAGATGCGGCCCACTATTATGTTATCTAGCCACTAATCTATTTCTTCCCCACTATTGGGTGCTCTAGCCCCTGACTAGCTGCCTCTCCACTATTGGGTGCTCTAGTCCCTGACCAGCTGTGGCCCCACTATTTAGTACTCTAGTCCCTGACCAGCTGCGACCCCACTATTTGGTTCTCCAGCCACTGAGCTATTTCTTCCCCACTATTGGGTGCCCTAGCCCCTGACCAGCTGCGGCCCCACTATTGGGTTCTCTAGCACCTGAGCTTCTGCAGCCCCCTTATTGGGTTATCTAGTCACTGAGATTCTGCGGCCCCTTTTATTGGATGCTGTAGCCACTGAGATACTGCGACTCCACTTGATATATATCTATCCATTAGGTCACTGCAGTCCCACTTGGAATAACTCTAGCCACTGGACCACAAGGGCTTTTTGGAAGGAAATGTTTACAACCCATAGACAAAAAAGAAAGGAGAAATTACAATTTTTTTACAATGCTTTTTTTTATACAGTATTCAATCCTAAGAAAAGCTTAATCCAGTACACCTATTTACATCCCTGATCATTTTTTTTTCCGGAACAGTTTGTGATATCTCGATGAAACAAAGACTAAGTTGGTTCTGGTGATATTATTTATAGACTGTGTAAATTTGATGTATATACGTTCAATGGTTTTTTAGATAAATCCGTTCTCACAGACAGACAGACACGAAAAAAATTAACATTAGATATGCCTTAGTTATCAATTATACTATATGAAAAAATTAATTAGAAGTGACAAATTCGACAATCACAGACATACGCTTCTATTTTATTTAGTAGTATAGTTATAGATTATTTGTTTACACTGGATAACATTTTTTTTCACTTAACTAATCCTCTCTTGCTCCGAACATGTGCATTCTTCCCTTGAAACAAATCAATCATTTAGAAATAATTTTTGAGCCGAATTTTTATTTGATTCTTCCGGCGTCGTCTGCATGTATTTAACACAAACAATTTCTTTACAAGTAGATTTGGTATCACGATAGAGTAAAACGAATATTTCGTTGGAAGTGAACAGTGTTTTGGTTGGCTGGCTGAAATACTCTGGTACGTTTAGAACCTATTACAGAAGCTGTGGCGGCAAAAAATCTGTTGGGTAATCGAGTAATTTGATTGCCTTCATTGGAATTAACAGCTCGGGGTTGCGTTGATAATGTCTGTTGCAGTTACGATATCAGCCGTGTTGGTTAGTGTATTTACTAATGCTTGATAATCGCATAAAAAGTCAAAATGAAACTATTTCAACAAGAAACTAAAAAGCAAAGCTATCAAACTTGAAAATATTTGACATATGCATGCTCCACTAACTGCAGCTGTGTTCATATTTTCTGAGGTAAAGTATTCAGACACAAGTATTTCAGCTTCGAATCTAGGTCCTTATTCCACTTTTTCTCGTCATATTAACATAAATTCTTATCATACCTACAGTCATACAAATCTTTAGTTGCAACAAACCATATGTTACACGTTTGGGGTACCCAAATAAGAACAAAAATTTTATTCGATTTTGGCATCAAATTATTTAACTGTCACTAATACAAAGAATTAATTTGAAAGAGGGCGTGACTGTGTTGGTGACACAGCCGTTTGTTTTGCGTGAATATGTCTACGTTGATGCGCTCGGACGCCTTGATGTTTATTTTACGTTCCCGGCACCGCTTCACTCGATTATATGGGGTTTTATGGGTATCACTGGATTGCTTTTGAGATGCTCTTTCCAACCGTATACGATTCCTGTGTTTCAACTTGGCTTTTTCACAAGTATAGGCCGACATTTTTTTAGCCTAAGTTTTATTAATTTTTTACATTAAACTCATACAGTTTCACCATAACCACGACATACAAATGTTTTTATGCACGCAATCGATTGATCTTGACGAGAGCTGTCGATTGGAACGCAAACGAGCGTCATAGCTTCTCCTAGTCAAAAGTTATACTGCGCGGAAGTTATGAGACGCGTCGAAACGAACTCAAAATTTCTAACCCTCTCACCCCCCTCCATCTTCGCGGTGCTCGCGATGCTTCTCAGTCCTCAATCAACGTAACATATTCTTTTATTCTTTAACAGTCGAGTGGTGTGATTAAATTTTGAATGTAGACGATAGATTGGGATCTCCAATGCCAAACACTGTATTCCCCCCCCCCCCGACTTTGTTATTATTGAATTTTCTGGATTGCCTCCCAGTATGGTCGCAAGTTTTAAGACGTATTCATGTCAAAAAAACTTTTTCTCAGAGCACGCAACACAACACGCAACATCCTGCGTTCATCTCCTTCTCCCAACTTATCTTTGGCTGGAGAGAGAGAGATAGAGAGAGAGAGAGAGAGAGAGAGAGAGAGAGAGAGAGAGAGTGTGTGTGTGTGTGTGTGTGTTTTGTGTGTGTGTATATCCCCAGTTCATGTTTTCCGCAGGCAGATGGTCGAGCACAGATAGCAGGTACGAAGATCATTACCGAAGCGGTTAACAAAACTCGTCTCGCGTTTGTTCATTTGTTTTTTCTAGCACCTCGTCCCCGGCGAGGGAAGATGGCGTGGCAATTCGTGACGCCTCGACCGCCGCAGCACTTCGAGCTATCGTTCTGGCGGAAAGGCTTGCCAAACAAGCATTCGACAGATCGTTTTCGCGTTCGGAGCCCAAATGAGAAAAAAAAAAAGAATTCGCGTCCCAGTCATCTTTTCCCCGCGGCGTTCTTCCAGTTTAATATGTGCGAGTTCTTCCTTCTCGTTAGCTAGCGTGTTCTGGAGACGAGTTTCCTTGTAAACCAATCACCTTGCATTTGCAATGCTAACTTCTCCTGCGTCAATAACGAGAGGGTATTAAATTAAATCTAAGAAACAAATTGAGGCCATGTCCGAAATGGCAGATTTTGTTGACAAAATGAACACGTGGCCCGATTTTGTATATGAAAATTGTGACGTATTTGGTAATTTATTATTTCGTATTTTGTATCTAACGGATGTTAGCAAAAATACAAAATGACAAAATCAGTGGAATGGTGGTTTTTATCTTCAAAACACATGCGCGAATATGTAAATAAAAATTTTATAATTTTTTTAAAACAGACAACTGTTCAAAAAATTCACTAGGCGGCATGTTTTAAAAAGCAAGTAAGTATTGTGTTTGGTTTATATATTTCGGAAGAATTTTTTTCAAAGTTGTCATTGCATAATTTATTATTTTCTTATTTACTAACGTATTTGCAGCATTCCAATGATGATTGTAGAAATATTACGTCCGTTTATAGCATTGAATTTATATGAAAATATTTTTGAGTGTTAATGTATAAATGCATTGCCGCGAGCGCTAAACAAGTGACTGTCGACAACGTCCGAATTGAAAATTACGAAATGAGAAATTTCAAAATAACGACTTTGACATTTCGGACACGGCCTGAATTTGTGGCTGTGTTGGTGACACTGCCGTGGGTTCTACGTGAACACGTCATGCGTTAGCGGACAAATCTTTCTTCGGTACTGTATACGGGAATTAAATGGAAGAAACGAAACTGGCGCTTGGCCTTTGTGGCCCACATCGGCAGAACTAGACGAGATCTTTCGTTTGGCACCGAAATCAGCGCGCTAGCATATCACAGCCGCAAGATATGCTGGCCGGGAAATTTCCGCCCCACGTCCAGAACTGACACCAGTCGCCGCGGCCTCTCATCCGCGCCTCGCTAATGAGCGGCGCAAACTCAAGGTCATGCCCGCATCGTAGTCGTGTACCCGGTCGTTGGAGCCCACTTTTATTTCAATCGTGTTATTAGACACGAAGTTATAATGTCGGAAATCATCACCCTCCAAACGTTACACCGCCGGTTCACGTTCAGGTATCTGATAACACGATACACTCACAGTGGCGCGTAGCGAGTTTTTTTTTTTTTTACAGGGTAGGGAATATAATAGCACCACATATTTGAGTGTTTTGGATGGCATTTGCTAGTGCCGGACTGTGGTTCCATTTTATATTTCTACTAACAAACGCAACTCCAACTTTGCTAACCCTCCACACGTATTTACCGTTTTATAATACCTAACACAAAAAAAAAAAAAACGAAAACGAAAAGACTGTAATAATAATTGAACTGAATATTATTTAGAGAGCATATTACAAATTATAAGAAAACTCCCGTTTTCCCGAACATTTTCATCCACTTTCCAAAGAAATGAGGACTGGAGAACGCAAACAGAACGATGCTTACCCTGCCGAAAGAACGCGGCAGGGTAACTCGCTTGCGAGTTCGATTCATCGCTAGTCGCTCCAGTTTGTGGAAATAATTACTAGATAGCAGCACTATGCGTGTACAGTACAGTACGGGAGTTACAAAAACTTTGTTTCTCGAATCGGAAACGGGAAACTCAGATTTAAATGTGTTTAAATTTAGAGTTACGGCGAAAATTATAAAGAGTAAAATACTTCCAATATGAATAGGGTAAGCAATGCTTACCTTGCGTCTATTTGATAAACCCCACTCTACACTCAACTGCCTTATAAACTAGTGACCACAGTTCGTGCTTTCGTTGGCCGCCGCACTGTGATCAACGTCACGTGTCTGCTTGATCTTCTTAAAAAGAGATTGGCCACTCCACCGCTGAACTTGTGTTAATGTCTCAAAAGTTCTCCAAGGCTTACCACACATATTTGAAGCCAATGGCTGAAAATGGTCAAACGCACAGTAATCTGGATGTCAATCTGTCCTTAAATAATAACGCGAATTATGCAGGTCTCTACCAATGGGTCAGCCTGATTTTGAAGACGTAATTCTCGTCAACAAATTTCACTTATTATCTGGAGGTTTTCTGAAGGAAATATTTAAAAAAACCAAGTGGATTAGATTGGGGAGATTTGGGCGGCTCTTAAAAACGAGGTCTCGAGAGCCGATGGGGGTTAAGCGAGGAGAGTATGGAGCAGCACCGGAACGCAAAAGCGGTGGAAGCGGGAGATCCCCGAGAAAACCCGCTGACCAACGGGATGGTCCAGCACGATTCCCGCAAGCGAAAATCCCGGGGGTGACCTGGCCGGGAATAGAACCTGCCTTGCTGGGAGACCAGCATTCTAACCACTTGAACAACTGCAGCCCTGCCTGATAAGAAAAGCAAGTGTTAATGGTAGTGCTAGGCAGTTGTGTTTTGTTAACAATAGCGGTATGCATTTTCAAACCAATGTAAATAAATTAAGAAATTTAATCTAGGTATTATGTTTAGAGACCTAAAAAATTCGCGAATTCAGTTACCTGTAGGCTAGACTGCATAGTCGTATGTAGAAACATGCCGATATGAACTGCACATTGGTTGTCCGCTCTCACAGTGGAAGGCTACAATTGGGCCAGCGTTCTCCAGGAGGTGTCAAACACCGTGTGGACCAATGCCTAAAGTTATATAAACACATATGTTTTGAATTCTAGCTTGTTGCAAAACGAATCCGCGAATTCTTCAGGTTTCTAATTATATTTTATTTAAGACCTTCCATTACTAGAGACCCGGTTATTTTGTGTTGTTAATTCGGGCCAAGCTAGACGTCATTGTCCTGTAAGTATCAGAGCACGATATGTGATTTCATTGATCGATGGTTTCGATACGAGGTGTCATGTGCCTCTATAACTGTGATACAGCTGTTACTATTGGTTAAAAGAGTATTTAATGTCGTGCCAAAAATATCTCAGCCAATGGCGGACGTCAATAAAGCGCACCACCTTGGAGTTTAGCCTACTGCAGAAAATTACGCGAATTTTGCAGGTCTTTATTCCTCACGACCCTGGAAGCTACCTAGGCAACTTGTAACAGTTATGGAAATCAGAACAGGCTCAATGCAAGTGCCCGAGGCATGAAAGTTTGAATTGTGTTAACACTTTGAGGACCATACTCGAGTGTAGTTCGGGCAAAACTTGTTTGAATATTTCATTTCACATAAAAAATGAAACTGCTGGTATAATTACATGAATTCGCTATTTCATAAGGATTTTAAACAGGAACTTATACTACATCAACAACGAACTTCGTAATTGAAAGACCAATTTTTGTATGATTACGGGAAATCAACACGATGGGATGCACATCGTGTTACATACGAAAGAACATTTGGTTGGAAGACGGTAAACTCGGCACTCCATTGGTTAGCAGCCAGCCAATACGGAAAGGCTGGTGTTGTTTTTGACCAGTAGAATGACGTTACGTGACAATACGGACCAATAGAACATGGTGTCCCTGCATCGGTATGGATACAGGGGACTAACGTCTAGCTTGTGTTTATTGCTTGTAAAAGTGTGCCGACCCCAAAGTGTTAAGAGTAGACTTCGTGATTGTATAGGGCTGTGTTTACTTTATCCCAGGCAGGCAAGTAATCATGTAGTAGCGGCCCGAGGAATATCAATTTAACAAGGATGGAATAAACATACTTAACTGTCGTTATAATGAGCGGTAAATTCACCCGCCCGCCTCCCGGTCGCCGCAGCCATTACCATAGGCCGTGCCCTCCCGTCCCTTGTTCTGCCGTGATTCAGGCAGCGTGGAAATTGGCGTAATCACACGTTAGTGTATCGCCTCGCCAGCGGGGCGACCCACCTGCCAACTTGCTAGTCGGCTGGCTTGATGGCTTGTCACACAGACACTCATTCCGCGGCCGGCCCCTTCTATACTCGGTTCGCGGTAACTAGGGACAGGAAAATCGCCCGAATTCATCTCAGGAGACCAGATAGACGTCCAACACGTGTACGCTGAAGTCACCTTTGCATTTGGATCACAGATCGTTATACACGCCCTGGACGAGCGCGATCCAATAGCAGACGTGCAAGGAAGCTAGTAGCGAGTGCCATACTACCAGGTGTGGAGTAACACTGGCTACTCTCTGGAGCAGCAGCCAATGAACACACAAACATCTGAGGCTCGAGTGTATACAGGACTGCGGAGTCTAGCCGACAGGTCAATGAACTCGTGAAATTTTCTAATCCCTAGCGATAACTTATGTCTTCCACAGATTTGATAGGTAGGTAGATTGAAGTGGGGACATATTTGCATTGTTTCAAAACAAGCCATATGTTATTCACGGTAAAACGCGTATTTTTGGAAGCCCTCTCATTTGGAATAGTAGTCAACAAATATATTTAACTTTAACCTTTGAGATTAAATTCCTAGTGTGTTGGAATATACACCCCGTTTGTTACGTACATGGCAATATTTATTTTAAAAGGTGGTTAAAGGATTTTAAAAAAAATCTGAAAGGAAAAAGTAACTAAGGCGTCGAAAGTGCTCACTTTACCGTGAACAACATATATAGGCAAGTCGTCTACATCCACAACTGGAAGAACCCCCAAGTTAAGCTGGTCTCAGTATTTTCCATTTAAAGCTAGCGCGGTGGTCTAAAGTGCTGGACTGCGCAACTTCATTTTTTTTTACTACTAATTTGTCACTGACGTACAGGGTTGAAAGTGCTCCAACTAACCGAGGACTGCGCTCGCTGCGGTGGTGTAATGGTTAGAATGTTCGCCTCGGACCTGGGCGAAACTGGCTCGATTCCCGGCGGGGTAACTCCCGGATTTTCGCAACTGGAAATCGTGCCGGACGATGCCGCTGGTTAGCTGTATTTTCTCGGGGATCTCGCACCACCCCCACCCCCCCCCCCCTTCGCTTTAACCTTTTCATTCTGGCGGCACCCCCTTTTCACCTCACTTCACCCTCGTCGGCTCTCGAGTCCTCGGTGTTAAGAGTCCCCCTTCCCCCCCTTTTCCCCTCCAAATCTGTTCACTCACTCAATCAATTAATGAGTTGTAGGCTATTTACTGGCAAATCAGTGGGATTAACTGAGATTTCACTTGCCAGCCAGTGCAGTTTACTAGCAATCGGTGGAAATCAGTAGAGGCATGCCGGATTTGCGTTACTATTTGGCGACAGACTAAACTCCAAAATACTGTATGTTCTTTTGACTGTTACCATTGGCGCGTAGTTGGCCGTAGTCAACGAAATTACGAATTGTGCTCCAGTAGGAACAGGGTAGTGAAATCGCCAAATAATAGTGCGAATTTTTCACGTCTCAATTAATCAACGAATACCAGAAACTGAATCTATCAGTATAATTTTACTGATTAAAGTGGAACTGTTTAAACTTTATCTGCTGTCAAAATTGGCTGATTTTGCAGTAGTTGTAACTGTTTCTTATTTTGAATGTATTATGTCTTTGTTTGAAACTACAACTTAGTGATTTATGACGAGAAATTTATATTCACTCATTTTCCTTCCGCTAATACCTTGAAATCCAGCTGCACGCACCTGCAAAATGGCGGCGCAGGCACTGCCCGTCAACGTGAGGGAGCGTCGTTCGTCAATCAACCGACGTTCTAACCAATAGGTAAAAAATAGGAACTCGCCGATTCATTTCGGGACAAGACAAAATTCAAAACACGTGCGTTTATATAACTTCAGCCATTTGTCCAAACGAAGTTTGACACGTCCTGGAGAACGGTGTCCAAAATGTCGCCTTCCACTGTGACAGCAGACAACCAATGCGCAGTTGACATCGGCATATTTGTATATAAGAATGTAGAGGCTAGACTGCAGGTCATTTAACTCGCGAATTCTTCAGGTATATCTACCAATAGGGGATATTCCACGGAGCAGAACAGATTAAAATTGTGACCAGTCCCCGGCTGAAGGCCATTACTGGACGCAGTCATGAAAATATGTAAATTTAAAATTTAAACAAATATTTTCGAAATATAAAATTTGTCGAAGCATAGACTTTATAGTTATGATATTTAAAATTACCGAATGCTAAAATATTATATATTTTTTAAATATTCTTAAAGATAAAACTACTTTAACTTATAAAATAAAAGTCAAATATTAAAATTGGTGCATCTGTTTCCTTTACTTAGACACCTCATCCTACTCTAATGTCTACCCCAAAGCGGAGACAGAGGGATGGAGTTGTTCGTTTGAGGTGTCCGTGTTATGCTGGGTTGGTGTCTGTGTTGTGTTTTATTGGTGTCAGTGTTGTGTTGTTAATATTGATGTAGTTATTTCATTATGTGTTGTTGAGGTGTTGTGTACAATTATTCGCCTGTTATTGATATATTGTTATTGTTCATTTCATATCAATACCAATAATTGTTATATATTTGCTTCATCAAATGTTTTTGAAATGCCCAAGGAAAAGCATATATTTAAAATTTATTATTTTTTTTTAGTTTTAATTATTCAGTTTTTCTTTTTGTTTTTCAAATTTAATAATTTTTTTTGTGCTTTAGTGTTATCCAATATACCATTCATAGCAAATTTTGTTATCGTTTTAAATCTAACAGTTATGATAAAATGAAGATAATGAAAAATTACTTGTTAGAATTGGGAAGAACAGTTAACAGTTTATAGGATACTATTACTTATTGGTAGAGCCACGAGCATTTCACAGATTGAGTTGGCAGCAAGCTAGGCTGGGCAGCCTTCTATACACTCGAGACATTATCGTTTGCTTATTGGTGGCTGTGATCAAGTGAGGCCTCTACAGGACTGTTAAACACTCACTCACACTACTTCTTCCTGCTTATTATTGGCTCGCAGTTAAATGGGGCGTGTATGAAGCACTGTCGTCCAATCACAACAGTAGAAGGAAAGAACAAGTGTCCGGAGTCTACCTCGCCTCCGAATGAATTCGCGAAATACTCGTCGCTCTACTTAGTGGGTTTGGGAATCTGGGGGAATATTTCACAGCATGCGGTAGCCAATCAGACGTGAGGCCCGTTCCAGAGCTTTGAGGAGCCAATCGGAAAGCGGGTAAACCCACATCAAAGGAACCGACGCGACATTTCGTATATGTACTCGTCTACATTCTTAGTCTGAATAAGTGAGAATTTCACAGTTTAAATCAGTTAACAGTGCCTGACTGATTCAACAGTCACTTCACTGAAACAGTTGCCAATTTACCTCGACTTATTGATTCAGTGACATTTTCCACTGATTCATCAACCTCTATATTCTGTAATCGGTGTTGATGTGAATACATATTTAAATTTGCAACCACTACGGGAGGCAATACAGAAAATCCGATGGTATCAAAATCGGAGGATACAGTTTGGCATTGTAGCTCCGAATCTATCGCCTACATTCCAAATTCAATTACACCTCTCGATTGCCAAAGGATCAAAGCATTACGTTGAGTGAGGACTTCGAAGAATCGAGTGCACCGAAGGGGGGCCGCAAATTATGAGTTCGTTTCGCCGCGTCTCATAAATTCCGCGTAGTATAACTTTTGACCGGGAGAAGCTACGACGCTCGTTTGGGTTTCAATCGACAGCTCTCGTAACGATCAATCAATTGCGTTTATGAAAACGTTTGTGTGACCTGGTTATGGTGAAATTTTATTAGTTTAATGTAAAAAATTAAGAAAACTTAACACAATGTCAGCCTATACTCGGCAAAAAGCCAAGTCGAAATACAGAAATCTTATACGTTTGGAAAGAGCATCTCGAAATAAATCGAGTGATAACCATGAAACCCCATGTTATCGAGTGAAGCGGTGCCGGGAACGAAAAATAAACATCAAGGCGTCCGAGCGCGTCTACGTAGACGTATTCACGCAAAACAAACGGCCGTGTCCCCAAAACAGCCTAACCCAATTTTTTGTCTGATGAATCAGTTAAACAACGTTTATTCCAAATGACAGTTAAACAACGAGTTGAGTTGAGAGATTTGGGCGGCTCTTAACAAGAGGTCTTGAGATCCGATAAGGGCGAAAAGAGGTGAGAACGGAGCAGCAGCGGAATGCAAAGGCCGGGGGAAGCGGGAGATCCCCGGGAAGGCCCGCCAACCAGCGGCACAGTCCGGCACGACTTCTACTCGCGAAAATCTGGGAGTGCCCCGGCCGGGGATTGAGCCCGGTTCGCCTTGGTGGGAGGTGAGCTGTCTAACTGCGCGGCCCCCGTTTAACAGCGCGCATCTGTTGAAATAACAACGCATAAACTAATAAAACAAATAAAATATACTTTTAAAATGTAAGTTTCTTCTTTCATAATATCATTTCACAAGGTGACATGAACATTTAGTCTTCCTTCCCGTTTGTACTGCTTTCATTTCGTTTTCACGTAATAATCACAGCGCTCGGTTTGAAGGTTTAAACTGCATTAAATGTGTTGAAGCGAGTAACGAAAAGAAAGAGCATACAATTTAGAACTACATACCTTCGATAAAGTACTTTTATAAATATATTTTACTTATTGCAATCGATGTTGACTTGTTAGCTGAATTGGTAAGATAACGATCAGGAAGCGGGCTAGGTATTGTGTGGGTTCAATACTGACCATTCGCATTTTTTTTTTTTCACGTTTTTAAATTATATATATATACATATATAGTGGCTATCGGAATGTTTATCTGTCTTAATTATTTTGCTAAATTTAATACAAACAATACTAAATTCACCGCATTTTTCCATTACTGAAATTTTTTCACGTCTCTTATTCAATAAGTGAATTTGTTTCACTAAAACAACCTGTGGCATTCCACTGTTTCTAAGTGGCGCTTTTTTTTTTTTTTTACTGATTTGAGTTGTTAAATTTCATAGCACCGGTTTTACACTGATTCGTTTTCAGGCCGTGCCCTAATTCGCCGAAAGAGCACACTCTCTCGCTCACTCTTGACGTCACAGAGAGTCCTATCTTCTGTCGCAACTCCGAGGAGACAGTGCAAGAGGAAGAGTGAACGACGGTGTACACTCGGTGCTCACTCTCTCACCCTCTCTGGCAGCCATGTTTTTTTCAAGTCTAACCTCAAATATACAGACAAAATATTTTGTTGTTTCTACAGCAGTGTTAGAAATATTTTATCGACTTAGCTTAATCATTGCGATTGTGAAATGAGTAATAACAACAATATCCTCTTTGATATGGAGCAAAATAAATTATGATGTTATTATGTTCACCTTTCATTTAGGCCAATTGTGTGTATATTATTAAATACTGAATTTTGAACATGAAAATTATGTTTTTAATCATGCAAAAATGTAACTAATTATTGTAAGTTACTATTTCATAAAACACTGTACATTTCTTTCAGGAGAGTGAAAGGCCAGCAATATTTTATTTTTCACAATTTATTACCTTTTCTGTCGGAGAAATAATGCCGAAGGCTTACAGAGGGCACAAGTCTCAATTCGTTAGAGTGGGCCAGAGTGTGCCAGTGTGAGAGTGGCGAGTAAGAGTGAGCACACACTTTCTAGTTGAGACACGGCCTTACAGTGCACTATGTGTACTCACCGGGTTGACGGCCAAGGAAGAAACAGCTGGGTTTTGAGTGTCCATAAAACTGCGGAGTAGTAGTTAGGGACCTGCACAATTCGCGTTATTATTTGACATCCGGCTAAACTTCACAGTACTGTATGTACTGGAGCCGGTGTCGTTTCTCCATTTGCTGCTCATTAGATGTGAAGTCGCTTCCTTTCTGACTGCACTACACGTGATTGGGGCACACCTTTATGAAGTGTTCATTTATTGGTGCATAGCTGCTGAGGGCGTGTCACATAAAGTATGGTCCAATGATAAACGCATTGCAAAGGTACACGTGTTTCAAATTTAACGTGTCCCCGAATAATAACGCGAATGTGGCAGGTCTCTAGTAATAGTTAGTAACATTCATTATTTGAAGTAGAATATTCAGTCCTAGCTTATGCATTTTGATCAAATGTGGTTTTGACACCGTATCAAAATGTGAGTGCGCGACAAGAATAAGGCGAAGTGACGCTAACAAGCCATCATGAAAATAAACATGGAAACTAACGCGAACGGAGTATACACCAAGGGGTCGTTAAAATTTTGTTTATTGGGCGTGCGTCGCAACGAGCGTGTAATTCGCGTGGTTAGTCTCGCGCGATCTCATGAAACATGTCATTACGAACCGATGCCTGACGACTCCACTCGTGTTACGAATTCTTGAAATTGGGCCGCTGATTGCCCGCCGTTCTGAGAAATTTCACTGCGGCGGCGCGTAACTCAGTGCCACGCCTTCGAAGACGACGTAATTTAGGACGCGGGAGGCTACGCGAAAGTAATGCTAGCTTCCGTAAGTAATTTGCTCAAACGCTTGATTACAGGAAATATTTCGACAGCGCCGGTGAAGTGATAAAGACTTAATTTCATGGCAAGCTGTTTGGATTTCGACAAATCTGAGAGGCAGCAGAGCTGAGATGCATACGTGCATTTATCGAAACGTGTGATATATAGAGTGACTAACGGTAAAAACAAATGTTTAATCGAAAAAAAGAAAGGTACATCTACTCCGAGTTTTAATTTGAAACGTCAAATAATTGATGTTTATTGACACCTGCATTGAGAGAAAGGCCAAAAATGTATTTTTATAGGCCCAAAGACATATTTAGTTGTTATAACAAAATATTTCGTTGACTAAACCAAACTTGAAAATTAACAACATTAATTTTGTTCGTCTAACAAATTAGATATTTAAATGAACAAAACCTCTGTGTTGGGACAAAGGAAATTAGAATGTTAATAAATATATTTTGTTGAATCAACTGTGTACATTAGTTTGGTCTCTCATTTGATTACCTAATTTTAAAATACAGACGGAGAGTGTGTTTGCAATTTTTTGTGACAATTAAGATAGTAACAGTGTTTGTTAGTGTATTTAAAGATGCTTAATAATGGCATGGACACAATAACAAAACAAGTGCAAGAGGAAACTAAAAAGTAAAGCTGCAAAATTTGAAATATTTATCTGCACGCTTTCTACAGTATTCGAAATGTATACTAGATATTTAAAAACACTCTTATTTCATGAGTAGTCACTTCAGACGAGGTTGCGAAGGGCATAGAGCTCGAGAGCATATGATCTGCCCACCAAGGCGAACCGGGGTCAATCCCAGGCCGGTTCACTCCGGATTGATCGCAAGTAGGAAACTTGCCGGACGATGCCGCTGGTGGGCGGGTTTTCTCTGGGATCTCCTGTTTCCCCCGCCCTTTCATTTTGGCTCTGCTCCACACTCACCTCACTACACCCTCATCGTAACTCAAGACCTAGATGTAAAGCGCCACCCAAATCTCTTCACGCATGTGATCTAAGTTCTGCCTTACAATATTTTATATTAACTGGGACTGTTTGATGTATGTAAAACCAAACAAATCTTTATACAAATAAGATTATACAGTAGGTTATTAACTAAAAGGACAAACTTATAAAAATAATACACATAGTTTTAGTAGTAGTGCTAATGAGGAAAATGTCTGCAGATGTAGAGGCTTTGCGATCACTGATTGAAGGGCTGAGTGGCCAAATAAGACATGTGTATTGAAATGTAGAAAAAAATTGACAATGTAATCAGCCAAATAAAATATACTGTGGGGTAAATGTCAAATTGATAACGTGAGTGAAAGAATGAACAGTGTGGGTGAAAGGAAGAGCGGATATTTGTAAATGAAAGGATGGTCAGTGACAATGAAAGGATAGACAGTAATAATGAAATGATGGATATAGGCTGTTCACGGTAAAGTGAGCACCATTGAAATCAAACCTTGGAAAAAAGTCACTGTCCCTGCCTGCATATATTTTAACGGACGCGCTGAGTGGCATGCACCCAGTTGAGTTGGCAACGATGGATTGAAAGTAGTTCCACATTTTAAAGTCGAATAAACATTGTTAGGTAACCATTAGTAATGTCTACATGCATTTAAAAATTCATAAACGGAAAGAAATAATTTTAGTCATCACAAATGGTTACCCAGCACTTTTTATACGTCGTTAAGATATGGAACTACTTTCCACCCTTTGTTACTAACTTTTCCGGGCGTATATCACTCCGTGAGCCCGTTAAAATATGTGCACGCAGGTGCTAGTGGTTTTTTTTTCTAAGGTTGATTACAAAAAGTGCTCACTTTATCGTGAACAGAATTTACGTGCTTGAAGTTCGCGGTTGCCGGCTTGATAGGCAGGGCCGTTAGCATGTTATCCCGAGCATACCCGTTCACATTAGAAACACGCGCTTAACTTCGCTGCAGACTTTCTGCTTACGTATACACGTTAAACACACAGTCATTCTGTAAGAAAATATACAAAGAAAACAATGTTATAGGCTATTCGCAGAAAAATGAGTACTTTTGAAAGCCGTGCTTAAGATCTACTTGCATGCACGTTGTGTATTCATTTTTCCGCCTTATGTAAGATTAACATTGCCACGGGTCTCATCACTTGATTCATGCGTCGGTCAAGTGAAACTGTGAAATTGTTGGAAAAGTAAATATTTTACAAATCTGCTCATTTTTACACTTAAATGCATTAGATAAATGAAAGGTAAAGAAATAATTAAAGTTATCGCATGAAAGGTTACCTAACAACATTTTATTCGACGTTAAAATACGAAACTACTTTCCCATCCATCGTTACCAACTTTGCTCGGTGCATGTATGCAGGTAGAAGCAGTGAAATTTCTCTAAGGTTGATTTCGAAAGTGCCCACTTTATTGTGAACAGCCTTTAAAAACCTCAAGTTCTCATCTCGCCATATGGAAGCATTGCGACAGCAATGGAAAAAAGCAGAAACGAACTTCGAATGTGTTCTGTTTTTTCTCGGAATTTTAAGCGGTGACGATACGATTTTGGTACATCAATCTGTCCAGAAGAGATGCAACATCGCCGCTGCAGTTTGAGACACTGTTTACGGAAGAATAATTACTTTGAACAGAAGGCTTCTTGCAGCGACGTTTGATGAATTTGACACTTTTAAACGAACACATTTATTTTTCAAAAATCAAACTTATTAATGGGCAACAAAATACTGACTTCTATTTCAGCCCTGAAAATATATTTAAAGGCTGATCAAGGTAAAGTGAGCACTTTTGAAATAAACTTTAGGAAAAAAAAAAGTCACTGCCCTTGCTTTACTTGCATATTTCATACTGAGTGTACTGAGTGACACACGCCGAGTAAATTTGATAACGATGGATGAAAAATAGTTCTATACCTCAACGTCGAATTGAAGGTGTTAGCCAACCATTTGAATTTACTTAAATTATTTATTTCGCTTTGTTTTTTTTTTTATGTATAAAAGTGTAAAAAAGAGCAGATCTGTGAAATATTTACGTTTCTAATAATTTCACCTTTTCACGTGACCGACGCATGAATAAAGTGACGAGGCCCATGACAATGTTAATTTTACATAAGGCTGACGAATACACAACGTGCATACAAGTAGATCTTAAAGCAGCGCTTTCAAAAGTGCTCGTTTTACCGTGAACAGCCTTTACATGGAAATATTCCGTAGTTTTTTTTTAAAAACTAGAATAGGCGCAACTGCTTTAAATGAGAACCATGTTACAATTATGCATAGGCTATTCACGGTAAAGTGAGCTCTTTTGAGGTCCTATCTACTTTTATTTTTAGCCATTTTTTAATCCTTTAATCACGTTTTTAAAATAAATATCGCCATGTAAGTAATAAACACAGTGTATATATTCCACCGCACTCTGAAGTTAACATCTAAGGCTAAATACAATATATCTATTCATAGAGACCTGCAAAATTCGCTTCATTTTTCTGCAGAAGACTAAAAACTCCAAGCTGCAAGTGAGTACAACTGAAAAGGATGGTCGAGGTAGCGAAGAAAAGGCTGGTCGTAAGTCTCAAAATCTCTTTATCCATATTTGCTATTAAAAGGGCATATAAGGATTAATGATCAAATGCTCAACGGCTAGCTATGTCTGCTAATAACTACAAGAAAAAGATGGTAGAGCTTTTGGAGAAACAAAGAACGCAAGTCATTAGAGCATCTTGTAACTGCAGCGACTCAGTGAAGAATGGATTGAAGGAAGAAGGAAACTGCTAACAGCATCACATTTCAAAACAATTTGCAGAAGAAAAAACAAAGAGATGCGAAAATATACTAAAAAATATTAATTACGATATGAATGTACACTTACCATCGCTTAACTTCGGCCAAATGCATGATAAAGATGCTATTATGGATTTAGAAAGAGACAAGAATGTAATAGTTTCCTAATGTGATCAGACAGAGAATTCCATTCTTGGGTGCTACACCAGATGGGAAGTGATAACCTCGTAGAAGTAAAGTGTCGGTCATGTTGTACCCATATGTCACCTGAAGAAGTTTAAAGAATGAGGAAACTGTGTTGTTTAAAATAATATTACAATGATAGTAATGGGATTTAACCGACTCTGGGACAAAGTAAATGGGTGGAGGGGACAGGCACAAACCAGCCGCCATCTTGGAGTTTCTCTTTTTCCATCTTTTTCCCTAAAAATTTCCCTTTTTCCTTAAGAATTGACTAAATATACCTAAAAGTATTGCCTGTTCTGTAAAAATTTCCTTTCTTCCCCTAAAAATGTTCTTTTTCCCCTCAAATTTTCCTTTTTTCCCTGAGCAGGAGAGTAGAATTCGTGACTCCAGAGAGGAAGATTCATAACTCCAAACCAGGGCAAGGGGACTGGTGATGACCAGCAGACATGGTCATGGTAGCCATCTTGGTTTTATAGGCATAGGGTATGCCAAATCGATACTAGGTATCCACGATCGGAGTCAGACCTAACCATAAGCCATATTGGTTCTGTCAGCCATCTTATTGGGTGTTGGTGCATTGACTTTGACCCCGTGACCTTGAATGACCTTGAAAACAAAAACCCGAGAAAAATCGAATAAATTCACAAAGTCAAAGAGCATATTATGTTACCGACTACTACCACCATATTGGGTTCCGGTGACCTTGACCCTGTTGCCTTGAATTACCTTAGAAACAAAAATCCGAGACAATATGAAAATATTTTTATTAAAAATTATTAAAATATAAATAAAAATTAATAATTATTTTATTTTAAAACTTACATTTCTGGAGGTCTGTCCTCACCTATACTTATTACATCATGTGCCGCCATCTTGCTTTTTAATTTGTCATTTGTTTATAAATTGAAGGAAGCCAACATCTTGGATTTTTAATTTGTCATTTATTTATGCATTGCTGGAGGCTGCCTTCTTGGTTTTTCATTCGTCATTTTTTTATTTATTGCTGGAGTTTGTTTCTCACATTTGTTCTACTGTCATATTGAATTTATTTATTTTTTCATCACCTAAGTGATGCTAGTGTGTTAGTTTACCCACCTGGTGGTAGCCATACTTGTTTATGTTTTTTTAGTATAGATAGTGTTGATTCCCTCCATTTTGGGATACATTTTTAACATATAGATGGCGTAAATTTCTCGATTATGTCACCTGCAATCGGCCTGCACCGAATTGAGACATTGACCATTCCTGCAAAGTATGTAAACTGTCATATTTAATTTTTTTGATTTATTCTTAAATTTGAGTATTTTTATATAAAATAATTTTTATTAAAAAGCAGAGGTTTTTATTTTTATAAAATAAATGAAAGGCAATATATTTAGTAAATATTTTTTATTTACAAAATTGTTCATACATACAAACAGTCCTTTGCGATGATTTTCGAATGCAAAGTGAGAAATTCATAATATTTTGAGAGCTGACTTAGCCCACTAGTTCTCAGTTCTAGATGATTTACCGATATCAGTGACCAACCCGAACTCTTTGTTACCATTTATTCTTCATCGCAACTTATATTTTGTGTATTATCATCTATACTCGTTTCAATGACATTAACTTTAGAGATTGGTACATTCTGGATCTTGAATGCCCTTCTGCAATGTTCGTACTGGTTCGGTTCTGGTTTCTAGTAGATACATTCCAGCCATATACTATATTTTAGAGTCCTTTGTTTCTCCACCTCTTCTATAAGTTGGTTTATTAAATCTTGTTTCATACTTGACAGGAACGAGCAAATATCTTTCGACGAATCTGTCAGATATGGAGCAACATAATCCATAAGATGGCCCCTGAATGCATATAGCATCAGAAAAATCCATTAGCATTAGGTTTGACAAGAACATGGACAGGCTTTCGAGCAGGAGATGTACACTGTTTGACATGCTGGCGATGCTTCATGATACTCTTTTTCCTCGTAGTCCGTTAGATTATAACTCTTAAAATTCACGACCACACTTATGACAGACAAGAGTCAAATAAGACCATTCTGTATTCTTTGTGCATTTACCACTCTTATCGTGCCTACACACATTGCTACTTTTACTCTATTTCTCACCTCAATAGCGACACGAATGACCCGTTATCGACAGCGAATTGTCTATACCATCCACATGACCATCATCACTTACCGATGGTAGCACCATTGCATCGTCACTTACTGTAAAAGGTAGCGATGGCATGTTTACATCAGCATTGCACACCACAGTACTTGTAAGTCCATCACAGGTTTGTGGCGACGACAATACATCTTTTGGTGTTGCTGGTGGAGGAACAAGTCCTTTACATGTTTTCAAATGTCTGTGTAGATTGTCAGTACGAACAAACAGACGAAGACACTTCTCACACATATATGCCATGAGCGACGGTTTATCTTACATTGCTGCTTTTCGTGTCGTTTATAATTGTTTCTATTTGCAAAGGCTTCCATCAATGTACATGGATCGAAGTCTTGACACTGTTGTCTTGGGTAGCAATGCCGATGGAGCTGTTGTAGGTGGCCCACCCGAAGACATCGATAGAGATACGACTGTAGGCAACCCACCCGAAGAAGTTGATAGTAACTTAGATGCTAACTTTTTTTGTGTTATGACAATGCAGTACTAAGTTAAATAAATTGCATTTAGTATTTGCCAAGTTATTCATTAATAATCAGTAGACCTATTACATATTCACATAACCCTTAATCCATCAAAGAATCATTTTCGCAGACGTTACGAGAGTGCCATCTATAGGAACTGTTTGCAAGTAGAAAACTTGCACGCTGTCTTCCACGGGCCCAGATGTTGCGAGGGCATCTTCGAGGGTGTTGCGAGGGCTGCTCGGTGGCGGGCCTTGTACCAGCCCCTGTGGTGCGGCGTGTCGGGAACCGAGGTGGTGCACTCCTTGAAACACTTCTTGCACGAGAGGCAGTCTCGTATGTCTTCGTCCAGCTGTAAGTAGGCCGGCAAATACTCGAATACGGCCGAAATTTCGTAAGGTGCATAGACCAGGAGAAATTCTTTTGGCAGGTATGGCAACTCGTCCTGTTTCTCCAAGGCACTAAGCGGACACACCCTTCCAAATGCCAAAATGGCTGAAATGATTTTATGACTGCTTGGACAACATGCATACATATACAAGAGCGAGAAAAAAATGGCTACTTTCCCGAAAGGGGCTCGGGGTGTTTCTCTTATAAACAGAGTTTAAGGGGCGGGGGGAAATAGTCTGCTCTTGCGATTAAAGTAGTTAACCGATTGGGGGATACAAAGGTTTCCGAAAACACACGAGACATCCACCAATCGGAGAGATTGGTGGATTTCGAGCAGAGGCATCTGATTTGATGGAACGATGGTTTCCGATGACACCCGAGTACTTAGCCAATCGGAAATATTGTTACATAAGCCAATGAGAATCATTGGCAGGGATGAGGGTGAGTAATTAGCCAATGACAAACATAGGAGTGGAGCAAATGTGACTAATTGTTCGAGCGAATGCCTCTAATTAGTCGTAACGATGGTTTATGAAGATGTCCGAGTAATGAGACAATGGGAAACAATGGTGGGGATCGAACAAAGGTGAGTAATTGGCCAATGCGAATCAGTGGCATGGGTCAAACAAACATGAGTAATTGGCGGAAGCCTGCCGACTAATTGGTTGACGAAGTGTGTGGAGAAAGGAGGGGTGGGGGGTTGAAAGAAAGTGAGTGATTTGTGGTGGGGATGGAATTCCGCCGACTAAACAGCCAATAGCAATTGGCGACAGTCGTCTGCTGGTGGTCGAACGAATGCAATTGATTGACAGTGAGAGACAAACTCCGAAACAACATGGCCTCCTTCAGTAATGTATAAACAAATTATGAACGAAAAATCAACATGGCCACCTCCCATAACGTATAAACAAATGACGAACAAAAAACCAACATGCATGGTGGACAAAAGAAGGTAAGAGTCTACCAAGATGGTGGCCGTGGCGCCTAGTAATATGGCAGTCATGACACTTACCAAGATGGCAGTCGAATGCAAGTGATAAAATGCCATGATGCCTACCAAGATGGCGTACTTTGTGAGGGGGTGGAGCGAATGTGACTAATTATGTATGGACATTAAAAAAAAATAAGATTTTAATAATTTTTTAATAAAGTGTAACCACAATTTTTTATAAATTAAATATATATTATATATTGTATACATACATTTAATTTATGGTATTTTTCATATTTTTGGATGTTTTGGATTTTTGGGGTCAAAGGTCACCGATGTCAAGGTCCAAGGTCAACGACACATTTATCCAATATGGCGGATGGGTGACGTCACAACCTGGCAGCTGGTCGGCGCATGGCTCTTACTCCGGAATCTGTTGCTCCAAAGTCGGCTATATCATTCTACTCACATCCTTTTAACTTCTGTTGCTAACCATCACACTTCATATAGTTTAGGTTCTTTCGTATACGTGTTAGTTTTTAAACTGACATATACTTTTTCAATTGTAAACCTACCTTTTTACTTTGTGAACTTGCTGCTGGAATCACGTGATGGGTGAGGTGAGGCAGAGCGTTTAAAGTTGATAGAATAGATCGATCGGTGGAATTGTAATCGAGTAACGAAAATAACAGTCAGCTCATCGATTGAGTAGCAGGTGAAGTGTAACTTATCACGATCAGGATGTGGAAGTAGATTGTGAGTACCTAATTATTAATATCCTTTCCTCCGCGCTGGTAGAGGTATATAGGTGTCGAGATATAGTTGCGCGAGTAATTATGACATTCGATATCAGATATTGATCGCACATTTCTATACTCTCAGGAGGCAGTACAAGTGGAACAAGATTAATTAAATGATCGAAACGCAGCGCCGCCGAAGATTGGATTCTCATACGGGCGGAGGTGGTTCAGCTGGTAGTGACCAGTACCTGAGAGCGAAACAAAAAAGTGAAATTAACCTTTGATCTGATAAGGGAGCACGGTAGCGAGCGAGACTAGCCTATCAATTAACACCAATTACTTGAGAGAAAGCAATGCGCTCAGAACTCGCGCCAGGCATTCTTCGACTGACGCAGAGGTCACTATGAGAAAGAAAACATTATTTGATAACCAAATATTCGTGTACAGCATAGCTAGTCGGTTTAGTAGTGCATTTAACTGGTTAACACTCTCGAACCAGTACGCATGTACATATATTGAGCAAGAAGAGGTAAAACTGAATCGTTTATATATACTAATGCAGGAGCAATTGTTCTGTTGGTCTATGTATTCCTACTGTCGATCCATACTACTTCGGACACACTTGTATTGTACGGCGTTAGTAGTAGGGGCATTTATGTTCTTGGCCAAAACATTGCACAGTGGCACAAGTTCAATTTGATTAATCTGGGAGGGGCTCCGGAGGGGGTCACTAACTGGTGCTATCACTTCCAAGGTTATTTCAGGCTTCCCTCTCCCCTCCACCCCACTCCCACCCCTTCACCTTTCCGGCAAAGGGGGAGGGGGAGGGGTTCGGTTGCTGCAAAGGTCTTCACCCTTCGATGTTCGGTGAGCAATGGGGTGTGAAGTTGGAAGTGAGGTGGTTGAGTGGGGAGTGGGTGGGGGTGTTCACTCGTCTGCTCCGATACCCAGGATGGTATTCGGTTCGATTTCCATCAAAGGAAATCAAGAGTAGATGCACAATGAGTATTTACAAAGTAAGTAGACATGTTCACTCCTTGGATGCTGAAATACACATGAGGAGATTGGAAGGGGGTGTGTAATAGGCTGGGGTGAGGGATAAGGGGAGAGTGTATGGATGAGGATTAGATACTTGGTTCGAGGCTGATTCAAGGTAATGAAAAAAAACTTTTTTTAAGGTAAGAGATTAGGGAAAGTGTAGGGTTGGAGCAGGAGGGTTGAAAAATCCATCTGTGGTTCGATAACCATCAGCGGTAAATAAATTTTTAATGACCTAATGAAAAGTATCATATTAAGTAATTAGTAAGTACTCATAATGAGTAATTAGCAATTACACAGTAAGTGCACATAGCAATAATAATTACCAATCGAAAAATTACTGTTACTCACTACACAGTAAGTATGTATAATGCGACTAACTACTAATTGTCCAATTACAAGTACCGAGATATGAATTACACATCCACTCCCCACTCACGAATGACTTGACATTGTGTTTACCATTAACTATAAACCCTACCAGCAATGCATGCCACCCATATTCCACTCAGCTAACCCCTGTTGCCCTACTCCTGCCTGCCAATTGAATACCCTACCCGCATTACCTGCTACCCCACCTGTAGAACATACGCTTAGTTACGATATTTCTCAACATTTTAAAAAAGTATTATGTAGTAAAAAACCTCAGTCCCAAAATCTTGTGTAAGTTAATTTTACATCACCCCTTAACATAATACTTTTTATATCGTTTAATGAAGTATTTTGCCATGTTCCTTCATGTAATCCCTGTTTCCCACTCTGTCAGTAAATGATTCCTCATATTATTTTAACTCAGGAGGGCGCTGGGATTTGCGAACTGGCTAATATAAGGGAAATTCAGCTGGGGTATGCACGAGCACCGAACTTCGTCTCCTACCATTATACCCATGGCCCAGCACATCACAGGTGTCCCCTACTACAGGAGCGATCTTCTCGGCCCGCATATAATTTCAACAAGTTTCTCATATTCCTTTTCTAATTAACTTTTAAATTTTCACAGAAATCCATACCTTAGCCTGACGGAATGAAAGAACCAAACATATCTGAGACTGTTCGCCAACAAAGCCTGCATGTGCGACACGAACAGGTGAGACAGGCATCATGTTCTTGTTACATTCAGGTCACCTTCTTTCATCTACAGAAATGCATCACAGCTTACCCCCTCCCCCCATCATCCCTGCAACGAGGAAGTGCATAGTTCAAAAGTCGCTGCGAGTTAAGTGCCACTAATTAAGCATCTCTCTCTCTCTCTCTCTCTCCACCACCGCACACATTAATTTTTCATCAACCCTCCAGCAACGCACGTTGGCAATGTCAACATTTCTACCCATGTACAAGAGATTGCCTGGTGTTGAAGACATTTCCCTTATATTTGTTTAAGCATAGGTCTACTTGTATGTAGATATGGCTTACATTATACAAGTCACAATTAAGATTTACATCATATATTTTATATTCTTTCTCAAACATTGTGTAAGGATAGGGCCAACAATCATATTACATGTAGGTTCTTGGTAATGGTTTATACTTACACATTTAAATTTAAATAAGTGTACCAGACTATAAATAAAATACATCAAAATATTAAACGGGAAAGAAATATGTATTTTATACTAAAAGTCAGGTAGAATTGTCGGAACCAACAAACACAAGTATCTTATAAATTATTCCTAACTTCACTGTAGTTGTGGTGTAACCACTATTGATTTAAAACAACTCCAATTTTTATTTGCTTTGAAGCCCTGAACTATTATTAACCAACTTCACTAACGAACTAACGTGTATAGATGAAACATATTCAATGAATGTTTATTTTCACACAGGTTTTATTTAGTTATAATTTCTTTAAAATTTCATGGAATTACAAAATACAAACCGAGTCCTAACATAGTATTTGCACAATGAATAACTACACATAAGTAGTATTTATGTATCGGTTCGAAACTCGTCAATGCTACTTAAATTTTAATCGCATAACAAGTGATCCAGCACCGCAAAAATCGCACCACACACACTATCTTCTATAAACTTTTACCAAAGTCCTGAGACATCGAGGTTGCCAACGACCTGTGCAACAACAAACGGGCAGGTAGCTATCCACCACCCTCATCTGACTTCATCTTTGGAAGGGAGAACAGCTCTCAGCGAGTCCTGAAGACCCAGAGGTTCGCAAGACAGGTTAGACTGGAATTACACAAACCTCCGACACACATCTCCGTGATATGATATAACAAATAAATTTCTTATCTCATATTTAATTTTAAGGGTGTATATATATAATAAATACATATATTATAAATAATAAATAAAACAAAACCCATTACATTTACTCAAACCATGCTTCCCCGACTTGCTTGAAATACGAAAAAAAAAAAATTTATTCTTAAAGTAGTTATTTTTGATGGTCCTATAATCTTTACTACACATGCCAAACAATCTTACATTTCAGAAAAATTCCCACCAAGGGGAAATATATTTTTACTGTCCTAAACATTGCTTCAAATGAGACTAAGTTTTGTTTAAATATATCTCAAATGGATTAATTCGCACTTCATTTTCTGTGAAAATTGAAACATATTAACTGAGAAATTCTATAGTTCTACCCAAACAAAGGTAAATACAATTTTTGTTTACTATCACACCTCATTTCAAACCCCATTTATCTTGAACAATAATTAAGAAGAAAATCTTTTTTTAAAAATAATACACTCTTTACTTAACACTAAGTTAAAATGACGTTATCTTAATATAGCATATTAACAGCTAGGGCGACATTGTGTAAGATTATTTAAAAACAAGAGGAACGCACTCGCCTACCTACCAAATATTCAGTTTCCTGACGAATGAAAGTTTACTTCCCTGCTAGCGATGAGTGGCCCAATGCCTCGTGGAGAGACACGCCGACGCAGTCAGGACGACTGCTCCACGAGTGTGGCGAAGGTTGAGGACACTAGTCTAGTTTCACAAGCCGTCGATAGGAGCACGCACCGGCGAGACATCATTTTGAATGTGTAAAGTTAATAAACTTTAGTTTTTTGCAAATGCTAAAACGGCATTAAAAACACTTGAGCACTGGACATTGCAATTTTCGCAGCAATGCCCGTGATTCCTATTATTATTTAACTTGCACAGCTCTTAAGTTGCACGGCAGACCACAGGTTATGGCATTCAGAGCGAGCGGGATGGTATTTCCCTGGCGAGGCTAGTATGGCGGCAGTGGTGGGATAGCGATCCCTGCCGAGTTATTAGAAAAGTAAATATAGTACAATTCTGCTCATTTTTACACTTTGGGTTGTCACAGAGGACTGAGCTGAGTACGACACTCTGACTGCACGATCTCGTTGTAGATCCGACACTTATATAATAATTGATTGATATATATTTTTACATAAATTCCAATAATTAATAACAATGCGAAACAAAATAGCTTGATTGCATCACACGAACTCCACAGCTCCGCGAATTGAACTCTATGACAGCCACAATTTGACTGAACATTTTCTAAATAAATTTCCGACTTTTATATATTAAGCACATTCCAATATGTTGGGTAGCCTGTCTGATTTTTCCCTACAGAATGCCTTGCAGAGGCCTAGTGGTGAAATGCGTTCAGTCAGCGAGTGCGGAACGATTAGTGTCAGGAACAACTCATGGAGTTTTAGGTGCAGGGGGGGGGGGGGTTAATAATTCACTGAAATAGTGTTGTGAGAAGTTTGAAATATTGTTATGTGAGAACAAATGTAACTAAGTCTTAGACGAATATTGATGACATGTCCCTTAGAGAAATTCAATGATATAGTTGCGTGCTTGCCAGAGGCACGAGACAATCTTTTTTTAAGATAATAATATATGCTGTGTTAAAGAAATAATGCTGAAACCCTAGCTCTTGCAAATATGATGCTGGAGGTGTAAGAAATTCATACTGGTGACTAGAGCTCATTTTAGCTCAAGCTGTGGCAGGGAATGAACAAGCAAATAGATCTCGTGCTTGTGTAATTGCTCTGTACTCTCTCGGTACATGCAAGTCTTATATTAAATAAACAATGCATTATTAATTGCTGCATATGCATGGGTATACTCTCTCTGCACATGCAAATGCACATATTAAGTTATTGCACTATTACAAATATATTATTTAATGAATCTAATTATTTAATCTATGCATGTAATAAGTTATTGCACTATTAAAATTATATTATTCAAATTATTCAAATTATTTATTCAATGCACGATTAAATTATTAATTTACACATCATAGCACTATTGAGCTGCATCCTACCTCCCCTCCCTTATCTAGCTGCACCAATACTTTTCCCTTCCAGTCTGCCTCTAGCTCCCAACGAGACAAGACCTACATGCATTTCCCCTCCAGCTTCCGACGAGACAACACCTAACCACCCCCTCCATCCTCCTCAGTCTGCTTCCAGTCCTCGAACAGTAACCTGTGTACTTGCTCTCATTGCTCATTGCACAAATGCATAAATAAAATATAAATACCACCAACAAGCATCGAACCACGCACTGGTTGCTGCAACCACTAGTATGCTGGCCACCAACCCCATGATGGCCGCTAGAACACCCCCTAAATTATCTGGCACACACAGTAAAGGGGAGAGGGGAAGTGAAGTACATGCACAATTGCAAATCTAATTACACGTGCAAATTCAATTCTATTTACAATTACAATTGTTCATGCACATATACCTGCATGTGCAAATATATGGGGGTGGGGGAAGGTAAGTTCAACTGCATCGCTACCATTTTGAATACATTTGGTTCAGTACCCACTCGAGCCCCTACTGTATGGTGGCAGGGTGGGTAAGTAGGGGCGCAAGAACTCAGACTAGACCTCACTGGGGGAGGACCCATTGACAAACAGCGACTCCAAGTCCCTGGGGGTGGGAGGGAGTGGGAGGTTACACCTCACTCCCTGAATGCCTTCCCAGGATGCACCCACTAACGTTTTGAATAAATTTAATCTCGGAGTCCTTCCTACCATCTACTTCCAGGACTATTCAGTAAGTTTTCCCATCGGGCTACTTACACTGCTTGATGGGCCACACTCTCTATTACAAAGCCATGGCTTACATAGAGTGCTCTTCACTGATAATTGAGCACTTCGGGAATGAATCTTTAAAAATTGCCACCGCCAGTAACTGTGTATTGTTTAACAAGCATGCGGACTAGAGTAAGCAAAGTAAAATTGGTAACAATGGAAGGAAAGTAGTTCCATGTCTTAACATTGAATTAAAAGTGCAAGGTAAACATTTGTGAATATTGATATTATTAGCATACTTTCAAGGTAAGAAGGGCTTATGAAATCACTTTCCTGTCTGCGTATATGTGTATGTGCTTCTGAGTAAATATATTTCATCCATGTTTAACAGTATTTGTTTGTGATTATAGTAAAATACTTCTAGGCCTGTGCAAAATGTTTGCTATTTGGGTGTAAAATGTTCGGAAAATGTCAAAAAGTTTCCTATTTTGGGGTAAAATATTTGATGATAGGGTAAAATATTTGTTGGTAGGGGGTTAAATGTTTGGTAGTAGGGTGAAATGTTTGCTTGCAGGGTAAAAATGTTTGTAAGTTGGGTTTACTAGTAGGGGGTAAAATGTTTGCTAGTAGGGTGAAATGTGCGCTAGTGGGGTACAATGTTTGTTAGTTTGAGGTAAAATGTTTACTAGTAGTGTATATGTTTACTTCACATTTTGATAATGATTTGTATAAGTAAATATGTAAATGTTGTATGACAAACATTCTATCATTTCCCTCTGTGAGTGAAGTAATTGGTTAACTATATTTTTGCTGTTAAGGAGTTGTGTATGTAAACATTACAGCATTCGCTTGGTGTTATTTCGGGAAAACTCCAGGGAAAAATAAAGAAATCTGAATGTTCTGGTTGGAATTCGAACCCATGTCCTTCCAAGTATGAGAATAAATATAGTAATTGTCTATGCATGATATGCTAGTAAGATATAAATATTGTTTATTTCTTGTATGTAAATTTGTTATGAAACACTTTATTAAAGGGCTTTTCAAAAATATCGTGATTTAAGCTTACATGTTACATCCTAAGATTAATTTGATTTTCTGGGTTATGATTTTCATATATATTTTGTCGCCATATATTACTAAAATCACAAAAAGTAAAAAACTTTCGATAGTTACTTCAATCGGTTTGTTTGGGTCCTTACATGTAATAGGTAATAGCGAATTAATAGGTAAATTTCAGTGAAAAAATATAGCCCCTACGCGAAACAATAGATTTAGTGGTGTTGGATACACCATCTTAGCCTGTTATGCTAGAAATTAATATGTGATATTCGGAAGAAAGTTAACAACAAACCTCTATTGAAAGTATACTGATATAGAATATGTTTTCGTTTGTTAAAAAAATGTTACTGTACTAAAGAAGCATGTGATTATTTCCAATTTTTCCTTTACATCTAGTGAATCGAACTCGTTGCCGCCAACTACTTTGAAAGAGACAATACATGAACTGTTCATCAGTGCAAGAATGAATTTTCTATTCATTTTTACTATTCATATACAACTGAAAACATTTTTGTTGCTATGCGAAGATGGTGATGGATTGGAAGATTTGAAGGTTTTCTCCGAATTTGTCGAAAGTTAATTACTTTATGATGCACTGTCACATGACGTGTAAATGTTTAAAGAATTCCTGAGTGTGATGTGTATCGGTGTGTGGACTATTATTTACAAGAAAGTCTAAATATTAATGGGTAATATATACATCTTATATAATGGTTTTAAGGATGTCATAAATATGTTTGGGTTGTTTACACAAAAGTTTTGCAGTATAGACGTGCAATTACAGTGTGCCCCGCAGGTTTTTAGGATCTTGTGATTGAAAGTAAATTTTGGAGTGGCTTGAGTTGTTGATAGCGGAAGTTTCTGAATTTTGGTGGAGTAGGAACCATTTTAAACAAAGACAGATTAATAGTGTATGCTGCAGATATTTTCACGACTTGTGGAATATTTGAGGTAACGAAATGCAAAATGATTACAGAGGTAAGAAAGCATAACGAAAATTTTGTTGGTTATGGGATCTGGTGTAATGAGACAAAATTATGGTAAGAAGGAATATTTACTTTAACCCTAGGACAATTTCGGCAATTGGTTTTATAATTAGACAGGTAATAGAAAGAGCTATTGAATACAATAAACCTGAACTTAAAGATGTTTTACAAATTTTAGAAGAGAATAATGTTCCAAATGGATTGATTTTACTTATTAGTGGAATTTTTAATGGTAATTTTACCAGAATGAAAGAAAATGGAAAACTATCGGAGAAAATACCAATCAGAAGAGGAATCCATCAAGGTGATTCCTTAAGTTCACTGTTATTTAATGTAATACTTAATGAAATTATAAAAGACAATAGAAATAAAGATGGATACAGAATCGGAGATAAAGATCTTAATATTGTATGTTATGTTGATGATGCTGTTTTGATGGCGGATTCCGAAGATGATTTGCAAAGATTATTATAGAGATTCTATCTTGGTTGCCAAAAGTACAATATGAAAATATCTTTAACAAACACCAAGTCAATGACTATAAGAAAATTCGCCTTAAGATGTAAGTTAGAACTAGAGAGAAAAATGATTGAGGAGGTGATGGCAATAAAATACTTAAGTGTTGAGATAACAAGTTGGGGATCATTGCAGAATGAAGTTGTACATCATGCCAATAAAGCAGCGACAATAGCGGGCTACATGAGCGACATCATATGGAACAATAAGTACTTAAATAAGGACACTAGGATAGAATCTATAAAGCAGTAATTCACCCAATATCGACTTACACTGCTGAGACAAGGGCGGATACATAAAAAACTAAACTAATCTTAGAGACAAATGAAATGAATATTTTGAGGAAAATTTTTCATAAATCCAGGAGAGACAAGATCAGAAGTGAAGAGATTAGAAGACAGTTGAATGTCCAAGCAATATGGGATTAGGTAGAATCGCAAAGAATGGAATAGAATTAATACGGATCCCGCATGGCATCGGACAAAATTGTGCACCTGGCAAAAGATAATTTACCAGTGGATGGAAAGAGATCGCCTGGAAGACCAAAAGAGATGGAAGGGCTCTCAATTTTTTGGATGGAACAGGCTGTAAGCCTACTATGAAGAGAAGAAGAAGAAGAAGAAAGTTTTCATAACTTAACCATAACTGGAAAAACTGTGTATTGTGTGTGGCGAATATTTCACTTGCAGCAATGGTATTAGTTAAATTTATTTTGTAATGACTTAGAAAGACATTAATTTTGAGAAAGATTCTTTTTACATGCTTTATATATGGGTAAGATTTTGTTAACTTTACTGAAACTGTATATGTGGAGATATGTGGTGTATGCTTTGTGCTCGTGCGAGGCGTGAACTGTAGGGAGCGCTAAACTTGTTACTTCTGAGGACAGCAGACACCCGCTCTCAACACCCTGCAAGGCACTTGTTTTGCGAGGTCGGCTGGAGAAAAACTGATGTCTCACTGACTCCTGCTCCTATCGACGGTTTGTGAAATTAGACTCGTCCCCTCACCCCTTGCAACACTGGTGCAGTGGCCGCCTTGCCCGCATTAGTGTGTCTCTCCACAAGGCATTGCGCCACACATCACTAGTAGCAGAGCAAACTTTCGTTCGTCTAGGAAGTGAATATTTGGTAGGGAGGCGAGTGCATTCCTCTTGTTTTAAGCTGATCCTACACAACATCGCAGTGGCTGTTAATACATTATTTTACAATAATGTCTCTGTAACATAATGTTAGGTAAATGGTGTATTATTTTAAAATGTATTTTCCTCTTGTTTAATGTTCAAGATCAATGGGGTTTGCAAAAGGGGACGTGATAGGAGAACAATTTGTATTTACCTCCGTTTGGGTTGAAGTAATAAGTATTTCAGTAAATATTTTACAACTTTTATGAGAAATGAAGTGTGAACTAATCCACTGCAGATATATTTAAACAGAACTTAGTATTGAATTAAGAAATGTTCAGAGAGTAAAACTATATTTACCCTTAATGGGAATTTTCTTAATGGAAGTTTGTTTGGTATATGTATTAAATATTATGGTACGACAATAATATTTAATTTTTGTATTAAATGATTATTTTGCGTTCGTAATTCAAGCAAGTCAGGGAGATCATGGCTTGAGTAAATATAATGGTTTTTGTTTTATTTATTTTATGTGTTATTAACTAATAAGTTAGAAAAAATAATTTTTTGAAATACGTTTTTCTATTCTTTATATCTATATACTACAAATTAAATATGCGATAGGAAATTTATTTGTTATATCGTATGCACAGAGATGTATGTCGAAGGATTGTGTAATCCCTGTCTAACCTGTCTTGCAAAACTCTGTGCCTTTCGGAACTCAAGGTTAGCTGTTCGCCCTTCCAAAGATGAAGTCAGATGAGTGTGGTGGATAGCTAGCTACCCCTTTGTTGTCGCATGGGTCGCCGGCAACCACGGTGTCACGGAACAACGGTAAAAGTTTATGGATGAGAGTGTGTGGCGCGATGTTTGCGGTGCTGGATTACTTGTTAAGCTATTAAAATTTATGTAACCTTGATGAGTTTCAAACCGATATGTAAATAATACTTATGTGTAGTTATTCATCGTGAAAATACTATGTCAGGACTCGGATTGCATTTTGAAATCCCATGAAATTATAAAAAAATTATAACTAAATAGGTTTTATGTGAAAATAAACATTCACTAAATATGATTGATCTAGACACATTAGTTCATTAGTGAAGATGGTTAATAAGTGTTCAGCACTTCTAAGCAAATACAAATTGGAGTTGATTCAAATCAATAGAGGTTACACATCACTGTAGTAAAGAGATAGGAAACGTTCGTAAGATACTTGTGTTTGTGTTTTCCAACAATTCTGCCTGACTTCTACTATTAAAATATGAATCTCTTTCCCTTTTAATATTTTGATGTATTTAATTTGGTTTATTTTTAGGACCACTTTTTAAAATTTAAATGTGTAAACAGAAACCATTACCGAGAACCTACATGTAATATGATTGTTAGCCCTAACCTTACACAAAGTTTGAGAAAATATAAAATATGTATTATAAGGGAAATGTCTTCAACACCAGGCAATCTCTCGTACTTGGGTAGAAACGTTGACATGGCTGGTGTGCGTTGATGCAGGGTTGATGAAAACTTCAGGTGTGAGGTGATAGAGAGAAAGGCAGAGAGAGAGAGAGAGAGAGAGAGAGATGCCTGATTGGTGGCACTTACTCACTGTGATTATCGAACTACACACTTCCTTGCTGAGGGAATTGTGGTGGGAGGGGGCAGATCTGTGATGCATCTCTGTAGATGAAAGAGGGTGACCTGAATGAGGGTAATAAGAGAATAACGCCTGTTTCACCTGTTCCTGTCGCTCATGCTGGCTTTGTTGGCGAACTGTCTCGGAAAAAATTTGAATCTTTCATTCCATCAGGCTAACGAAGTAGATTTGTGTGAAATTCAAAAGTTGATTACAAAAGGAATACGAGAAACTTGTTAAATATATTTGCAGGCAGAGACGATCGCTCCTGTAGTAGGGGGTGTGCATGATGTGCTTGGTTGTGGGTCTGATTGTTGGAGATATAGTTCGGTGCTCATGGACACCCCAGTTGAATATCCCCTATATTAGCCACTTCACAATCCCCCAGTACCCTCCCGAGTTTAAATCATATAAGGAATCATTTACTGATACAGTGGGAAACAAGTATTACACAAAGTAACATGGCAAAACACTTCATTAAACTATATTTTATAACAGTATGTTATGAGGTCATGTAAAATTAACTTACACGGAGTTTTCGGGCTTTGGTTTAGCACTACATAATACTTTACTGAAATGTTAGGAAGTAATGTAACTAGGTATATGCTCGACAGGCAGACTAGCAGGTAATGTGGGTAGGGAATTCGCGTGGCAGGCGGGAGTAGGGCAGCACGTGGTAGCTGAGCAGCATGTGGGTGGTGTGCATGGCTGGTCAGATTTACAATTAATGGTAAATAAAATGTCAGGTCATTCGCGAGCGGGCAGTGGTGACAAGAGGACGTGTAACTCATGTCTTGTACTTATTGTGCAACTCGTAATTAGTAATACTATGCACACTTACTGTGTAATTAGTATCGGTAGTTGTGCAATTGGTATTTTGTATTGGTATGCCACTTACTGAGTAATTGCTAGTTACTCATTACAAGTACTTACTAATTACTTAATATGCAATTACCGCTGATGAGTATCGGACCACAGAGCATCTCCTCAACCATCCTGCTCTATACCTGAAATTTCCTTAACCTGTTGCCTTAAAAATGTTTTTAATTTCCTTGAATGTGTCTCAAACAAAGGATCTAAACCTCATCCTTACACTTCCCCCTTACCACTCGCCATAGTCTATACCCTACACACCCCCTTCAAACCTCCTCATTTGTGTTTTAGCATCCAAGGAATGAACATGTGTACTTACTATGTAATTACTCATTGCACAATTATACCTAATTGTCTTCGACAGAAATCGAACCAAATACCACCCCGGGCATTCGAGTCGATGAGTGAACACCCTCTCCCCTCCCAACCTCCTCACTTCCAACTCCACACCTCAGTTGTTCGCCGACCACTGAAGGGTGAAGATCTTTGCAGCAGTCGACCCCTTCCCCTTCCCATTCCACTCCATTCCATCTTCAAAGCTCCATTAGTCGTGCACTGACCACCGAAGAGTCAACATATATATTTCAAAATGTCCCTTGTGACGTTTTTGTTGCCACAACCAACGGCCAATCACAGGCACTTCGCAGGGAATGAAGGGGAAGGATGGGGAAGGAGTGGTAGCCCCGCCCTTAATCAACAGCTAACTACACCACACCTCATAGTGGAAAGGAAATGATGGGGGAGGGGGAAGGGGTGGCCAATCACAGCATAGGATAGAGTGTGGGGGGATGGAGAAGGGGAGGGGTTGGGAGGAGAAAGCCTGAAATAACTTTGTAAGGGTTATCACCAATCAGTGTGACCCACTATGAGCCCCTTCCCAGGTTAATCAAATGGCTATTGTGTCACTCTGAGAATTTTGACACATAACAGACATGCTCCTACTACTGGCGTTTTTACGTATATACGTTGCAATTCTCTAAACGTCAATAAGACAGCTTAGCATAAAAACAAATTCAAATTCTTTCTTTCTATTTCCAGTTTACAGTTCATTCCACTTATATATCAGTTCAACGGAGTAAATTACGACGGTTTTAAAACTCAAAAGGTCAAACTTATTTCTAAGTTTGATTCAACGACACCGTTGCTAAAAAGTTTAAAAACCACGAGAGTTCTTTTTAAACGAAAATTTAAAAACCTCTAAAAATTTCCAAAATACTGTAACGATGCTTCAAAACTTACCAGTGAAACCCGTATTATAACAAACGTTTAGAATGTGCCCTTTCAGAATACACTGTTGCTTGTAATTGTTCTTATTAAATAATATCTGAGTAGAAAGCTGAATGCATTCTTTTCTTGGGTTATAACATTTAGCGATTCAAAAATTATAAACTATCATAAAAATATTTGAATAACAGACAAGTAGAAACACTAATAAATGTTTTGTTCGCGGTAGGTACCTCTTCCGCCATAAAACAAACATTTCCATAAACGAAACGTTCAATGTCCGGCGAGGAGATTGCTGCACAGAAACATTTAACAGTCTCTGCTTAAAACACGAAACAAAAGAAGCGGGCGCCAAGTCCATCATCGCGTTTTCACGCCCCCTGATTGGCGGGAGCCGCGTGTTTTTGGCCTTGGCCAGCCTCCTGAAGACTATCGGACAGGACAAACTAATGATGTTTCTTTTTTGTCCGGGAGCTGGGACCATCAGTTACTGAGCCGGGCTTCGGGGACATCACAATTCGAGATGGAGGACCGACCGTTTGTCCTCTTCCTTACCTAGTTCCAGTGTTGCCAAACTTCACTGTACATAGCCAAAATTTAAACCAGTGTTGGGCGAGTCACATTTAAAAAATAACTAGTGTTCAGTTACTTAGGAGGTAAAGCAACTGTAAATACTTTACTTAAAAACAAAAAAATGAGCTGGGCGTTAGTTAAAAAGTAAGTTAATTTTCGTTATTCAGTGTGACGCTCTTACTCGTGCACAATAGCCCATCACAATAAGAAGTCTGCCAATCGGAAAACGCAAGGCATAAATGGCTGCATCACAATTATAGCATTACAAATACTCTCACACCTCATCTGTTATAACTTAAAATTATTTTATTTTATAGCAGCTCTCACAACCACAAGAAATTTAAGAAATATTGCTCACTGGTGGTCAGTTATAAAATTGTGACTTAACAAAGTAATATGTATTTAAGAAGTAACCTGTTTACGTATAACGTGCCTAAAAACATTGGAATTTTCCTCTCACCTCCATCAAAACACAGTCGATGGCAGAAGTCCGTACAAGTACTAGTTAGTAAATCGTGAACCCTCGTTAAGCGTTTATCCCCAACATTTCACCTTCCTTTACCTTCCAAAGCACTGAATGACGAAGAAAATTGTATCTTCAGTTCGTCTGTTCCTGTAACGAACTATATTTTGAGACGAAGCTATTATTAATTTGTAAATAACGACAAAGCAACTTTTTGTCTGACTGGGTGTTACAACTAATTTGTAACTTAGTAAAGTTAAAGTTACGTTGTGAAAGAAAGTAACCAGTAACCCTAAAGTTATTTAAAAGTAACGCTTTATCAAGTAACTAGTTACGGTAGTATAATTGCTACCCAATACTGATTTGCATAATAAATCACCACACAGCAAGCAGAACATTTACGTTCACATTACCGCACGCTATTTAAAATAAGGCACTGTCATTATCTTTCAATCATTTCCGTTAGTATCAAGACATGTGCCGTACAGTTCACTGTTAATGGTAGCTCAAACGAACTTAACCTAGCAGATGCTTTAAATGTGTATATATCTACAGTAAAGATAATCATATTCTTGCCGTCTTCTATTGGTGGTAGCCACTTTCTAAATAACAAACATAGCATTGCTCACAAATCCAAGAGTTTTTCAAACCATCTAAAAGACAGTTAAATAAAATTTAAAACATAAATATGGTGATGTATAAAAATCGTACAGTATCACCTATTTTAAATGCGACCGGTATGTTTTATTAAATTATTGACTGTATGAAATGAGAAAGTCAAACGCATAATAATTATTATCATCATTATAATCATAATCATCATTAAAGGTTGTTCACGATAAACTTAGCACTTTTGAAATCAACCTCAGAAAAATTCACTGCTCTTGCTTGCATATATTTTAACAGGCGCAATGAGTGACATGTGCCCAGTAAAGTTGGTAACGATGGATGGAAAGTAGTTTCATATCTTCAGGTCGAATAAAAATTGTTAGGTAATCAATTGTGACAACTTAAATTATATCTTTTGCTTTCTGTTTATTTTTGTACCAGAGTGTAAAAATGACCAGATTTGTAAAATATTCACTTTTCTAATAATTTTACAATTTCATCTGACCGACGGAAGTATAAAGTTATGAGGCCCATGGCAAAGTTATTATTTCAGAAGGAGGAAGAATACACAATGTGCATACAAGTATATCTTAAACAGGGCTTTCAAAAGTGCTAATTTTACCGTGAACAGCCTATAGACGCACTTGGTCCTTTTCTGTGACATTCATAACAACGTGATATAATTTTTTTTGCACACCGCAGAGGTATGTTTGATTACGATACAGTCAATCGTATACGTAAATATCACTCGTTCATATTATTATTATTATTTTAATTATCCTGCACAGCAAGACTATGTTCGTTCAGGACAGGCCCGTCGTGCATTTATTATCGACGCTACTGCTCTAGTGAGTTGTCTTGCCCAGGAAACACGACGGGTCACCGCGGAAGTAAGTCGGCTTTCGCCGGGGACAAGTCGCGGTTACGCTCACGAAGTTGGGAGGAACCAACTACAGCACCGAGAGAAGTCTGCACGCAGTGGGTTCCACGTCACCTGGCGGAGGAACCAAAGATTCGCAGGATTTTCACGTCTCTGGATCACCTACAACGACATCACGAAGACGCGCCACAATATTTGAAAACCCCCCTAGAGCAAACGGCAGAGCTGACAGTGGGTGCACGCAAATCCTCCCCCGCCGAATACAAATCCAAAAGTCGTACACACGAGTTCCGGGTATGTCATCATGACTTTCTTCAGCGGCTGCAAGGGTCCTCTGCTTGTCGATTATTCCGAGAATTAGGCCACAGTCAACACACAGTTCTATGAAGAAATTTTGCACAAACTGAGACACGCCAAAAAGCGAAAACGCCATGGAATTCTATCAAACAGCATTGTCCTTCTTCACGATAACTCCCGCCCACACACACTGCCAACTTGGTGAGGAACACCCAACGTCTTCAGAGTCTTCCCTAGGGGTAATCTTACCACACTTCTCGTTTACGAATGGCTGGTGATAACTTCTTTGAGCTCACAGCACGTTTTTCAGCGGTTGCAACACATACAATAGACACAAGTATAGTTCACACAAAGATATTTCACGATTGCAACACTTCGCTCGCAAATTAATAAGCAACCGAACGGGTTAATAAATTAGTTTCCAGTTTAACTGGAAGCTGGCATGGCATTGTGTATTGTAGTATACGTTTTGTTACGAGCAGCGATTTATTTTTTCAGTGGTTCGTTTCAACAGTGCTTAAGTTAACGTGAGCATTAAGTTGCGCAACGCTACGTTAGGGACGATCCGCCCTGTGTCCTCGAGCTCGTCCGGCCTGGCGGAATTTTTTTTCTGCCGACAACGCAGTTTCGGTCCTTGAGCAGGTTTGCCCAGGAAAGCGCATATGGGTTGGGCCTGTGTGGGGGGGCGGGGGGTAGTGGGAGAGGGGATTGTGGCGACGTGGGCGTCGTAGTGTTTTGTTTTCGTGTTCTCGCCGCGCCTAATGTGTCCACTGACCGGACCGTCACGTCTTTTTACACGCCGCCCTGCGTGCTTTCTTGTTCCTTGTTTTTTTTTTTTTTTCATCTTCTTCGAGAAGGGACCCACCCGTCTCTTTTGTGTTGGCCTGCAGGCCGCCTGCCCAATCGGGTGAGCGCGAGGACATTCTGGACCCCAAACCTCCTCAGCCTCTGGATCCTCTGCTTTGCTATACAAAGTCGACGCAGGGCTGCTTTTTGTACCGCCTCCCCTCTGAACTTCGCCAGTCACCTCTTTTCACTTCCTCGTGTTTCTCGTCCTTTGAGAGGGCAACCCTACCCCCTCCCCTCGTGAGCACTGCCCAAAAGAGAGTAAAAATTCTACCCTTATAATTCTACCTTATAAGTTTGTGACATATCAAAAAAGTGGTTCGAAGAAGGTGCAAATTACTTCACAAAATAATTCACAAAACTAATGAAATGAATAATGGGAATTTCGCATTCCTGTTTTATTTTGCCGTGTTAATTTTAATGGTACGATTGGCGAAATTTCAAAAAAATAACTGTTGACGTCACGAGAAATTTCATGGACGTTCATTGGGTGGTTCCGTTTGTGCGCTCATTTTGAATTTTATGGTGAAATTTCAAAATAAATAAACTAGAAGTTAAACCCTGATTTTACGAGAGCTAAAATATAGATTTCAAAGAAATTGTTATACGGCGTTCCTGTGACTTCCACGAATACTTTAGCTAAATGAAAAATTGTGATTTAATTAATTTTGAAATTAATTTTAATTTTATATTTTATTTAAATTATTTATTGTAGTTTACATTATATTGTTTAAGTTTGTTTCTCTAAATTCTGAGAACAATTTATGGTTTCGTGACGTTATATAAAAGATAAATTTTTGTAATTACCGACCCGATTGAAATTACATTAATCATTTTAAATCTTAAATATTACAATTTGCACTTAAGTCTTGATTTGTACCAATTTTAGAAAGTTATTGTACCACAAAGTATGATTTCTGCTATGGTGTTTCTTGAAATTACAAGTGATAAATATAATAATAACTAAAGACGCCCGTTAACCTGGCATGCGAACTGGTTTGCATTTTGTTTCTAAAGCAGGTTATTGGAATAAACTATTTATAGACTGTTCATGATAAAGTGAGCACTTTTCAAGGCCCACCCAAAAGGAATTAACCACTAATAAATAGTTTTATTGCAGCCTCAGACATTAAATTTTGATAGTGGTGAAAGTATACACCGTATTTATCAGTCGCATGACAATGTTGATATTAAAAAGTAGCGGAATGACAAAAACTGGTTTAAAAGACAAGAGAAGGGCCTTAAAAAGTGCTCACTTTATCGTGAATAGCCCATACATGCACGTACACACTCTGTTTCCATACGAAAATAAATAACACTGCATGCTAGGGCGCGGAAAAAAAAAAAAACACTTTTAATGTATCACGCTTAAAACACAAATTTGAAGTTCTTCGACATAGCTTTTTAAAAAAAAAAAAAAAAAAAAAAAACCAGACTGTCGTGGTTTAAAATATTCTGGGTGACTAAATGCGAAACACTAGAAATGGCTGTTACGATAAAGCGAGCACTTTTGAAATCAACCTTACAAAAAAGTTACTATCCCTGCCTGCATATATTTTAATTGGCGAACGGAGTGACATGCGCCCAGTAAAGTTGGGACGATGAATGGGAAGTTGCTCCATATCATAACGTTGAATAATAAGTAAGGTAACCATTAGTGACATTTGAATTATTACTTTCACTATATGATTTTTAATTTTTCGAAGTGTAGAATTGGGCAGATTTACAAAAAATTTTCTTTTGTAATGTTTCCGCAGTTACACTAGGCCGACACATGAATAAAGTGACGAGGCCTATGACAATGTTAATTTTGCATAGGGCGGAAGAACACACAACGTGCTTGGTGCTTCCAAAAGTGCTCATTTCACCGCGAACGGCCTAGGTCCATGCACCGAACAATGCTATAAACTTTACACAAAAGAAAATACATCCTCAACACTGTAATTCTCGCAATGAATTTTGTACGACGCAAAGCTTACACGAAAGTTTAGAGTCTTACGTATAGCTGCGACCAACACTTGATGCACTTGGTATGGCCTATTTGCGGTTTATTCACACTTTTCGAATCAAACCTCCGAAAAATCATCCCATGTACGGCGTTTTTAATTATTTCCTAAATATGCCACGTATCACAGACATTTATTCCTCTGTTAAAATAAAATAATTTTTTTTTGTTAAATTAAATTTTGACCGATATTTTTTTTTTTTTTTTTAAAATAAATTACACCATTTCATTTATAGTAAATATGTATAAAAACAGTGAGCAAACACGTGTGTTGGCATCGCTTAGTAAGAGTGTGCGCGAATACAGGCGTTGTCCTTTTATGTAATTTTATAGACTTAGTTAAGCTTAGTTTGCACGAGACGGAGGAATATCCTGGAAGTGGAACTTTAGCAGGGCTTCAGAAAAGCGTGAAGAAACCGTGAATTGATTATAGGCCTGGTATATGGTGTTCACAGTAAAGTGAGCACCTCTGAAAGCCCTCTAATTTGGAATAATAGTCAATAAATATATTTTATTCCAGTCTCAGGCGTTAACCTCCGCGTGCAGTGGGGCGTGCACATTGTGTTTATTACTTAAATGACAACAGTTATTTTAAAAGATGATTAAAGGATAAAAGACGGATGAAAGAGAAAAGTAAATAGGGCTTCTTCAAAAGTGCTCACTTTACAGAGAACAGCCTATATCGCCTTTTCAGCTTCCCGACGTTCGTGTCTCAGAAGCGGGAAATATCGTCAGGTATACGGGTGATGTAAAAATTATTATTTCTCCATAGTTGCTATGCTAGTATGGCGAGGAGGACCGACTTCTGGTGGTTTGCGCGCAGACTTCTGCGTGACTCAAGTTATACGCACCGGGAAAGCACATAGTTGGGAGTCCACTGCAATTATGTGGCCCTGTCGTTGTAAGACTTTTTCGCATGATTCTGCCACGCAAAAATAATATCTAATATTATTTATTTTTTTATTTTATTCACCTATGTATTTTAAAATTGCGAAGTTGCAAAACTTCTCTTACGCTTAACCGTTTATCCTGCAATGATGGCTTAAAACTGACTGAAGGATGACAACTGAATTAATTACAGCATAACAATTCGTATCACAATATCAACTCACTATCGAGAACTACAGTATGAAACTAGTATTAATGGCATTATTGGCTAATCACGGTAAAAATGAGCAATTTTGAAAGCCCTGCTTACTATCTGCTTTGCATGCACGTTGTGTATTCTTCCGCCTTTTGTAAAATTAACATTGCCTTGCGCCTCATCAGTTCATTCATACGTCGGTATAGCAAAACTGTGATTTATTAGGTAAGTAAACATTTTACAATTTCTGTTAATTTTCATACTTCGATGCATTAAAAAAACCAGAACGCGAAAGAAATAATTTAAATGATCACAAATGGTTACTAAGACTTTTTACGTTACCTACTCTACTGGGCGAATGTCACTCAGTGCGCCCATTAAAATACATGGATGCAGGGTCAGTGAAATTTTTCTAAGGTTGATTTCAAAAGTGCTCACTTTATTGTGAACAGCCTTTAATTAGTTGTGCTGCGGGAGGTTTTTTTTTTTTTTGAGCTACAGCCACAGAATACGTAAGCGTACAGAGTTGAAAACAGCTGCTCACTCCGCAAGCCCCAACTGCTCGCTCCAGCAAAATGGCGTTACTGTCAGCAAAAATGATGGAACCCTGTTCGCCAACCAGTAGCTGCGCGTCCAAGTCAAGATGCACGCCTAGTGCCTCATCGCTCCTACGCGCAAGGCGTGCAGTGTTTCCGTCGTGACGCTGTAATGTACAGGTTAAATCTGTAACATAGGGGTTTTATTACCTGCGACGAAAGCCCACAGATTAAACTACGCCCGTATCTTTGTACTTTTCGCTTGCCGCTTAAGGAAACTGCATAGGCAAGCTTTAAAAAATGCGATATTTTACTATTGTCACGAATTTTTTCTCCAACAATACACTTAATATGAGAAACATTACATATATATATATATATATATATATATATATATATATATATATATATATATATATAAGAAAACAGCTGCATAGATTTTTTTCTGACAAAAATTCGTATTTACAGAAGATTTATTTGCCGAGATGCGCGTATTCGCGCAAATAATTATTTCATAAAAATGTTTCACAACATCGTTCTCTTGACCTACTCGCAAGCCAGCAGCCCGGACAACGGCAACAGGGAACCCTTCGCTGCATGCAGTAGCCAATCAGGACACAAGGTCCGTTTCTAGAGCACCGCACAGCCAATCAAAGAATGGGTATGCCTACAACAAAGAAGCCGCCACGCCATTATTTTCCTCGCGTACTCGATTTATTACATTTCTAAGTTTTTTTTTTTTTACAGAAAATAGTACGAACATAGGTGTAATGCAATATAACCAAATACAATTTGATATAGGCTGTTCACGGTAAAATTAGCACTTTTGAAAGCACTGCTTAATATCTACTTGTATGCACTTCGTGTATTCATCCACCTTATGTAAAATTCATAGTCATGGACCTCATAGCTTTATTCATGCGTCGGCCAAGTGAAACTGTGTAATTATTAGAAAAGTATACATTTTATACATCTGCTAATTTTTACACATTGAGGCGTTAAAAAAATAGAAAGCGAAAGATATAATTTAAATAATCACAAATAGTTACCTAACACTTTTTATTCGACGTTGAGATATGGAACTATTTTCCAACCATCGTTACAAACTTTACTGTGCACATGTTACTCAGCGTGCCCGTTAAAATTTATGTAGGCAGAGGCCGTGGCATTTTTCTATGGTTGATTTAAAAAGTGCTTACTTTATCGTGAACAGCCTTTAACAATGCACAACACACCAAACAAATTAACAAACTCGTCTGTTGGACAGGAAGTAAAGTGAGAATTTTTTTAACCCATCTCATTTGGAATAATAGTCAATAAATATACTTTATTGTAGCTTTAGACGTTAGATTTTGAGTCCGGTGAAATATATACACTGTGTTAATTACTTAAAAAGTAGCATTTATTTTAAAAGTGGTGGAAGGATAAAAAAAATACTGATATGAAAAGAGTAACTACAGCCTCAGAAGTAATCACTTTACCGTGAACAGCATATATCGGAAGTGGCCAGGCCAAGATCTCTGTGTATTGGCTGTTCACGGTAAAGTGAGCATTTTTGAGGCTCTAGTTACATTTTATTTCAGCCATTTCTTAACCTTAAACACCCTTTTTAAATAGATATTGCAATGTATGTAATAAATACAGAGTATATATTCTACCGCACTCGGAAGTTTCTGTCTAAGGCTACGATAAATTATATTTCTCTACTAGTATTAAAAATGAGAGGGCTTTCAAAAACGTTCCATTTACCGTGAATAGTGTATACTTATCTACCCTATAGCCGTGTCCGAAATGGCAAATTTTGGGAATTAGGATTTAGGAATTTATGGTGGATGGTGTCGAATGGCTTTTAAAGGCTGTTCACGATAAAGTGAGCACTTTTGAAATCAACTTTAGAAAAATGTCACTGCTCCTACCTGCATATATTTTAACTGGCGCACTGAGTAACATGCGCCCAGTAAAGTTGGTAACGATGTATGGGAAGTAGTTCCATATCTTTACGTCAAATAAAAATGGTTAGGTAACCATTTATGAAAATTTAAATTATTTATATAGTTTTATTTTCTTTTATAATGAATCGAAGAGTAAAAATTACCGGATTTGCAAAATATTAACTTTTCTAATAATTTCACGGCTTCACTTGACAGACGCATGAATAAAGTTACGAGGCCCATGACAATGTTAATCTTACATAAGGCGGAAGAATACACAAAGTACGTGCAAGTAGATCTTAAGCAGGGCTTTCAAAAGTGCTCATTTTACCGTGAATAGCCCATGACAGCGGTACCTACGACAAAGTTGGAAACTACAAGCATTGAATATATTCAATGCTACAGGCTTGTGGGATTTCGACGTTATTTTGTTTGTCACTCTATAAACAAGTAACTTACTCCCAAGCATTTTCCACGTCTTGTGAATAACTGATCATAATACTTTCCAGCCGATATCAATCTTCTCGTTATTTATTCGCTCCGGGCAATTAACATTCCATTTCAAATAACAACCAATCGCTTTATATATATATATATATAATATAATATATATATATATATATATATATATATATATCTATATAGCAATATTAATACAACATACGAAATTTTATTTTAAAATAACTTCACGTACATCCATTATTCTCCATTTTTCACGTGCATGTATCGTGTGCAGCGTTTCAAGAACAGAACTTACCGAAGTTTCCGCCACAATGTGGGAAATAAAACGTAACTAAACAACAGCAGACTATTTAACGGACCTATTTGGGGATTTTGTGTGCTACTTCACCTCAGTAAACTTCAACCCTAAATCCCCAAATATTTAGGGCCTGAACTTGGTAAAGCGGGTGGTCGATTTAGTAAACTAAATAATGGTCTCGTAGCCGTTTCCGACACGGCTTATGTTTCCGCAGAAGTATCTAAAATGTGTGCAAAGATAACGCAGGCTGAAGACGGCATTCCGCATTGCTTTGACGCTGCATGAGTTGCCTATGCTTCAGGCGGCAGCAGACCACTTTTGGCTCCCCGCAGGGGCTATCAGTCTTTCGAACCCCAAATTACTCTGCTCTTCCTTACGCGCTACCGTATTTTTTCCGCGAGTCAAGGGGAATCCTTTGTGGAGAGAAAGAGAAACAGTAAACGCTTAAGGACACTTCTGGCCATAACGCAGCATTGTGACGGACCCGCTCAAGACTGCTATGTACATTCCCGCCGTATGTTAAGTTTTTCGCATATTATATCTGAAACAGTACGATAGTATTACACGCAATGTAATTCAATGGATTAGTATGCTGATGCCACTTTGTTCTTTCTTCCTTTTGCCTAAAGAAACTGAACTAAATACTCTAAAAATGCCATATACAACGATTTTCATATATTTTAAAGATATGTTTAATAGGATTAAAATAAAAATCAGTGATTGTAGGTAAGCGAATTTACCCTTACTAGTAAAAACGTCGTATTGCTAGGACCTTTATTTACTAAGATACGAGTATACAAGCAATCACTGATTTCACAGATAATATTTTGCTACTATAGTATATTCATGGTTTATTCACACATTTTGAATGAAACCTTCGAAAATTCACCCCATTTATGATGTACTTGGTTATTTCCAAAATATGTGTCATGTTTGATTAGCAATGTATACTAAAGTTAACGTGGAAAAACAATTTTTATCTTATTTATTATTAATGTGAATAAAACAGGGGAAAAATAGGTGTTTTGGCAACGTCTAGTAAGAAATAGTTCTTATGCAAAATATGATTACTCTAATTGCGCAAGAATGTAGTTCGCTGTGCCTTTGGCGTAGTTTTCTAGACGCAGTTAGGCTTTGTTTTCTTGAGGCGGAGTAATATACTGGAGGTAGAACTTAAGCAGGACTTCCAAAAGGTTGGAAGTAGTCGTGAATGATCTATACGTTCCCTTAATCAATGTCAATGAAAAGGTCTTGCAGTGCACGGTTTATCCGAAACATAAGTCAAGGACACAATTCGAACTACGTACTATAACTCGGTGGGGTTTCTTTTATAGACTATATATTTTATTTAACATAGCCACCACATAGAGCAGTACATAATAAAACGTATAGTTTAGAAAATAACGTATTAACTGTTTTTTGAACAATAACGTGTATATACCACAAAATCAGTGCATTTGCTAAAACAATTGTTTTAAAATTTCCAAAGTATTATTGTTCACAACTTTTAAAATAAAATTAAAAAACAACTCAATTTTAACTCGATTTCGTCTTCTTGAAGGCTCCTGTTGGAAAGTTTTACTTTATAAATTATGGTTTCCTTCAAGATATATAAATTTCAATGCCATAGAGTTGTATATAATATCATTTTGTTAATTTGAGGTAATATTGTTTTGCCAAATGATTTATTTTGTAGTTTATATCCCTAACGTTTCGCAAAAAGTTAGCAAACTTAAATAGAAAGCAATGGGCTATCAGCTATTGCATTACATTATAGTTACCAGTATTCAGATAGCTTGGCATTTTATGTTTTGAGAATTCGTAAACTGGGATATACCTTCCCATAGCACTTAATACATTCATTGGTTAGGACGTGTTTCTTGAGCCAGCGGTACAGGGTTTCATACACAACCAAGTCGTAGAGTTTCCCTTGGGTTCTGTACTGTTTTGTTGTGTTGTCCTCACACCTTAAAACCGAGGATGGAAGTTTGCGAACCATCGCTCAATCATCTGGTATAGTCCGACATGCCTTTATGAGCAAATATTCGGCCTGAACATCCGGCATTTTGCAATGCAATGTTTGTGAATAATTCTTAAAAGTTTATTACGTTCATTGGCTAGCTATTTAAAAAAAATTGTCACTGTGCGTTATAACCTGATTACGAAATCGTGGAAATGTGTTCGTGCATTGAATATACATGTATTGTTACATAAGTTAGCCGTATTATGTCATTTTTCTTTGTACTGCAAAGTAACGTAATTATTTTTGGGGGGCTACATTCGCCATTTTTAGAGCCCTGAATATTTAGCTAATTGTTTTCGTTTACAAGACAGACTTCGTGCACCCAATTCTTTCGATGTAATATTACAATTGGACGGTAGTTATTTAGAAATGCCTTGTTCAGCTGTCAGCTAGTAATAAACAGGAATCTCTGTGTAACGGAGTGAAGGTGCCTCCTTAGTTGTAATTGCACATGTAATAGCCTAGCGTGTGTGTGTGTGTGCGTGTATATATATATATATATATATATATATATATATATATATATATATATATAACCTTAGAAACACGTCACTGCCCATGAATGCAAATATTTTAATGGGCGCACTGAGTGATATTTACGAAGTAAAGTTGGCAACTATGGATGGAAAATAGTTACATACCTTGACGTTGAATAAAACAGTGTCAGGTAACCATTTGTGAGAATTTAAATTATTTCTTTCGCTTTCTATTTTTTTGATGCATCGAACTGTAAAAATGCGCAGATTTGTACAATACTTGCTTTCCCTAATAATTTCATCGTTTCACTTGACCGACGCGTGAATTAAGTGATAAGGCCCATGACAATGTTAATTTTACGTTTGGTGGAAGAATACATATCGTGCATGCAAGCAGATCTTGAGCAGGGATTTCAAAAGTGCTCATTTTACCGCAAAAAAGTCTTTATTTAGTATTTCTCTCTAGTATTTATGTTAAGTGATAATATAAACTCTGTTCTAGTTGCGTGCTTAAAATTTTCATGACTCGATGAAATTACTTTTTTTCAACATTAATCCTACTAAGTCCAAACTATATGCGAGAAACTTAAGTGCATGGTTGTCCAGTATAATTAATTAGCCGCGCAAGGAAATTGCATCGTCATTTTTTTTTTCAATTACATATTCTCCTCTCCCTAAGTGAATGCGCTTTTTTTTTATTCCGAGTCTCTGGCAAACCTCATCTGCGATCCCTTCACAAGCAATCCCTTTGTTGTGACAAGTGCCTTCATACTGATATTATTTCTCACTGGAGCATTGGATTTTCAGCAATGACGAAGGAGTTCTGAATGTTCGTGCACCTAATATCTTAATTCGCTATTCCGTATTGGAGCCCCCATTTACAATCAGCTATGTGAGACTTCTGTGGTAACTTTTAGTTTCATGATTACGTTAAAATCTGAAAATCCTTTTAAAATGTTTTAACAATCCATTTGCGAAAGTGTATTCGGATTAGAAATAACAACAGGCAGCTAATAACTGGCGTTATTATATTATAATAATTTCTGAAAGCTCCAAAGTAGCACTTCGTGTTCGGTCGCGTCTTTAAAAAAAAAAAAAAAAAAAAAAAAAAACATTCCTGTATTTCATGACGCTAGCGTGAATCCTGAGCAATTTTTAAGCCAGGAGAGAAGATGACGCTTTAATATTTCCCTCGATTTGTACGTAGATGACATCGCGAGGGAAACGAGAGAGGATGAAGGAAAAAAAAAAAAAAGCAGTGACGCGAGTGTTTTTTTTTTCTCCTTCGTTACGAATCCTGGATGCGGCCAGCGGCGCGGAAATGAATTATGTTTCGTCACGCCGTGGCGTGGCGCGATTTAGGCAAGGCGAGGAAGACTGTGTGTGTGTGTGTGTGTTTGAGAGATGGAATGATGGGAGGGGGAGGGGGAATAAAAAAAATTATGAAAATAAAAATGAAAGCTGGTCTCGCCCTCATCAGTCCAGACTTATTCTTCTTCCGCGGGAAGAAGAAGAAGAAGCAGCGGAAGAACAAAGGGAGTGAGTGAAGGAAGGTTTTTTGAGGAGAAATAAGAGGGAGCGCGGTTGCGAGGAAGCGATTGTTTCTTTCCAGCTCAGAAGCTAAGGAGCAAGGGGTAAAGGCGGGGAAGACCTTGGTTTGCAGCTCCGCACGGCCTTCGTTTCAAAAGGTGCCAGAGCACCTGCTACGCGCCTCCCCTTGTGCGGCCGCCTGACATTCCGAGACTCTCCCATTTTTGTATTCGTCCGCGCGTCCAACTGGTCCCCGGCGAGGCATAATTGGAAGAAAAAAGTTCCCCCCCCCCTGGCTTTCCCATCCCTTATATTTAGAAAAAAAATGGGGGGGGGGGGGCGTTTCAGGCCAAAATTAACTGTGAGATACGCGGTGTGCATCGACTAGCCTTGGTGGAGATGGCGACAAAGGAAACGCAGGTCCAAGTCCGGCTGACTGCGTTTCAACTGGTGTCAGACGCTCGCATCATATTTAGTCGGTATAACGCAATAGAAAGGAGGCAAACACGCGATATTGTATTTTCAACGCATGTTTTAACTCCCAAGGCAACTCTGTGCTCGTTTTGGAGAGTTTGTAAATTTGTTTAACGCACTGCTTCAAAACTTTATTCTAATCATTTCCACTAGTACAATAAAATTTATATACATTCCCTTTTATTCTATCTTTAATATGTAAGCGTTGACAGAAAATAACCTAAAAAAAATGTTAAGGGTTATCATTACATTATATGAACGAATAAAAAATTGGTACTCCGAAGTAAATAAGTTTTGTTAAAAAACAAAAAATGTGTACGAATTTTCTGTATAATTGTTTATTCTACCTAGAGCTTTTATGCTAAGCAATATGGAGGTCTTTAAGGCTCGGAATCACCCATTTAGCAGAAATTCATCGTTTCCGTGTCATAATTTCAATTTAAGAGGTGTTACTGGAAATGTTTGATTATACAAAATTTGCAATTTACTAGTTGTTTAATACATTTGTATCTAATTTGCACTGTGCATTATTTTATGTTCGCAAAAAGGCGGGAACTTTTTGATAAAATGTAAATATGTTCTTGGTTATTTAAAACAAGCAGATGACACACAATTAAAACTAAGCACAAAAATACACTATCTACCAAAAAGTAATTGGGCACCCGTGAAGATGGGTAATTCAGTACGTCAGTTGACTTGTGTTTCACGGCCTTCGGCGTAGGACCGCTGGTGTTTGTCCGTGGTAGCATGAACACAGAGGCCTATTGCAACATACTGGATAACGAAATGCTCCCAACATTGTGGCGTTTTTACGGAATGGACCCGTGTTACTTCCAGGATGACAATGCCAAGTGCCATGTTTCAAGGGCTACTATGCAGTGGTACGCCGACAACAATGTTCACCGATTGGACTGGCCCGCTCAGAGCCCCGACCTCAACCTTATAGAACATCTTTGGGACGAATTGGATTGCCAGGTGAGGGCTCGTCAGGCGCGGCCAAAACCCACTGCTCAACTCATGGAATGGTTGCAAGAGGAATAGCGACGAATCCCCGTGGATGTCCTGCAAACACCCGTAGAGAGCATGCCAGACAGGGTGGCTGCAGTTATAGCCGTAAGAGGTGGCCATACGAGATTCTAATAGGGTGACAACCACCGAGCAAATATTGTGGCCAGGCGCCCAATTACTTTATGGTAGATAGTGTACTAAAAAAGGCGTTAAAATTTAAATTTTCTATAATAGTACATTGCCATTAATAAGCCAACTATGAGTCCTAAATTATGACGTATAAACGTATAATTTCTCCAAAAGAGGTATAGTGGGTGAGTGAGTGAAGAGATGTGGGCGGCACTTAACATGGTGGTCTGGAGAACCGATGAGGGTGAAGCGAGGTGAGTATGGAGCAGCGCCAGAATGAAGGAGTGGTGGAAACGGGGATCGCCGAGAAAACGCGCCAACCAGCGGCATCGTCCGGCACTATTCCCACATGCGAAAATCCGGAGCGATCCGGCCGGGGATTGGCCCCGGGTCACCTTGGTGGGAGGCGAGCAGGCCAAAAGGAGTAATGCCTAGCCTTAATAGACGACTCTAAAACATGTCTTCTACACTTAAAAGTAACGAGAAACCTATTTGTATTCATTTTTCCACTTTTTAAGCATAATCATTTTAAATCTAAAAGCGAATTTTATTGGTTACCGCGTCAATATGAAACGTTTAGAAAAAATTTTTTACCACCGGCATTCGAAAGCTACTGAATAATTTTTCTGCGCGGAGATAAAGAAGCAACAGCGGTAACCATGTATGAAGATATGGGTGCAGATGTAGATATGTAGGTATGTATGCTCACTTATACACACACACAGGCACATGATCCTCATTAAGCACATGACTACTGATGGAGGTAATTAAACTCCGGAAGGCAAGCAATATAATTTGTTGAGAAGATAAATACATAGACAGTATTAACATAATGGCATCATTAGTAGTTTATAACACGACTCTACCGCTCCTTAAGAGTCCTATGTACTGAAACGATTTCTGTGAAATCGTTGATTGCGCCTAAACGCGTGTCTCGGTAAATAAATGTTCTGGAAATACGAAATTTTACCAGAAATGATTTAAAAAAACTATTGTCTATGTCACTATCTTTTTACTTTTATCATATTAAGTGTAATAATGGAGAAAAAATCGTGAAAGTGGTCAAATATATCATTTTCGTTATAATGTGGAGAGCAAGGACGCATGTACACATGTTGCTGTTGCAGCACTTAGTACATTTGCCGAGATGCAAACCTTCATTTTCGCTGACGTCCTAACTACAAAATAGCCATGAACACAGGATAGAAGTAAGTAGTATGATTTAGTATGTTCACGCACAAGGGGATCGGGGATCGGAGCCGGAGCCGGGGGAGCCACCTTCTTGTTACGTCACTCTACCAGCACTTTGGATATCATTGATCTTTCACCCCTGACACGTGTAACCTTTGACCTTGACCTCGAGTACCTTTGACATCAGAAAACACTAAAAACAAACCTCAAAAAATTCTAAACAGTCCTGAAGTATTCGGAAATAATTTATTATTAAAACATAATTAAAAATATCCTTAGAAATGACCCATTTTTTCTTCAGAAATGCTGTCAGGGATCAGCGAACCCGGTGCCAGGTATCAGTGACCCAGGGTCAGAAAAGTGACAGGGATAATACCTCTGACCTTGACCTTTGACCTTGAAATTGCAAAAATTTGAAGAATACATTTTTTTTAATTACAAAAAATCCAAAAAATACCAACAAATTTACTATTAAAATTATTAAATAATAATTAAATATTATTAAAATTACTAAATATTTTTTAAACTTACATTTCCGAAGGTCCCACCAGCACAATGCTCAACAGAAGACTGACTCCCTCGCATCCACTTCCCTCACCAATACTCATTCCGCCATCTTTTTTCGTTCGTCATTTCATACATCATGGTACTGGAGGCAGCGATATTTGTTTATATGTTACTGGAGACTGCCATATGTGCTTTTCGTTTGCCATTTGTTTGTACATTACTGGAGGCCACCATATTGGTAGGTGACCGCCATTTTGGTAAGAAAACACCATTTTGGTATACATCACCCATTCACCATCTTGGAAGACAATTCCCAATAGCAACTGACCTTTGATGTGTGACCTTCAAAACCAAAATTCGAGAAAATGCATAAAAGTCAGCAAGTATAATAGTTACAGGCTACTACTGCCATGTTAAATGCAGACTACTTCGACCTTAACCCCATAACCTTGAATGACCTTGAAAATCAAAATTAGAGAAAAATGCATTAAAGTTAGCAAGCATAGACTGACTCCCTCGTCATCACTCCCCTCACATATACTCATTCTGCCATCTTGATTTTTCATTCGTCATTTGTTTACATGCTACTGCAGATTGACTCTCGCCATCGCTCGACTTCCATCTTTGCTTACATCTTACTGGAGGCAGCCATTTTTGTCTACATGTTACCGGATACCGACATATTTGTGTATTGTTACTGTCTCTCTCAGTTTCATTCGACTGCCATGTTTGTTTTTTCGTTCGTCATTTCTTCATACATTATTAGAGGCCGCCATCTTGGTAGGTGACCACCATCTTGGTATACATCACCCATCCACCATCTTGGAAGACAATGCCCAATAGCAATTGACATTTGACCTGTGACCTTGATAACAAAAAATCGAGAAAAATGCATAAAAGTCAGCAAGAACCATACATTACAGACTACCACCTCCATATTAGATGCAGACTACATCGACATTGACCCTATGACCTTGAATGACCTTAAAAATAAAAACTCGAAAAAATACATAAAAGTCAGCAAGCATCATACATTACAGACTACCACCACCATATTAGATGCATTACATCTCAACCTTGACCCCATGACCTTGATTGACCTTGGCAATGAAAAACTTGAGAAAAGTACCTAAAAGTCAACAAGCATAATATGTTACATACTAACCACCGCCATATTAGATGCACTTTATCTTGACCTTGACCCCATAACCTTAAATTACCTAAAAATAAAATCTCGAGAAAAAATCTATGTGAAGCGGCAGAAGCTAGCCGAGACGATCCACCTTCCACACAGCTGCTGTCCCACAAAATATCTCAGTTTACCTCCTTACTGCTTATAATAAACAAGTTTGCAAGCCCTATGGTGTCATATGGACTTTGAACCAATTGTACTGCACCATTAATACACTGTACAGACACCGACCAGGCAATCACCAAGTTACCACATGATTGCAACTAACCAATCGCATGCAAGCATTGAGACATCAGACACAGGCAGGTAGGCAAGGTACCCAAGCCAGTTTCAGTTGTAAAATTTTCTGCTGTGGAAGTTGATGAGCCTGTGGGTGCACGTAACATAAAAACCCTAGTGTTATTGCAAAATATAATTTTTTCGATTTTTACTAATGTTACTTATTTTTAAATTCTACTAAATTGTATCCCTTATGTAGGTTACATCTTATTCCCAAAACATAAGGCCAAAAGTCATCGTATAGTCTCGAATACTCTCCCATTTCTATAATTTATCGGGCGCCGTTAACTTATCTGAAAAAGTACCAAACAAGACATCTTTACCTTCTCTGATCTTGTTCAGTGCAGTCAATTAATTTTCATTTGATTTCGACATTTTGTTTACTTGTAAAATAAACTAACACACTTGCAGAAGAGAACTAGTAATTACTAGTGTACGGAAACTTTTCAGGAAACACAAATTACAAGTCCTTGTAGATACTAGTGCTGTTCGTGAGACGGAATTTACAAGTACTTGTAGATAGCAGCACTTGTAACTTATAACTAATAACTTGTAAACATGTAGTTTTGTGAACCGGGCCCCAGAAGATAGCGCCTTTGCCTGGGTAATGCTACAGTATTAGTGGCTGCTGGCTGATACGCCAACTATGATATAATTGGCTGCTTCTTGTACCCTGGATGTACTATACTAGAGACATGAAAAATTCGCGGTTTAATTCCGGGACAAACTAGAATTCAAAAACCTAGTACGTTTCTATTGCTTATGCTATTGACCCATACGTTAGTTTACACCTTCTGGACAACTCTCAGCCAATAATAAACACACAATAAAATGCGGACCCAATCCCCGTCTTCCGCTAATACAGCTAGTAACCAACGAGAAGTGGTGTTTGCATGATTTTATATACAACAATGGAGTATAGTCTACAGGTCATTGAACTCGCGAATTTTTCAGGTCTCTAACCATAACTCTTTGCACAGCTTAAAAGGGTCACGTGTTTTAAGAAATCCAAGTACTGTTCACGGCAAAAATTTATTCTTTTCCAACACCTGAAAAGAAAAATTAATGTGTACCTTAATAGGTTACTAATGCACCGTTGCTTACTAATATGCGAGAATAATAATTATAACTTTTTAACTTTTTAATATATCTATAAGCTCTCCCTGACTTAACCAATATTTATTGCTACTAGTTGTAACTGATATTCAGTTAATACAGCGATTATCACACCGACCTAATTCATTATGTGTCTGAGCACACATCTTCTGAATAATTTGATGTGTAAATAAAAAAAATTACATTAATGATTGAGAAGTGTTTCTCGGCGTGCCAGTGAGGGAGAAATCAAGTGAAGATAGAAGAATGAGTGAAGAGTGAAAAGATTTGGGCGACTCTTAACAGCGAGGTCTCGAGAGTCGATGAGGGTGATTGAAGTGAACATGGAGCGGCGGCGGAATGAAGGGCGGGGGAAACGGGAGATCTCCGAGAAAACCCGCCGACTAGCGGCATCGTTCGGCACAATTCCTACTTACGAAAATCCGGTGACCCGGCCGGGAAAAGATAGAGGAAAGGGGGATGCAATGTAAGAGCGAGGTAAACGAAAGCACCCCGAGAAAACACGCCGGCCCAACGGCAACGTCTACCATGTTTCCACACAAATGCGAAAATCCAGGTAACCCGCCGGGATTCGAACCCGGGTTCGCGTTGGTGGGCCTACCAATATGAAAAATTTCCACTGTGCTCAGTGGCCAACCAGTCTAACAGTCCGTTTTCAGATCCTCGAGCAGCGAATGAAAGAGTCACCTCGTTGTTTCGCCTTTGGCTGCTTCACTTATTCTGTGCCCAAACACATACGCACACAAAGTTCTACAGGCAAGGGAATGTGAATACTAAATAAAGGAATTTCGTTAGTCTTTGTAAAGGCTGTTCACGATAAAGTTAAAACTTTTGAAATCAACCTTAGAAAAAAGTCGTTGCCCCTGAATGCATATATTTAAATGGGCGCACTGAGTTACATTCGTCCAGTAAAGTTGATAACGACGGATGGAAAGTCGTCCCATGTCTTAAAATCGAATAAAAAAATTAAGGTAACCATTTGTGACAACTTAAAATTAATTCTTTCACTTTCTGTTTTTTTTTTTTTTTGCATCGAAGTGTAAAAATGAACAGATTTGGAAAGTATTTACTTTCTTAATAATGTCAAGATTTCATTTGACCAGCCCATGAGTAAAGTGATGAGGACCATGGCAATGTTAATTTTATATAAGGCGGGGGGATACACAGTGTGTATAGAAGTAGATCTTAAGCAGGGCTTTCAAAAGTGTGCTCATTTTTACCGTGAACAGCATATCAGAGAAAGTTAATTGTACTATGAATACAAAAAAAAAAAATAATGATCATCCAATTTGTTTGAAACGTGCTTCCATCGCATCTTTGCGAAGGCTCATCAACTTCCACAGCAGAAAATTTTACAACTGAAACTGGCTTGGGTTTAGATCAAATGAAATGGCACTCTGTCTAATTCCTTGTTGTTGACGAGCGATGTCTCTTAAGTTCATTTTAACGCTGAAATATATGCACAATATACAGCGGAGTTTACAAAAAAAAATACGCAAAAAAAAAAAAAAAAGAACGCGTTGTTTTATTTACGGAAAAGGTGGCGTTCAACGTTTTGGTGCATGGATTTACAGTGGCGAATCTAGATATCCATTAAGAGAGTGCTACTTGAGGGACGGGACACTACATTACGTTCAAAACACAAGCTTGATATAGGCTGTCCACGTTAGAGTGAGCACTTTTGAGGCACTAGTTACTTTTGCCTATCGGCAATTTTTTTATCCTTCCGCCACTTTTAAAAGCAAATATTGCCATGTGAGTAACAAACACAGTGTATATATTTCACCGGATTCGAAAGTAAAAGTATACAATCAATTATATTTAATGACTGCTATTCCAAATGAGAGGGCTTCAAAAGTGCTCAATTTAACGTGAATAGCCTATAAGCATTGAAGTGTAATGCTACAAATAAATGACAGTACTTAATGGATAGGTTATTTAAGTGCTTTTGAAATCCACTTTTGAAAACATTTCACTTCGCCTACCTAAATATATTTTATAAGGACCACTGACTGGCAGGTGCCCAGAAAAGTTGGAAATGACGTAGTGAAAGCAGCTTAGTGTTAGACATTTGTGAATACTGAAATTATTTATTTTGCTTTCTGTTTTTTAATGCATAAATGTGTACGAAAGAGCAAATTCTAATAACGCTTTCACGTGGCTGACGTATGAACAAAAGTGACGAGGCCTGTGGCCAGGAGCGTGTAATATGGGGGGGGGGGGGGGCTGGACGGGAGTCAGAGTCACGTCCCCCCTCCCCACATTTATGTTGAGGGTGGCAGTCCCCCCCCCCCCCCACCCCAACTTTTGATACTCACTGACTGCAGTTGGGCTTTTCTATGCAGCATTAACTTCCTTTTTTTATCACATATTTGGTAAACGATAAACGAATGTGAAAGACATAGCAGAAAGACTGATGTTTCCTTTCATACATTTGAATATCCAACAATGCAGAGAAGGTTAATTTTTATAGTCAGATGCCGTTTAAGACGTGCCTGTGAAGATTTTTTTTTGTGCAAAGCTGCAATTTTTTTTGGTTCACTGTAAGTAAACTCATATTTTGATCACTACTGATCGTATGTATTCACTGTATTCTACGCCACATTACATAAAACAGTGGTAAAGGCTGTTCACGGCGAAGTGAGCACTTTTTAAGGTCCTTATAAATTTTTCCTTTCAAATAATTTCCATCTTCCTGCTGTTTTTTAATGTAAGCATTGCAATGTGACCAACAAACAAAGTGTAAACATTTCACTGCCCTCAAAATTTAATGCCCGAGGCTGCAATAAGATATATTTATTAGCAGTTAGTGCCTGTTGCGAGGGCCTTAAATAGTGCTCACTTTATCGTGAACAGTCTATAACAGAAAATATTTTGTAATAAATGTATATAAGGTATATAAGGACAACGTTATTGTTCACGTAAATTTTTTATGTATGCCCCTCCCCCCCCCCCCTAACTTATGAACAAAACCGCTCACATGCCCCTGGAAATGTTGATTTTACGTATGGTGGAAGAATACACGGTACGTTTACAAGTAAATCTTAAGCAGGGCTTTTAAAAATGCTCGGCTCAGCGTGAACAGTATCCAGCAGGCATAATTCGTTGCTGACGCGGAACCCCTGAGTTCGTGGATGTTCTCCACGCGCTGTTCATTCTTCCATTTGCATGAATGAGTTGGAAACGCGAGTCGTCAAGACCAGGTTACGTGTTTATAGTCGTCAAGTGTCTACAACGACGTCGTCCTCGAGGCAAGTCCACACGCGTAGCTCTATGTGGAAACTGTCCACGGTAAACTCGATCACTTTTGAAAGCCCTGCTTGTGACCTAATTGTACGCGTATTGTGTTTTCTTCCACCACATGTGAAATTTATTTTCGGATGGTCTTGTTCGCTTTGTACATGCGTCGGCCAAGATATATCACAATTGTCGGGGAATTAAATATTTTCCATATCTGATCATTCGTACACCCATATGCATTAAAGATACGGGAAAGTTAAATGAATAACTTTGGTATTCACGAATGTATAGCTAACACTTTTTATTCAACGCTAAGACGTGGAGCTACTTTCCTCTCCGTCGTTACCAAATTCACTGCCCTCATGTCAGTCAGTAATCCGCATTAAAATATATGTAGGTACGGGCAGTGACATTTTTCAAAGGTTGATTTCAAAAGTCTTCACTTTATTGTGAACAGCCTATAGTACACACTGAAATTTCTTTGCAAATTTAACAAAGAATTTGTTTGTACTTTTACAAACCTCTGTAAAAGTACAACGACATTCTTTGTAAAATCAGTTATTTGTAATGTTACAAGAGCCGTGTTTGTAACAAAGCTTAAGAAAGCTTTGTAGTCCACTAAAATCGCGGTTTTATTCGGGAATGGTAAGATATTCTGAGATATGTATTTACCTGAAATCGCGTGAATATGTGTACGAACAACAAGCAATAGTTAAATGAACTTAAATAAGTGGACTGTTTGCAATAAATTGTAATAAAAAGGTCAACTAGAATGTTAGAGGAGTTGGTTCAGGGGTAAAGCATGCAGTTTACGAACACGAGGGCGAGAGTTCAAAACTCAGAGAGTCAATTTTTTTCCCCCCAGATTATCATCAGTAAAAATCTTTTCGTTTAATAAATTATTGTATAAATAAGCTGATTTTTAGGAGTACAATAAAATAAATAGTTTAAATTCCATTATTTACCATCGCAAGTTGAAATACAAGCATATGCTTTGCATAGGCTTTTCACGATAAAATGAGCACTTTTGAAAGCCCTGCTTAAGATATACTTGTATGCACATTGTGTATTCTTCCGCCTTACGTAAGATTAACATTGCCATGGGCCTCATCACTTTATTCATGCGTCGGTCAAGTGCAATTGTCCAATTATTACAAAAGAAAATGTTTTGCAAATCTGCTCATTTTCACACTTCGATACATTAAAAAAAAAAACAGAAAGTGAAATAAATATTTTATGTTCTTACAAATGGTTACCTGTCACTTTTTATTCAACGTTAATATATGGAACTACTTTCCATTCACCTTTACCAACTTTACTGGGCGCACGTCACTCAGTTCGCCCGTCAAAATATATGCAGGTAAGGATAGTGACTCTTTTCCAAGGTTGATTTCAAAAGTGCTCACTTTATCGTGAACAGCTTTTCATGTTACAAACATATACTTTGTATTTTTTTCCAAGAAAAACCTTTGTAGTTTTACAAAGAATGACATTGGCAACTAAGTTGCCAAGGATTTTCTGTGTATAAGTACAATTTTTTTTTTAGAGTGTACGGTAAACAATGGTACTCGAGTTGGGCGTCGGCTCCTAAGGCCCGTGTCATGCAGGGTACATGGCGCAGTCCCCGCGCTGCTGTTACGTCGAGGCTGCATTCCGATGTCATCGGGCTGCTGCACTGCATGGTCGTGAACCATCCCGTGCCTACGCGAACAGCCAGGAAGCTAAGCAAATAACCAACACGAGAGGAAACTTTGGCTGTGTACGCCACTCGAATACCTGTGGACCCGGCAGGGGCGTGTGGTGAACTGTCGCAAGGCAAGCTGGCGTTAGCTGTGTGCTGTGCCCTGTTGTTTGCTGGTTAACGGGCCTGCCTACTAAGCTGGCAGTCGCGAACTTCAAATGGGGAATCAATGTTAAACTAAATTACTTCTCATCACGTCAAATTTAAAGAAAACTATTTCGGAAATAAATCACGTTGACACGATTTTCTCAGGAAATATTTCTATATAATATATGGCCTTTGAAAAAAAAAAAAATTTATCCATCTTTTTTTTTTTTTTTTTTTTTTTTTTTTTTTTTTTTTTTTTTTTTTTTTTTTTTTTTTGTTATATGTAAATTTCGGTATTTACATTTTATAAAAAAAAACACATAAAACAAAAAAAAATTGCAAAATATTTTAAAGTAGCATCACTCATTATGAAATTTCACGTACAATACTTTTTTTTAAATAGTTATCTTTAAAATTGACGTAGTGAGAAGAAATTTCGTTTAACATTGATTCCCCATTTGAAGTTCGCAGCTGCCGTCTTCTTGGGCAGGCCCGTTAAAGTTGGAGTCACAATAACCCGACGAAAACGACACGACAGACGGATATGACGTCAGAGTTCTATGGAATTTCATATGAAATTTTATTCAGTGTTCCCAATACTCCAACGAAATCTACTCGAAAGGTATCTTAGTCGGCTGTTGGAAATTTCTAAAACGGCAATTTATCCTAAGGCCTATAATAACCAATTTTACTTTTTAAAACTCGCGATAAAGTGAATGATTATTTTGCTTTTGAGACTATTTGAATTTATAAGATAAATATAAAGTATTTAGAAACTAATCGGAACGTTATTTTGGCGGAAAGTTAGTTTATTATTTACTCCAGTAAGGAAATACGCAATAAATTTTGTTTTCTAATGTTGTATTTACATTTTTTTTTGCGCGCCCCGACGAGTCCGACACGATGGAAAGTAGAAATAGAATATATTTTTCTTGGGCTGTCGGTGCTGCGATATGGTCAGATTGACGTCACAGAGACATGGTTTTTCATTGGCTGCTACTAAGATTTCTCCGTGTCGGAGTTGTGTCGTGGTCGTCAGGGTTTTGTGACTCCTGCACTACACTTCCACCACTATAACGTAGCTCGGCAGGTGAAGCCACAGGACGTGTGCAATGGGTCCCTTGCTGCTCGCTTGTGAGTGGCCGGAATACATGCAGTTTCCCCAGGCTCCACTTGGTTACTGGCTCCTGCTGCGTGCACCGAGAATGAACAGTGGTGAGAAAACACCATATTACCTTGCAACACTTCACCATACGCCACTGGGACTCAGTGTCTCACATGAAGCAAAGTTGTCGTTGAAAAAGTATATATATATATATATATATATATATATATATATATATATATATATATGAATTCGCGCAAGGCCGAGCAAACGCATCACCTCAGCCACATTAAAAAATGAATAATTGAAATAGAAATAAAAACTGCTCGTCAAAACATAGTTGCAAACGATATGAAAACAATTTTTTTGGTAATGTAAAATTATGAACATTTTCGCTAGATAGACATTATGAACAAGCTGAGTGAGCAAAATAATAATTTCGGTTCGCACACCTCTATTTTTGGGGAAGAGAGGAGAATGTTACTTTATTCTTTCATTTTGTGCATAACTTTTATTAAAAATATATAGTTAGGTTTTTACTTAAGAATAAATTAATAACCAATTACTCATTAATTAGCACGAGATGAAAATCATATAATTTAAATTTGCACATTATAGCGTTACGACGGAAACACTGCACGCCTTGCGCGTAGGAGCGATAAGGCGCTAGGCGTGCGTGTTAGTGTCGCCCGTATCGCTCCCTCGCTTCTTGGGTTTGGACGTAAGGGTCCATCCCACTCTTAAAGATGCCATGTATGACAAGGGTTTTGTACTTCTGTTAACGTGAAAGTATCTTATTTTGGGTTAAATTGAACCTTCACCTATATTTTGTCTACAAATCACAATATTTCATTTATAATGAATGTGGATGAAACAAGAGAGAAAATGGGCGTGTTGGTAATGCCTAGCAAGTGGAGACCTGCACAATTCCCGTTATTATTTGTCATCAATCTAAACTTCACAGTACTTCCTGTATATACTCGGGCCGGCGTCGTTTCTCCATTGGCTGCTGCATAAATGTGAAGCCTCTCCATTTCTGACTGGGCTGCACGTGTTTGGACCAGACTAATGTGAAGTGTTCATTCATTGGTCCAGAGCTACCCAGGGCGTGTCAAACAACGCATGGCCCAGTGACAAACTTATGGCATAGGTACATGGGTTTGAAGTTTAATGTGTCCCCAATAATAATAACGCGAATTTTGCAGGTCTCCACTAATAATAAATAGTTCTCATGAAAAATATTAATTTGAGTGAGCACAAATGCGGTGCGTTGTCCCTCTGGTGTAATTTTCTAGACTTGGTCAAGCTTTATTTGCATGAAGCGGAGGAATAGTCTGACAGTAGAACATAAGTAGGGATTCAGAAAAGTCTGAAATAACTATGAATTGACTATAATAGATTAGGCGGATTTGAAAGCGCTTTTTAGAAAAGTGTGTCACAATGTGAAATCGATTGAACCCTTCTCTGTATCTCTTGTTGTATACCACCTCGTCTCTTTGACCTCATGGCCTTTGCCCATCGGGTGGAAAACGTTAGCATACGAAGTTCGAAACATTTCGGATACCGCGTCGTTTGGCAGTTCACCTCTTGGCTGAGCGAGGGTGTTCCATCGTGCACCCATCTTTTATATTTTTACTCTTCATTCTGAGAGGACGAGCGTGAGACGGAATGGTCGTAGTTACGCGACTTCCAAACACAGCGACATAATAATGACATGTGTTTATACTGCATTCATATGAAACTGCCCAGTTGTTACTCTAAAGTGTGCAATATCAAAATACGCAATTACATAGGTCACCACGTTAAACACTAAGATTACTTTCTTTATTTACTAACAACAATTATGTTAGCACAGTGTTAACTAGCAGGTATTTATTTTATCATTGATTATCTTAACTGTTCGCTTAACCGTCATTTAGCTCTACTGAAATTTGGTTGTTCTCTGCTTGTTAAATTCTGCTACAGAATGGCGACGTTATTACTCGTATTTCTGTAATAGAAAAAAAAATTAAAACGATTTTATCTCTACTGCTGCCCTTTGAGAACAAATGTTATGCGCGAGCGAAGTAAAAGGCAGAAGTGATATGGTAGCAGCAGACGGGCAGCGAGCGACCGCGAATCAGCTACACAGAGCGGCGCGTTCTACTGACTCTGATCGTATTGTTTTCGGCCAATACCTGAAGAATGCTCTGGATTACTGACCACGTTCTCTCAGCGTAACTCGGGGTGTGTTGAACCTTCGATATGGTCAGGACTAGATTATAAATTTCGCAGCAGGCCTCCGGGTTGGCAGTTGGAGTTGGAGTAGATGATTGAATGAGTGGCTGAGTTTCGAGCGATAGAAGAACGAGTGGCGTGACCAGAAGTGCGGATAGGAAGTCGGCGACTGCAAGTATGAAGAAGCGAAGTAAGCGACTGGTAGACTGGACTATTGGACTAAGTGCGTGAGTGAAAGATATTACAAATGACGGAAACAGACTGCACATGTGCTAATAATGGGTATGAGTTAATTGAGGTAATCAACAGAGACAATTAAAGAGCACTTTAATTACATTTGAAATTAATATGCATTAAATATTGCGCTCACTAAATGAAAAGAGTACAAGTGGAGACAGCTAATCTAATCCTGTAGAAATTGCAGAATGAATAAATTAGAAATCAAATATAGTTTCTTTTATTAATTTTTTATTAAGACCTCCATCCCTCACGAACTCAGATACGCTGCTCAAGCGACTTCAGCATGTAACAGTATAATTTTCTGTGAAGCTATCTTTGCTTGTGGTTAATCTTCTATTCATCCGCGATACAACATACATGTTAGTAGCTCGTTTTCTGGAAGGAAGTATCGTGATGACAAATTATTTCCTTGAAGTCGCGGCTTTTATCATTTGGAGTTGTCCCGAAAGCCAAGTAGAAAATATTTCGTGTCGTTTTATCCGGAATAAGGTGCCGAGTGTTTTGTGAATGGCCGTCCCGGAGGAAATGATACGTTCAGGAAATTTCCCATGACTTGCCGTCAGGACGGAAGCGAGCAGTTGGTTTGTCAGCGGTGAAATTCTACACCCCTCCCACCCCCCGCCTATTAATAAAATGCCTGGCCGCGCCAGTGTTCCGAGGAGGAGGAAGGAGTACCAGAGAGACCACGTGCGGGCTCCAGTGTTGGCACACGTGTCGGGATGCTGCGGCTCGGGACACCACGTATCGGTATGCCAGCAATGTTGGCGACTCCTTGTGGTGGGTGGTCTCCCTGTACCACAACTAACACCTGCTTCTCTCACGTCTCGAGCGCGCCTCTTCTTCTCTCGTCGTTCTTTTTCAATATCTATCTATCTCTCTCTCGCTCTCTCTCTCTCTCGTTAACTCGAGCGCCCACGTTTCTCCCGCTATGATTTCCATGACTGATTCACACGAACGTCAATCACACCGAAGCGCAGAGAGAACGCAATCTGTAGCTGCTAAATGTGCACGTGTTCGTTTGGCGATGAAGAACGTGTAAAGGCTGTTCACGATAAATTGAACAGTTTTGGAAATGAACTTTAGAAAAAAAGTCACTGCCCCTGAATGCGTATATTTTAATGGTTGCCACTCAGTAAAGTTGGTAACGATGGATGGAAAGTAGTTCCATATCCTAGTGTTGAAAAAAAAAAAAAATGTTATAGGCTGATCACGGTGAAGTGAGCACTTTTTAAGACCTTCCCAACAAGCATTAACCACTAATAAATATATCTTATTGCAGCCTCAGGCATTAAATTATGAGGGTGGTGAAATGTATACACTGTGTTTATTGGTCACATTGCAATGTTTATCTTAAAAAGCAGCAGGAAGATGGAAATTGGTTGAAAGGAAAATTTTAGAAGGGCCTTAAAAAGTGCTCACTTTACCGTGAACAGCCTATAGGTAACCAATAATAATAACTTAAATTATTTCTTTCGCTTTCTGTTTTTTTCTAATGCAACGAAGTGTAAAAATTAGCATGTTTCTAAATAATTTCCTAATTTTTTTGACCGACGTATGAATAAAGTGACGAGGCCCATGGCAATGTTAGTTTTATATACGACGAGGGGATACACAACATGTATACAAGTAGATCTTCAGCAGGGCTTTCAAAAGTGCCCATTTTACCGTGAACAGACTGTATAGGCTATTCACGTTAAAGTGATGACTTCTGAAAGCCCTCTTATCTGTAATAATAGTGATTAAAGATGTTTTATTTTAGCCTTAGACTTTAACATTTGAGTGCAGTGGAATCTACGTATTATGTTTATTATTAAAGTGCAAAATTTATTGATAAAGTTGGTAAAAAGAAAAAAAAATGGCTAAAATAAAATAGTAACTAGGCGCTCACTTTACCATACTGAAACATTTTATATGAAATAGTTATTTGGGCGAATACGGGTATCTCGGTAAATAAATGTTCTGTAAATACGACTTTTTGTCAGAAAAAAAAAAACAATTATCTATGACCCGCATATTGAAAGCTTGTGTATGCAGTTTTCTTAGGCGGTAAGAAAAAAGTACGACCTCGCTATTCGTAGTTTAATCTGTGGGCTTTTAACGCGTGTAATAAAGTCCCGCTGTTACATATCTAATCTGCACAGTACAGCGTCACGACAGAAACACTGCACGCTTTGCGCGTAGGAGCGATGAGACACTAGGCGTGCGTGTTAGTGTCGCCCGTATTGCTCCCTCGCTTCTCGACCTTGGACGCGCGGGTCCATCCCACTCTTTAGGGGAGTCCCTAGAAAATTATTAAAAAATAGTCTGAGAATACGACTTTTTTCCAGGAAAAGTAAAATAAACCTCTACAGCCAGCACTGTTTACTTTTGTCCCGTTAAATAGACTTTTAAAAAGAGCGAATATTGTAAAAAAATGTAATTTTTAAGGCTTCCGTATATAGTTTACTCAATATAAAGGACACAATTATAAAGTGGCAAATCCAGTTTAATCCGTTGTAATTTCCTTTCTGCCAGACGAAGCCCTTTCAACTTCACAGACCGACAACAGGCATCGTGTGACAGCGTGCACCGACAGTAAAGTAAATATTTGACGTAAACATACAACCGCCACGGTTGTATGTTTACGTCAAATATTTACTTTCACATTTTCTTAACAGTACTCGGCTATATTACATTGAGAGTTGGCACATCGTTAACTGGTGACTCCTTAGCAGTATTTCCTCGCTAGTTTCCAGCAACGGTTTGATGTCGTTTGTAGTTCCTGCGACTGGTGTCGACCTATACTCCCCTCCCCCTAATTTAGGACCATCCCAATTCCACTGCATATAATTGCAGGGAAAAATAATAATTTATCGTGTAAAGAAAAAAAATTACGCTGAAAGAAAACTTTACATTTTGATTTTCTGTTACACATTTTAAGAAATAGCCCGAACTATGTTTTTTTGCTTAGTAAATCACAACTTTATCAAAATCAAATTAATATTTTACGTGATTGGCTGAACATAAAACGGTTACATTCACCATGAACCATACTGTTTATATGCTTGTTATATGCAGATGTCTCTTACGGAGCTCTTAGGGCATTGATGGCGAACCAATCACAAGCAGAATATTTTAGTTACAGGTTAGAAGTTTGGTTCGCGACACGTTTAATGACGACGCTGGTTCGTTCGTAATTAATAGCAAGCTTCCGAGACATAGTCAGCTCCAGAGTATAGTCGTTTTATTCGGAATGCGGTGTTGAGTGTTTTGTAAATGGCCGTCCCGAAGGAAATTATGCGGGCGTACCCGTTCTGTGATTGGTTCAGCGAGGTTCGAGGAACTGACTAGTAATTCGATTGGTCACTGCATGCTGAGAAAGGTTCCTTTGTGGGCTGGGCTGTCGCTCCATTTCGTCTCTGTCTACTTATTTACTCTGTGATTTAGTATCAAATTACTCAAAAGCATATCATGTGCATTTCATTGGACTATATTCGACAAGCAACACAAATGAAATTTTCCAAATTTTTCTTCCAAACGGAAATAAATTTTACTGCAAAATTTAATTAATTAGTATTTACAAAGCAAACATCACATGAAAACATGGTAATAATGCATAACAAATAATTTTCTTTCCACCCGATATTGTTTCCCAATTTCTTACCTCCGTCTGGTTTCCGCCATCTAGGAAGTCGTCTGCTGTAGTTCTCTCGCCGTTCTCTAGAGTGCACCACTGATCCCTATAACATTGTTTATTGTTGCTAGAGTACGCCACCATCGTCCGCCATATTGTTTCCACTTGTTATTTGTTCAACTGTCGCCTGCTAGGTGCACTGGTGTATTTCTCGTTCGGCCGCCATGTTGGTTCGAGAGTTGGCCGCTAAGGGCGCTGCTCTTTTTACTTAATTTTCGCAGAACTCACAATATCGTCTCGGGTAAGGGCGGGAACGAACTGGCATACCTTGTGGGTCGCTAGCTTGGTAGACGTCCTAGCCGACTGAGCTATCGAGTCATGTTTTGGGAGCAGGGTTTAAAAGAAATATGTGATATAAAGTCCACGGGGAAAAATTTGATTTAAATAAACGTAAATTTTGTTGTCATGATTATTCCAGAATAACAATGTGTAATAACAATATTTTTAGTCTGTTTTCTTAAAATATTTTTATATTAAAATTTATGAAAAGATATACTTAAAAAAATAAAATATTAATTTTTTAAAAGTATTTATTTTATATTTTATATATTACATTTTAAAAGTATTCTTTAAAATATGTATTTTTCTTCAGTGAAGTTTCTTGTTGTGTATTCTGGTCATCCATCCTCCCTCCTCATGACTCTCCTGCGTTGTTCCACAAGATGCCGCAGACGCAGATGCCCTGCACCGTGGACCAAACCATCGCCCTAGTACAGACTCACGCTACCATCCACACGCCAGACTGTGCTGTGGAGTTGCCCCAGGCGGGACACGAACCTGATCAGTCCACTCCCAGCAACCTGGTTCCAAGAAAGATGTCCAGACGACCAGACGTCGCCGAGTGCGTCGCCGACGCCAGACACTCGTGTCAGTAACCATCATGCATGATTCTGCCTCCAGTTCCAGAGACGAGCCTGCATCCACTCGTAGTCGCCGCCGACGCCAGACACTCGTGTCAGTAACCATCATGCATGATTCTGCCTCCAGTTCCAGAGACGAGCCTGCATCCACTCGTAGTCGCCGCCGACGTCCAGCGGTGTGTATTTCTGGACCAGTGGATGCTGGATCCACCACTACCACGCCCGGTGTTGACGGGCATATTGGCGGTCCGGTCTTTGGCGAGGCAGAAGTCATGGAGCCAACTGTTAAGTTTGAAGTAAAGCAACTGCATATGGAGCACTGCGCCCGACTATACAACGTGAAGAACTCAGGAAAAAAATAGTACACAAAAAAATGCCAGAAAAGTGCGATTTATACTGTATGTTAAGAAGAATGTATATATTTTGCAACATTATAAAATATTTCCCTAAAATATACTTTTTAAATGTATGAGAATAATCGATTAACATAGTCTGTAATTTTTAACAAAATTTAAGCATATTTCCATTCTGGATGCTTCAGAAAGGAGAATTTGTAAGAAAATCTTCGTCATGGAGTATCGTCATAATTTTTACAATGGTTGTATGTAAGAAAATTGTAATAATAATGTATGAAATAACTTTTTATGATTGATTTTATGTTCGTCCAATTGATATGATACATTATTACTATGAGATTATTATCACTGTAAAAAACTATGATTATATTTCTTGAAGAAGATTTTCTTGTAAATAGTGCTTTCCAAAGCATCCAAAACGGAAATGCTGTTAAATTTGGTTAAAAATACAGATTATTTTTTTACATTTAAAAAGTATATTTTAGTAAAATATTGTTTAATGTTGCAAAATATATACATTATTCTTTCATATACAGCATAAATCGCACTTTTATTGCAATTTTTATGGCATTATGGTATCTGTACTACATTTTTATGAATACTTCTCATTGTATAGTCGGGTGCAGTGCTCCATAGTCAGTTGCTGTACTTCAACCTTTGGGAGGAGCGGGATCTGCAGTGCGGCGACGATGTAATGGACGACCAACTGGTGACAAGGGGTGTGAGTGGCTGAGACGATGGACATCGCCATGATCCTGAGACTGGAGTTGCCTTTCGCAAGAAGCTAATTTCTACCATCATTCGAGAACTGCTTAACCTTGCATGTAGCAGTCTACTAAAATAGTGCAATATGTACATTTTTCGGTTAACCAGAGACCTAAAAAAATATATGGAATAGTTACAATTCCGAAAAAGTAAAATCACCTAAGCTTTTATTTGTGTTTCTCTGTTGGCTGCAAAGTAAATAAATAGTGTATGAGAATGTATTTGATTGATTTATTTCTATTCCTTTTGTAATATTTCTTTTGATATTGAAATTTTTACTGAATCTTGTATGTGATCAAGATGCATTTTTAATAAACATATTATAAAAATAACTTTCTAATGAGAGAACATGTTATCGAAGTGACTAAACAATCATATTTTCTGGGGTCGCTCCAGGATTTCTGTGCCGGACGATGCCAATGGTCGGCGGATTTTCTCGGGGGTCTCCCGTTTCCCCCGCCCTTTCATTCCGGCGCTGCTCAATATTCACCTCAATCACCCTCATCGGCTCTCAAGACCCCGGTGTTAAGAGCCGTCCAAATATCTTCACTCACTTCTGCTGGCGATGTTCGGTGCAGCGACCTCGTGGCGAGAAGTAACTCCACGGTGGAAAAAGTCGCGGCTAACCACAAAGCCTCGACCGTCGAGCCGCGAGTCGTCGCCGACGTAAAAATACGCGGCCTCCTCGCCCAGGACGCGGCCGGGATGAAAGCAGAAGGCGAATATGATGGCACGGGGGAAGAAATATGACGGGGGAGCCGGGCGGAAGAAAGGAACGCGCGGGGAGGAATATTTCTTCGCTAGGCAAAGGCCACTTCACACCATCAAAATTTAACTTCAAACGAACTTCATTTTTCAACAAATGATATACGAATGACGTCTCATGGAAGCCATAATCCGGGCCAATTTACCTTTCAGTTTGTCGAATGTCTCGAATTCTTTCCAAGATACCTTTTTTGCACGTGGTCTTTATTTTATTTATTAAATTTATCAGCACCGGCGAGATATGCTCTAGCATTGTCAATAGAAATTGTTGCACGGCAATAAGGCAGATGCTCATGTAAGTATGTAAAATATATTTTCTAATACGTAGTATAGTTCCTGTATTCCGTGATGCATGCTGCTTACGCTCAAGGCGCCAGTCCGCGAACTTAGTGTGAGGAGGGGGGGGGGGGGGAGGGAGAGAGAGAGAGAGAAAAATAGTGTGTAGAGAGATTTTGAGCGGCTATTACCATAGGGGTCTTGAAAGCCGATGAGGGTGATTGAGGTGAATATTGAGCAGCGCCGGAATGAAAGGGCGGGGAAACGGGAGATCCCCGCAAAAAAAAAAAAAAAAAAAAAAACCCACCGACCAACGGCATCGTCCGGCACGATTCCCACATGCGAATATACGGAGTGACCCGGTCGGGGATTGAACCCGGATCGCCTTGGTGGGAGGCGAGCAGGCTAACTGCTCAGCCACCGTGGCCCCACCGCTGGATGTAAAAATTAACTGTAGAAGGGGCCGAAATCAACGTATTCTCCGCGTTCTCGACGTTAGTAACTTAACCGTGGCGCGACAGCTATGTAGTCTCCGGCGTATCCTTGTGGCGGGATTTTGTGGCCAGGCGAAAAACTCGCAAGCCATCTCTCCTATCCTTTCTAAAGGAGTCGACATCAAACATTGCTTCACCCTTTCCCTGATAAACAGATCTCGGAGCTGTGTACACAGCATGCCACACGTTAGTTAATGTATTCAGTATGATACACTGATAGACAAAAAAGTGAAGCACCCAGAATTAATGGTTCAAATCGACGCAATTTGATACATGCGAATATCATCTCTGGGTAAGTAAATGATCAAAGAACGCTACCAGAGTGCCTTAATGGCACCGCCACAACTATAGCGATAGTGTTATAAAGCGCGGGTAGGGGAGGGGGGAGGAGTCAGACGATCACTCAACAGAAGGTGAGCTAACACAAAGTGTGCCTCGTAGACGCAGTAGACAGAAATACCGGCACCTGAGGGAGCTCTATAGGGGCCACATTGTGGGTCTACATGGAGCCGGGTGGACGGACGGTCTGGTGTCGGAACTATGGGTACGGGACGGCACCCCACACGCGTTGCGAAGGTTTCGGGCGGATCAAGACATGTTACTCCTAGGGAGGATCTCAGTACTGGGCAACCGCACCACATCGGCGCATGTCACCTAGGCACAGTATCTGGACACTCTCCACAACACACGATGCCATCCCGCACCACGCCTAAGTGGCATGCCATAAGCCGGACTACGGGTTCTCTTTCACACGCGTTGCGAAGGTTTCGGGCGGATCAAGACATGTTACTCCTAGGGAGGATCTCAGTACTGGGCAACCGCACCACATCGGCGCATGTCACCTAGGCACAGTATCTGGACACTCTCCACAACACACGATGCCATCCCGCACCACGCCTAAGTGGCATGCCATAAGCCGGACTACGGGTTCTCTTTCACGCGCGTTTCCAGAAAGCGGTGTTTGTAGCGGTGCCGTAGGACATCCATCGGCAAATGGAGTTCTGCCATTTTCTTGTCTCGTGCAATGAGAGTCAACGTGGGGTATATAGATTTTTTATTTATGCTTAGAAGTCTTTGTATTTTTTTTTTTCATTTGGAAGCCGATGTATTCTGGGCAACATATTTTCCCCCGACTTACCGCCACGGAATTTATATTATAGGCTGTTCACGATAAAGTGAGCACTTTTTAAGGCCCTTCCAACGGGTATTGACCCCCTAATAAACGCATTCTATTGCAGCCTCGGGCGTTAACTTTTGAGAGAAGTGAAATGTATACACTCTGTTTATTAGTTAAACGGCAATGTTTACATTAAAAAGTGGTGCAAAAATAGAATTTGAGCGAGAGGAAAAATTTAGCAGAGCCTTAAAAAAGTGCTCACTCTACCGTGAATAGCCTATAATTACATGTACGAAGTAAAATTCTGGGAAACGGGCCCTTGAACGATGGAACAGACGTGTGCCTCCAAGTTATGCTATATACAGCTTGGGGATTGGAGAACTTTTTTGTTGGGAATTTGAAGTGGCAATATAGAGACACGCGCACGGACTCAAAGGTATTTTCGTAAATATTTTTAACTTGTGGGTTCATAAAATGAGCGTTTCTTCATTCATAAAAAAAAATGAAAATAACAAGGTCATTCGATAACGTTCGTGAAAATAAACTAGCCTACATACCGAACGTATTTAATTTCTGAACCACTGAAAATTTACAAAAATATAAACATAAGAGTTAAAAATACGTTATCGTAATAGGAATTTAATACGCATCCGATTTGCTGTTTTTTTTTTTAAATACCCGTGATTTCGTACAGTCGTACATCAGTGACAGATTTTAGCAAGTGCCTTTCCAGCCAGGTTCTGCTGTGAGCTTAACCCATCATCAGAAGTCACGACGTAGTTACCAACTTCTGCTAGAAGAGCTCGTGTTTGCTTGGCTGCGGTTGGTATGACGTCGTACTACTTGCGGTAAACAAGGAAATCGATAGCTTTCCGGGCGCGTGCAAGTGTTCGCGACGTTTCTGAAAACGGTGTACAACCAGGCCACAACAACTCGAACACGGCAAACGATTCCTAGTCGAAACGTGTCGAGGGCCAACTGCGATTCCCGCTGGGTCTCCGTCAGAGACGAACCCCCACGATTTTGTTTTGGAGTGGACACAAGGCCTAAAAAAAAATCATTAAAATTGTTAATGTATAGACAAGTAAATACTTGGCGTACACTGTAAAAAATTGAGATAGAATTCCTTAACATGTAGCGGAAGCTAATTACCTCTACATGTAAGGTAAAATTACCTCTTAAATATAGAGTAAATTTACATAACAAGTACTATTCCCTATCGTACGGAAAAACACCGTGACAAAAGTGGGGGAAAACCCCATATAAGTAAGGGAGAATCCAGTACAAGTAAGGGAATATTAACTAGATTGCAAAATAATATTATATTTAAAACACCCCGCAATATAAGTACTGTTAAATTTATTCATTACGTATATCCTCTGATGAATAGCACTTGTAATCTCAACACTAAAATTAATCGAAACATGCTGGTGTGTGGGCGCGAACCAGGCCCCTTCTGTGACGATAGGCCGATGCGCTATCCATTAGAACACGATGACAACGTGATAGCAACATTGAATATTAGCGTGCTAGGGATTGTTTCTTCCGCCCGTCCTCCCACTTGGCTGTTGAGACAGTGCTGAAGAGATGCACGCTTCGTAAGGTAATTTTCACATCCGTTCATGGGATTTTCGATCTCTATATACGTGAATTTTACTCCAGAGTGCAGTAATTATACCTTACATATAAAGAGCCATATTGGACAGCTTGTGTGACTAAACAATAACAACTAATTTTACGGCAAAGAATATATAAAATATAATTATCAAATAGTTACAAATGGACGAGGAGATCCACATGTCGTAAGGAAATTTTTCCATCCGTGTATGGAATTTTCCACTACCACGTACGTGACTTTTACTCCATAGATTCCCGCACAACTTTGCGACTATTACCTTACACTTGTCAGGTAGTTTTACCATTATTATTTTACAGTATAGTGGAGTGGAGAGATTTGGGCAGCTCTTGACGTCGAGGTCCTGAGAGCCGATGAGAGAGAAGAAATATATGGAGCAGTGCCGGAATACAAGAGCGAGTTGTAATGGGTGATTCCCCGTTATAATGGTTTGTTTATATTTACTATTTAAACCATTGAGTTAGCATTTTACATTTGGAGTTGGTTAATCACAACGCACTAGATACAAAGTATGAAAAGGGTTACATTTAATGTTACATCTGGATTTAAAACATTATAATAAATTACATTTACTGTAACGCGGGGAGGGAAATTTAGTTAGATAAGTGCCACACATTCAATTTAGTATAAATGTCCATTCTGCACGCTCACCTTCTGTTGAGTCGCCGTAGTAGACTGATCGTCGTCACAGAAACAGCGGTCGTGCACGATGGCGCTGCGTCCAAGGCAACATCTTCTCGTCTCGGTGGCCGGCTGCAGACAGCTTCTCCGGGTGCGATATGTTTTTGCTAACGATTCTGTATTATGAATTTGTCCTGATTCACCTTTCGCCTCGTGGCGAAACTGCTGAGAGCTATATTCTGTTCCCGGAGGCCCGTGTTTGTGTCTCCTCGCGGCTGGCGACGTGTTGGCATTCTTCCGCCGCGGGTGTTTTGCAAATTCTCCTGAATACTGCGGTGTCTACCTACGGTGCGTTCAGGGGAATGTGTTCGTTTAAAGGCAGGTTCACGCTAGTGCCCACCATAGGACCGTGAAAACCCGCCGGCCAGCGGCATCGTCCGCCACGATTCCCACGTGCGATGATCCGCGAGCGACCGCGTACCGAGGAAAATGTTTCGTTGAATCAAACAAGATTTGTTTGGTGCAACAAAAATATTTGTTCGTATAGGGGCAATGAAATATTTTGTTACTTATACCAAATAATTTTGTTGTTCTCATTTGGTTGCCCCAAACTGTAAGACTTGGTTGGTGCATCTGAAAATTTGTTTGGCTACACGTACATTAAACAGTTTGGGCCGATATAAAAAAAAATGTAAAAGTTCGACCTAGTTTCAAACCTAGATCGTCTGCGTCCGAGAACTACGTTTTAGTAATCTCAGCTAATGTGACAACTGATGACCCCGGAGAGCTTTTAAATAGGTATTATGAAAATATTAGGCAACGTGTGCAAACTAATATTTCAAATTTTACAGCCCTACTTGCCTGTCACTTGTTACATGGTTTTGTTTATGTCTTTATACGATTGTTAAGCATCAATATATGCACTAACAAATACGGTCACTATTGTAATTGTCACAAAAAATACAAACAAATTCTCGCGCTGTATTTTCGTACGAAGGCAGTCAAATGAGTGGCCAAACAAATATATGCAGTTGATTCAACAAAATATTTAGTTCATAGTCTAATTTCTTTTTTGGCCCACACAGAGATTTTGTTAATTCAAACATGTATTTTGTTAGGCGAACAAAAGCCATTTTGTTGCTTTTCAAATTTTGTTTGTTCAATAATATATTTTGTTAGGGCAACTAAATATACAGGCTGATTCTCAATTAGACCGACAAACTTTGGGAGACGATTCTTCATGAAAAAGTAAAAGGAAAACATATGTGACACTTTACACCCAAACCGAATATTAAGGGAGATATGAGCCCATATAAAAACGACATTTTAAGCCATATTTGTGCAAAATATCGGCTCTATCGTTAAAGTTCAGATAACATACAATACTGTTCCGAGAGTTGTCATTGTATTTTACTTCGTTACCGATATTTTTGCACAAATTCGGTTTAAAACCTCATTCTTTAAGGGCTCATGCCTCCCTTAATATTCACTTTAGGTATAAAGTGTCAAACATGTCTTCCTTTTACTTTTCCATGAAAAATCACCTCCCGAAGTTTGTCGGTCTAATTGCGAATCATCCAGTATATTTGGCCCTATACAAACCAATATATTGTTCTATTTTCTCTCAGTGCGTCGGGGATCGATCCCGGTTTGCCTACATGGGAGTCGGGTAGTCAGAACCGCTAACACCTACGTGGCCCCCAAATACAACGTTTTTCAATATTTCACAAAACGATAGATTGTTTGCGTGCCGCAGCTACTGCACGCGAACAATTTCCATCGTGTTGCTATCACCTTTAATATTTTACTGGCGTAGGGTCGTAAGATTCCAGCCACGTGGCGAGTACACGTGCGTTTCTCTGCCATGGCCATTGGTCACACTCTAAATTCGAATCAGTGGGAAACCACTGATTCTCAGTGAAATTCAATCAACTACTTCAATCAGCGAAAATGACTCCACTTAGAATCAGGGGAAAACCAGTGATTGTTTCAGTGAAAAAATTTCACTGATTGAATTAACTGAACTACCACGCCAAGTTGGAATCGTAGAAGGAAAATATATGTCTTTGAAGTTCCACTGCGAAATTGTGTTTTTTTGAAGTTGTATGCTCATACTTTTCGTGTTTTGTTTGACTGGTACCGTCAGGATTGTTAAAACAAACAGTATATATGAGTGCACTCTCTTCACCGCATTAATTGCAATTGAAACCTTCAGACAGAGCGCTGCGCTATAACGATTATATGGAATCGAAATGAAAGACGTACAAACGGAATGAAAGGATGCGTGTACCTATTCACTCGTAAAATGGTGTTTTGAAAGACGAAACATATTTTGGAAAGTATTTTGTAATAGTTTTATTCGTTTATTAGTTGTTACTACACGTTGTTTAACGGCCATTTTTAAAACGATGTTCGACGGCAATGTTTTTGCGGTGTTTTTTAGTATTTTGCGGTGCGTGTTCTGTCACCTACACATTCAGTTGTTTGTTTGCAAACGCTGCCTACACGTTGCATAATAATTACACATATAAATATCTCTCCATTTCTTTTCACACACATTAGAGAACACCAATTCACCACGGTGGCTAATACCCATACGTGGGGCTTAAATATTATTTCTCACACTATCTATCTTACAGTCTTCCCCACAGCATAATGCTTTCCAGTGGCGCTTAACGTGGGGTGCCACTGGCTACTCTAAAAATGATGGCGGGTTCAGGCGATGGTATAATACCGTGGAAACTGTTTTGGAATTTTCTGGCTTTGTTCATATATATTCTTGACTACAGCATACCTGGCTTTCATATTGTCGTGTCTGGTAAAAACAGCTGTGTTGGAGTGCGTTTCTTCGTCGTGTTGCCCCATTTTGTTCCTACTTTTGTCAGTATTCTCCTAACTTTTTCAAGCATGTTTATAGCCTGTGTTGTTTTCTATGTGTTATCTTTGGTCGTGTTTATAAACATACATGTTTCGTAATTAGCTGTTGTTCTGGTTTTTTTTTTTCTCCCCTGTATTCCATCTTGGGATTTTTCAGTGTCGTATACACACGTTTATATTCTCGTCCTAGATTACTTGACTTATTCAAGCATTTTTCTCGTGCTCAGTCCTGTCTTTCCGTGACACGACATCTGCAACGTAATGGCGAATGTCCAAGAAATCTCCATCTAGTCAAGGTATACCGTTTTGCCCGCTGCACGCGACTGACACTTTGCTGTGGTAACTTTTACGTTATCATTTATTTCCATCGATTCATCTCCGTGGCGACGGACGCAGCTTTTATTTTGACGTGAAGCCTTTTTACAAATGACGGACACCATTTCGAGCGTTGATGGCAGCACCCTTAGTAAGTAAACACCACCTCTCTCTGTGAATTCTGGGAACGATCGATCGAAATAGAGCGTGTTAGCGGCAATGAGCGGGGTCACAGATGCTTGTTATGGACCATTCAAGCGACGTTAATGGCAAGGTGCATTGATCGTAATTTAGTACCGTGCTGGAAAAATGCCAGAAATAGCAGATACACCGCCGCTCCAGTAAACATTACAGATTATGCACCGCAAAAAAAAAGAAGTTCTGGCACACTTCCTAAACTGTAATGGAAGTTTTTAACCTATACAGCGTATGGAAGTAGTATTGAGTTACGTGTCAGGCTGAAAATATGGGAATGTTTAGCATTGCTACTATACAAAGTTGGGAACTTCTCTACGCATTTGACTCTTTCTTGAGCAACTGTAGGAACGTTACCATGGGTGTATGGGAAAATATTTTACCATTCGCGCTTTGTCACTCTTCGTATACACTGATATGGTAAATTTACACATAATTTCTTAGAGAATAGCTAAAAACCAGCATTTTCGTTAATATAAATTTACGTATACGCTTACGTTAGTTTTCAACACCCCTCAATAAAATACTAGTTCACACAGAAATGCTCGTTTATGGGGGAGTGTTAGATATGTGCCTAGTTATATTTCTGCGGAGTAATGTTGATCATATTGTAGATATGGTCAAATTATTTAACATAAAATCATTTAAAAAATTAGAATCAATAAAATTTTATAATATTTAAGAAAATAATATGTTTTTAGAAAAAAGGTATATCAACAACAGTGCTTTGTATTATTGAAATAAAAAATTTCGTGCATTTAGATGAAGTTAATAATTACATTAAACTTGCAAACGTAACTTCACTAAATGTAGTGTACTAGTAAACGACAACTAAAGTAATTTTAATCCAAATATTATTTTTCTTAGGCTGTTGCTACGACATTGATAATCTTTCGTGCAAACAACCTAGACGTGTAATTTTGAATTTTTAGAAGAAACAAAATTGTTTGCTACATGAAAGCGTAGCCTACTACCGCCACTATTTATGTTATGATACTTTTTGCTCTAGTTTCGACTGACTTGAAGCTGAAGCTGTGTATTTCTAGTCCCACGGCTTACAGTTGCAGTCAACGTCATATTAACAACGATACTAAAACTATTTTTGCTAGTAGTCCAACATAAAGTATACAATCTGATCAGCCATGTTCTGGCGGGGAAAAAACCGGTAGTTAAAGTGTGACTTAATGAATTACCATAATTTATCCACTTCGCATGAAACATTAAATTCTTCCTTTAGTGTTTAAATACAATCTATAATGCTTCACCATGTGTGTAAGGAATTTAAAAATTGCTGTGCGTTTATTAATTGGCCACGTTGGTACATAAGTTCATTGCTAAAAATTTTTATATAGATCACGCAATCGCCCGCTCCAACATTTTACTTCTCATTGCCTTTTACTTTTTTTCCTTGGTATCGGTATCGATTCATGTCTTTAGTTGCTAATGTGTTCTCCCTGGTTGTAAATATAACATCGTGAAATCAAATAAAACACGTCGAGTGAATGGTCCAAATTATGAATGGAGGAAGAATTGCATTTTCCCACATTGAATTCTGAACATTGGGACCTGTAGGTTGAAATTCCGCTTTTTGGCAAGACGTCAGGCTCACGTAAGTTTCACAATCTTTTTTAGCGACTGAGCTTTGCAAAACTAGGGCGATCTGATTGTGTTGAATTAAATTGTCTTAGCTCGAACATTCTAGTTGCGACATTGTTTTTCAGTACCTGTGCATTTTCAAATCATAAATTATTGTGAACTTTCACGTAATATGCTTGTAATATTACACGAATTATCTTGGAAACTAGTTTATAAAAACATATTTTTGTATGGATGAAAAATTCTTGCGTGTAGGAGTCACAATAGCCCTACGAACACGACACGACAGACCGACACGACGTCAGAACTCGACGGAATTTAACATATTTTATTCAGTGTTCCAAATACCACAACGAAATCTGCCCGACAAGTGTGTTGGTTATCATTATTTTCAAAACTCGCGATAAAGTGAATGATAATTTTTCTTTTGACTATATTTAAATTTATACAAGAGGAAAAAAAATATTTTAAAAACAAACCGAAAGTTATTTTGACGGCAAGTTAGTTTATTATTTACTACAGTAGGGAAATACGCACGAAATTTTGTTTTAAAAATAATGTAAAGTAGAAATATAACCTACTTTTGTCGAGCTGTCGAGGCTGAAATTTTGTCGTGCTGCCTTCACAGTGACCTTGCTTTTCATTGGCTGCTACTCAAATTTCATCGTGTCGAGGTTGTCGTGTTGGGTTCGTCGGGGTATTATGACAGTTAAAACACTTCTTTTTTTTTTAAATTTTTTAAGGGGCCATGAAAAAGTTTGCAAAATACATGGAGAAAATGTAGGAACATTATATTATGTTAGCCGTAAATGGCCCTCAAAAAAAAAAGATTTAAAAAAAAATGCAAGGTAGTGTAAAATCGGGGAGTGTGAAAAGTTTTTTTTCTATGCAATATAGCATTCGTGGCTGAAAGGATAATTTCTTGATATGATTGTTCCAGGTCCTTTGTTCGGCCCCGAGTCTTGTGCCTGCCGCTAGTTGCCATATCGAGATGGCAGTGAGAGAGAGAGAGAGAGAGAGAGAGTGCTGGTGTCTGGTGTCTTCTACTCCGTGGGTTCTCATCCATGGCAGAATCTCAGTGCGACCACAACTGTCCTCCAACCTCGCTCCAGCTTTGTTGTTTTTCACGTTGTCATCTTCCAGTCGGCTTCTAAGACCAGAGAGCATGCTTATTGATGTCATTGTCATTGTCGACCTCTCTAAGACCAGAGAGCATGCTTATTGATGTCATTGTCATTGTCGACCTCTCTAATACGCTCCAAACGCACAGCATCATGTTGAATTGTCTCCCGGTCTTCTCCCAGCGTGTCCGACGTTCTCATGGCTGAAAGTCTATAAACCAATGCTTGCTTCGTCTATTGCCCTCTTTCCAATCGCAGTATGTGATAGAACTACTTCTGCTGTACTTTTATCATTCAAGTTTCGTTCCTGATTGCGAAGCTCATAATTTCATCTCGTCGAATGTTCACCTGGTACGTACCTTAGCAGCATCAACATTTCTGTAGCAATTTTCCCTTGCCTGCTTTTAAGAAACACTTGGAATTGTGCAATTACTGAACTGGAAAATTTTCAAATATGTACATTCAGGAAGGAATGTAAAATGTTTTCTTCGCGAAGTCGTGTGATATCCTTGCCCAGCGTTGTTACTTGACGTCTGCTCTTGGGTCTACCACAAACTTTTTCTCCATACGCACGTTTACTGGAAATATCTCGCCTACCAGTAAGCGTAAAGAGTTTGAAAATTTTCAAAAAAGCTCTCAACATTTCATAACAATAAAAAACTGCTCTATTCCATCTACTCTTCGCAGTTCTGTTGTCACAGCATGCTCTCGTTTCATTTCTTAAGCTCATCACAATGAACACAATTACGCTTGACTGCCAGAAAAATCTTCATGCCCGTGTGTTACACGTTATAAATAGTAAAGGACTACTTTACAATTTTGCGTATTCCTACTATACAGAATGTCCGAATCGAACCACCCAATTAAAAATAATTCATAAAAAAAAAGTGTACGACCAATATATGTGACGTGGTAGGTGGTAGATGTTAGCTTAGGTGTGTAAATTTGAAATGGCATATGAGTAGGAAGGTGACAGTGCCGATTTATGTTTTTGGGGTTCCGAACATCTCCGAGAAGTCACCGAGTATCAGCGCGACAGCCCCAAGGTCAACGTTTGGTTTGGCTTAGTGGTGGATGAAGTCACTGGACCTTTCTTATTTGGCGAGCAAACTGTCACTGGTATAACATATCTGGATACGTTAGGACAGTTTGTGCTCCCTCAGATACGACATCGACACCCACACCTGCTCTTCCAGCAGGATGGAGCACCCCCACACTGCCATTTGGAAGTCCGGAACAGATTGAATGAGGAATTCCCGCGAAGATGGATTGGGAGAGGTGGCCCAATTCCCTGGCCTCCCCGGTCACCTGTCATCACACCCCTGGATGTCTCCCTACGGGGGTTAGTTAAAGACAAGGTGCACGACACCAAAGCGACAACTATGGAACAGCTCCGTGGAAGGATCACAGACGCTCTTGCGACGATAACCCCACGCATGCTACAGACAACCTGGCGGGAACTGGAAATCCGGCTCGAGATGCTCCGTGCAACTCGTGGGGCACATGTTGAACTAGTCTGATTGCACAAGACAAAAACTTCATGACACTGTGTGTTCGTTGTGGAAATATTTGTAATTCATTAAATATGTGCGGAATTACAGCCGGTTGAAATTAGGGAGGTACGACTCGGATAATCTGTATAACGAATTCAGAAATTTAACAGATAACAATTGTAATAATATTTTAGAAATTCCAGTTTTCTCCGCAGTATTGAAAACTGCTTGAACGATGTATATACGGTTGTCGGCAAAAATTGTTTCTTGACGAACTATGGGTCTACCACTGATGTAAGGTCTACATTTCACAATATGGACAATAGATATCCCGATTGATTTGATCAGACATTCACTGTATTTGTTCTTGGCTTACATCATTCAAACTTATCAGTAACAAGTAAAATGCAATACACTTCCACAGAAGACACAACATGTTACCAACAACCACATAGTTAACATTTAAAACATACATATACATATCTGTGACACTGCAATAAAAGTTCTTACAAAGTCTTCTTTCATCAAAAGAAATACTGTTTGTTCAGTACATTTAAAGGGTGCCTAATAGGTAGTGTTTTAGTACAAAGCACAACTTGACGAAGCCAAAACAATATATACATATATTTCTTAATTATGGTTGTAAGACCAACGACGCTTCGCAAAACTATCAATTCCATTCTGTTCATAGTTCCATCGTCGCCAAACCTGTCGCTACCATCACCACTAAAGTTTCCTACAAAAATAAACCTCGTTAATTTTTCCCTGCGCCAGTTTGTTAGTGGATTTACACAAACAAATATAGACACACATGCGAAACCTTACACGCTTGCGGTATCCTCTTTTGCCATTTTAGTTGTGGCGCTCTGCCACCCTACCAGGGTGGTAAAGGCTGTTCACAATAAAGTGAGCACTTTAGAAATGAACCTTAGAAAAATGTCACTGCACCTGAGTGCATATATTTTAATAGGCGAACTGAGTGACATTTGCCCAGTAAAGTTGGTAACGATGGATACAAAATAGTCCCATATCTTAACGTCGAATAAAAAGTGTTAGGTAACCACTTGTGAGAACTTAAATCACCACTTTCGCTTTCCGTTTTTTTTTCAATGCATCGAAGTGTAAAAATGAGCAGAATTGTATAATATTTACTTTCCTAATAACTACAAATGTAACTTGGCCGACGTATGAATAAAACTATGAGGCTGATGGCAATGTTGATTTTACATATGGCCGATGAATATACAATGTGAACACAAGTAGACCCAAAGCAGGACTTTCAAAGAGCTCATTTTTACCGTGAACAGATCATGATTCCGAAAACTTCACGTCGCACTGTACGATCAAAAAGTAGTGATATATATATATATATATATATATATATATATATATATATATATATATATATATATATATATATATATATATATATATATATATATATAAATGCTGTTCACGGTAAAATGAGCAGTTTTGAAAGCCCTTCTTACTATATACTTGTATGCACGTTGTATATTCTTTCGCCTTATGTAAAATTAACACTGGCATGGGCTTTATCACTCTATCCATACGTCGGTCATGTAGAACTGTGAAATTAGTAAGAAAGTAAATATTTTTCAAACCTGCTCATTTTTTTACTTCAATGCATTAAAAAAACAGAAAGCTAAAGAAATGACTTTAAGTTATCACACATGTTTACCTCACAGTTTTTATTCGTTGTTAAAATGTGGAACTACTTTTTCCATCCATGGTTACCAACTTTACTGGGCGAATGTCACTCGGTTCACCCATTAAAATACGTGCAGGTAGCAGCAGTGGCGTTTTTCTAACGTCGATTTCAAAAGTGTTCACTTTATCGTGTACAGTCTTTTTAGTTGGCCAACGACATTCTAGCAAGCGCGATGACAGAGCGTCAATGCGATCAGCGTGACTACGACTGTCACTTAGCGGTTTTGCTCGTCGAATATACGTTACATTCACCTTAACAAAAACACAGTAATGGAAGCTGGTGGCATGTCTAAGAAAATAAGAAATAAACTAAAAAGCCTCGTTGTAACAGTCATTGCTACTACCCTGAACTGTTACAATAAATATGGCGCAATCTCCGACAAATCAAATGTGCACAACATAAAACTTTCTAGCATAACAGAATAATATGAAGGAATGTACAGATTATATATATACCATTATTACTAACTATTAATTATTTATTTGCCACGGCTATGAGATTTCCATATGAAGTGCAAAAGTCAATAATACATGAAATTATGAAATAAAAATTTTAATCTGCATACTATTCAAAGATATTAAAGAATACTGCAAGAAAATTATTCTACAACGTAAGCATTCATAGATAAGAAAAGAACTCCAATTTATTGTCAGGAACACACTTCAAAAACGCACTACTAATTAGCCTTCGGAAAAAGTTCATGAATAATATGACGTATGCTGGACTTATCTGTTGATGAGAAGAAAAATATAGTCCACAGCTAGATCTGCGGTTCTCCTCCTGGGTTCGAATCTGGTACATCACAACTCCCTGCCTACTGCGATTCCATGACGGCATAGGTACTCCGACATCCTTCCTTCATTCACGGTCCTGGAGTCGACCCCCGACTCAACCACTGAAGCGGTGACCGTGTTCCCGAAGATGGAGCTATTCCTGATGACGTATCTCCTTCAGAAAATGGATGATAATGTCTGACCAGAAGTTACTCGGAAAACCAAATGACGAAGTTCTCAATCCCTTTGAAGACACCTGTGTTACTGACGACTCAATATTATGCAGTTACTTTCATCTTTCGCATACTTCTGTTTCTTAAACTTGACAACATTTAGTCATAAAAAGAACACTTCTTGAAATTAAACACCAATATTAAATTAACTTCAGTAAAAACTCATTAAATCGGAACCTCTCACTTATTTTAATTCCATAAACTAATACTTTCGAAAAAAACCTTCAAACGATTCTAACATTACATAAAACAGTTTTCAAAACAAAACATCATATTTTAATACAGGGTTAAATATCACAAATTTACAACTGAGGGATCTGTTTAACATTTGTACAGCTAATTTTTCCTTTTGAACTAGATACAACTTTACATATATGTAGAAACTAGTGATATTCAAATTACGCTAACACCATTCATCAAATTAGGAAGGAAAACCACGAGTTACACCGCGAATCCCTAACGTTTTATTTCGTTACTGCCGCGGCCAAAAAAAAAAAGTGCAACAATTTGTTATGTCATTGTTGACGTGAATACGTCTTCGAATATGCGACCATAGTGGGAGGCAATCTAGAAATTTCGATGATAACATCGGGGAATACAGTTTGCTTTGCAGCTCCGAATCTATCGACTACGTTCAAAATTCAACAATCACACCACTCGATTGCCAAAGGATCAAAGAATATGTTACGTTGAGTGAGGACTGCGAAGCATCGAGCGCGGGGGGGGGGGGGGGGGGGATTTTTTATTTCGGTTCGCCGCGTCTTATAAATTCCGCGTAGTGTAACTAGGAGAAGCTACGACGTTCGTTTGGGTTTTAATCGGCAGCTCTCGTCAAAATCAATCGATTGCGCGTATAAAAACATCTGTGTGGCGTGGTTGTGGTGAAAATTGTATGAGTTTAATGTAGAAAATTAAGAAAACTTAACACAATGTCTGGCTATACTCGTCAAAAAGCCAAGTCGAAATATAGAAATCGTACACGGTTGGAAAGAGAATCTCGAAAGCAATCCAGTGACAGCCATAAAACCCCATATGATCGAGTGAAGCGGTGTCGGGAACGTAAAAAAAAAAAAAAAAAAAACATCAAGGCGTCCGAGCCAGTCAACGTAGACGATTCACGCAAAATAAACGGACATGTCCCCAACACAGCCAAACCCCATTTTTTTTATATGTGAAGGACGCTTTTATTTATACTTTATTACAGAATGTAAGTAGTATAAGCGTAAGAAATGTACACAATGCATAACATTTTACAATATACGTAGTATCTTTTTTCACTTTCGGCTGTTAGGTTTCGTGTAATGAGATAATCCGTTACGAATATAACAATACCGTTAAAGAATACGAATAATATTTTGGAATGGCTTACACCCTTAAATCCCGTTGGAAAATGGTTCCATTTTATAAACTAGGCCTGCACTTATTTTAATTAAACTAAATGCTTTTGAAGTAATTTGCTGTGGCGTGTTAACACTTCAAACATCTTCTTAGACAGGTTGACAGGAAAAGGCCTTTTTAAATTAATATTACACATTTTGTAATTATTTTCACGAAGTTTTGTTTTACTGCGAATACCGGCATGCAGCGCGGGGTTAAGTAACGCTAGATGTATGCATCCAAAAATGTTCACGTGTTATGTATTCTGTAAAAGTACGTGTTGGTTTCAGTGTGTGTGTGTGGAGATTGCCAATACAAGGAAAACTATATTTGTACGACATATCCAGTAGACGGTTGTCAAAATAATCCAGCATTATTACTTGAACAAGTGGATGCTAGACATAACTAACTACTAAGAGACGTACAAGTTACATAATGTACTAACAATCGTTTAAAGGACACGTAAGCGAAAACTATGGAGTGGCTGCATTTTTCTTTGTTTGGCGTGCAAACACACGCATGTAACTCCGTGCCATTTTCGCAACAGCCGCGGACGCGAGTGTAAAATAAAATGTGTATTGTGCACACAACGACACATAACGTCACGTTACCTGTTAGCTATATCTACTGTATAATTATTGTAATTTTGATCTATTAGATCATGTTATTTATCGAGACTAGCTCTAAATGTCATTTAGCATAGAAATACATTTTGCAGACCTTCAGCTCCACTCTTCCTGCAGCTGATATTCACGACATGAACAGTCAAGCTGGCAGATCCGCGAGTAAAGTACACCAAGCACCGTAGACTATAATGTAATCGTTTAATGAACATGCTGGGGGATTGTATAATGTATATATATATATATATATATATATATATATATATATATATATATATATATATATATATATATATATATATATATGGTATAGGACGTCTAATGATAGTCTGAATAAATTATCGCTATTCTCACAGCACAAAATAATAATAATTAGATAATAAATAACAGTATTAATGTTTTCCAACTGGCTACCATAAAGGTTGTTCAGCAAAATAAAATAGCACGCGTGCTTGCTCACCAGTTAAAAAATTCCGTCACTTCATTGTTTTATTTTTTATGACTTTCGAAATATTATCAGTGCATTGTGCAACTTGTACCTCTCTTTAATAGTTGATTGCAGTAGCATCCGTTTGTCTAAGTAACAACGCTCAATTATTTGGGCTGCTAATTCTACTGGATGTCGCTTCAATATAATTTCCTTTGTATTAGCAACCATTACACACTGAAATAAACATGTCCTCTAACAGAAAACATAACACGCGGAATCTTTAAGATTGCAAAAGAACAGCGTTACTACCGGCCAGTGTGAAATTCCCGTTTTTTTTTTCAAAACTAAAGCATAAGTGGTGAAACAAAGCGTTATTAAAATATTGAAAACAATATATATATATATATCCGTAGTAGGAATATTAATTTTTAATGGTTTTGTACAATCCACATTTCATTAAGATGTTTGCAATGTTAACACAAATGAACTTATGTACAGCATAACAAATGACTTTCAAAACCATCGAGTTTGGTTAAAGTAATTGCAGCTTATAAAAAAAAAGGTCATATTCTGCAAAGGAAATTAAGAATAATGTTATTTCAAAATATTATTCACATTTGTGTACGATACTGTAAGATTTATAACGAATTTTCTCAACCGAAACCTACGTAACAACTGAAGGTGAAAAAATTATACTGTGTATTGTAATTAAATTAATGACCAATTTAAGTCTTATGCTTGTATATATTTCTTACGTTTATAAGCATACCTACATACAGTCATAGTTAGAAAAATTGTCTCGCATATTTAAAAGAAAAAATATATAACAAATCATAAAACAAAAGGAAATGCTAGAGTATTGTATACATCTTTTTGCCGCCGCAGTAAAGAAATAAACCATGTTTGGAATTCACTGATTTTTTTCTATTTCTCGTTAATTTTCGTAGGCACATGAGAGTTCAAGTGCTTTGTGGATAACAGGCGATTTCCGGGACTCGTCACAATTTTCCATCACTATTTTCCCGGACAGATGAACGTAACATGTGAGGACGCCTGATGGGCGTACCTGAGTTCGTGAGGGATGGAGGACGTAATAAAAATAAAAGAACTAAATTTAATTTCTAATTTATTCACTCCGCCACTATTTTCAGATTTCAATTATCTTGTTCCACTGTTACTCTTTTTAACAGTGAGCACAATATTTAATGTATATTTTCATCTCTAATTAACGTCCTTCTTAATTTTCTCTGTTGGCCATAGTCAATTAACTCATACTCGTTATCAAAACCTGTTCAGTCCATCAGTTACCATCATTTATAATAACTTTCACTCACGCATCTAGTCCAATAGTCCAGCCTGCCAGCCGCGCACTCCACTGCTCGATACCCGCAGTCGCAGACTTCCCTTCCAGCTGGTCACGTTTCCTGTTGCTCGTCTTCTTTCGCTCGGATCTCGACCACTCATTCATACATCAAATTCAACGCAACTCTCGGTCTGGAGGCTTGCCACAAGTTTATAGGACTGCTCTGACCATCTCGAAGGTTTAACACACCACCAGTTCGCTGAGAGAACGAGGTCAGTAATCCAGAGCATTCTTCAGATATCGGGCGAAAACAATACGACCAGCGTCAGCAGAATGCACTGCTACAGAGATTGTCTTGTCGCTGCCCCTATCACACAACAACTCTCTTTCCTTCTCTCCAATCGCGCTCGGGGCACATCAAGGTCAGCAGCGCAAACCAGCGACACGCTACACTACCCCCTACTCAAGTCAGTTCGTCCCGAACAGACTCTGCAACGTCAGGTGTGTCGTAGAGTGCCAGTCATACGATGTTGACAGACAACCTTCGGCTTTGCCCGAAGAGCCTTGAAGGCAAATCCGAAAGACCACATCATTGAGCTTCTTCAGAATCCTGCAGGGGCCTTCCCAACATTTCCGAAGCTTCAGGCATTACACTTTTCTTCTCTGTGGGTGGTACAGTCACACCTGTTGTCCTTCTTGTAATAGCTCTACTGATATTCTCCCATCGTACCGCATCTTCATCTTGTCACTATTTATTCTGAGTTGCGGCAGAGCAAAATCGTGAATGCCAACAAGTCTGTTATGTAATTCGCTGGCAAAATCAGGGGCTGTAGCTTCCTCTTCTGTCGGTCGGCCAAACACCAGGTCACTGGGGAGGCGTAACTCTCTCCCGAACAGCATCCTTGATGGTGTTACTCTTGTTCACTCGTGAACTGTTGAACGGTAAGCTATAAGAAACAATGACACTTTTAAATCCCAGTCATTTTGGTTGTCTGCAGCAAATATTGACAGGTACCGCTCAAGAGTGCGGATAAGCCTCCCGACCATTCCACCTGACTGAGGTGTAAGGAGGTAGTCCTAGTATTTTTCATCTCCTGAATTTCCTTCACTTCCTGGATGACCATGACTTCAAATATTTTTCCTTGTTAATATTGGTTCTAGTGGCACCCCAAACCTCGAAAAGACATGTTCTATGAGTGCATCGGCCACAGTATGTGCTTCCTGGTTCGGGAGGGAAATTACCACAGGCCACTTAGTAAAATGATCTTGAGCAACCAGTAGATACCGATTACTTATCTCTGTGACAGGCAAAGGATCCAAAAAGTCTACTGCCATCCTTTCGAATGGGGCTCCGAAATTGTGTTTCTGGAGGTGACCTTGTGCTCTGATCCTTGCGCCCTTCCTCGCTATGCAGGTGTCGCACAATCCGCCACTTTTTAACAGTGACAGTGAAGCCTGACAGTGAAGCCAGTAGAATCTAAGTATAATTCTATCAAGTGTCTTATTAGCACCAAAGTGTCCACTGGCTGCCATATTATGCAGTTCTTTTAAGACTTCTGGATCCCGGTATTCTGAAAGGACCAACTGTAACAGTGTGTGTTTATCATAATTTCTTTCCCAGTTTCTGTAAAGTACACCATTCTTCAGTATGAGGAAATTCCATTGTGCCCTTAATGCTTTGACTACTGCCCTCAGACTTGATATCTATATATATTTTGTTTGGCCGACAGCCAGCTTCTTTCCACTTTAATAATGGCTGCAAAATGGGATCATTCATCTGGTCTTTCCTAACACTCTCATCACACCAGGTAGGTGTTCCATTATAAGGCAGAGAAACTTGAATTCTTGTCCTCCGTACCTTCAACGATTCACCACTCTTTACTTCCTGATGTTCGCAATGACGGCAAAATGGCTCACATGGCCTTCTAGAAAGTAAATCTGCATTGCTGTGATGGTGTCCATCCATATACATGCTGAGTTTCAGTCACATTCTTGAAGATGCTGTATCCACGAGCTATTTGAACTTCGGGGATCTTGAAATTTAGTAGCCAGTGTAGTGAAACATGGTCAGTTTCTAGAGTAAAAAGTCTACCATAAAGATAGGGGCGGAAGTGTGAAATTGCCTTCGCCATGGCCAGAAGTTGCGCCATGTAACCCAGTAATTTCTCTAAAGCTTATGCAATACTTTACTGAAGTGTTATAGTGGTCTTTCCTTCCCATCTTGAACCTGAGATAGCACAGCTCCATTGCCTACATCGCAAGCATCAGTATTTACCCTCACTTTTTGGGAAATCCAGAACAGGTGGAGATATAATTTATCTTTAGTTTATTAAAAATCCTCTTCACACTCAGTGGCCCAATTAAATTTCCTTTTCGCCTCAGTCAGTTCATGTAGTGGCTTGGCAATAGTGGCGAACCCGGGTACAAATCGACGGTAGTAGGCACATAATCCCAGAAAACTCCCCACTTCAGATTTGCCTATTGGCGTCGGCCAATTTCATATTGCTTTGGCCTTCTCGGGCCAACAATACATGCACCAAAAAACATATTTTCTTTTAAAACAGGTTCTAGGTTCTTAGGATCTATTTTCATTTGGTTGTGGCCACTTTCCGGAATACGGAGTCTAAGCGAGATAGGCGCTCTTCAAATATCCTTCCTGTCACACCTATGTAATCTAGGTAAACCTGACAAATATCTAAAGGCAAAACTTATTCAATCAGGCAGGGGCATTACATAACCAAAAAGGCAAAAACTTTGAACTATCAGGTTCCTTTTCCTTGGACACAAAATGCAGTCTTCTCTGGGGTCACCTCGCACTGCCAGTGCCCACTCATGTCCAAATAAGAAAACCATTGTGAACCTGCCACTGTATCATCTATCCTTGGAGGCGGATAAGAGTCTTTCTTCGTCACATTATTAAGCTGCCGACATTAAACACAAATTTGGTCCACACGAGAAGGCATCCCTATTTCTCTGCAGTAATTCACAGAAACAGTCTTCTCCTGTCGCCAGTTAATATTTTATTTTGTTCGTGCTAGCAGTTCATCCAATATTTCTTGTAGAATACATTATATTTATTCTACTCTAGAATCTCCTGCAACATTTGGAAGTACCTGTGAGACCTGCTTGCAAACACCTACCACGGCCCCCTACTCAAGAAGAATGGCACTATAGGACAAATTTATCATTCTAACTGGAAAACTGTCAATTAGAAGAGACCAAAGTTCTTCCTACTTCAACTTTACCTGAGAGGACACCAATCATCTCTTCTGGCTCAGACCCATAGTCTTGCAAACTTTCCTTGACATCTGACTGAAATGATCATTTCACTAGAAGCAGGCAGCACAGTGGGTTAACCATATACTACTGGGCAGCTAACTGGGGAGGACAAACAATGCCTTGTTGACACCACCAACTCTGTACCATGTACCTGTAGCACACCTGAAAACCAAGTCGAGTATTGATACAGCACTCCAGTCTACATAGTACATCAGGCCACAAAAGACATTCATCCTTTATTTCTGCTATGTAAACATCGTGCTCTGTGCTAAGGTCACCAAGCTTCAAGATCACTTTCCCCTTACCTTTGACTGGTTGTGGTCTCAGCTGTTACTGTAGTGAAATAGCATCATCCCATGTTGTCTTCGGGTGATTGTTGGGGGAAATTCCTAGCATGTGTGGTCTTACTACTGTTATGAGTAGTAGGGCATTGATGGGCATCTGCTTCTGGCATAAGATCGCAGGATTTAGCCGGCCGCCATGTTTGAATTTCTCTTTCTACTCTTTTTCCTTTCAAAATCGACTAAATTTCCCTAAAAATGCCCGTCTTTACCTAAAAATTTCCCTTTTTAACCTTAAAAAAATCCCTAAAACTTCTAGTTTTTCCCAGAGTTGGAGACGAGGATCAGTGACTCCGAGCCTCAAGAGCGAGGGGGATTAGCGACTCCGAGCCAGCGATCAGTGACTTCAAGCAAGGAGAGTAGAACCCATCTCTTTTGGCCTTGACGTTTGACCTTTGACCACAAAAAAATCCAGAAAATCATAAAAAATTTCAAAAAATACGAAAAATATCTTAACAATTCCAAAAAATCTCAAACATTTATTATTAAAAATTATTTAAAAATTTAATTAAGAAATTAAATTTTCTAATATTTTCCCTCACCACCCTCACACAACAAATTAGTCAGCAGGCCCCCTCGCCCACACCCAGCCAGCAAGCATATTACGTTACAGACTATTACCATCATATTAGATGCAGGTAACTTTAACCTGGACCCCATGACCTCGAATGACCTTGAAAACAAAACTTCGAGAATAATGCATAAAAGTCAGCAAGCATATTTCATTACTGACTAATACCACCATATTGGGTTAAGGTGAGACCTTTAAGTAGGTCGGGGGACCTTGAATGAACTTAAACCCAAAAAATTCCAAAGAAATTCCCTAAAAATACGCCAGCTCGTGTAATCTCACCTCTCTTAAAGTGCGTCTGTCAGCTATTTATGGCAGGAGGCAGTTTTAATAAAATGTCTTAAGTTTTGGAAAAAGTTTGGCCTCCCGAAAGTCATCATCTCTTCTTTCCCGTAGTACTTCTATGCCGAAATCATTGAAAATAATAAGATCACAACACTGTATTCCAGAAAGAATTAGTTGACCTTGTATCTGGAACCAATATTCATTATTTTTCTTAAGAGCAAGAAATCAATTTTCATAATGGACGCACAACTTGCCTGTTTTGGCTGCTTCTGTAATTTTGGTCCTAACAGATGGCAAGCACTTCACTTCTACCAGTCCGTCATTTCCAATCAGTCCATCAGGAGAAGCCCCTAAATATGGCATTTCCTTCTTGACAATAAGTCCACAAGGTTCAACTTTTACATTGTATACTCTTTCATACAAAGAAATTGCCTTCTTTACATTAAGGTGTCCAATTGTCACAACACTTGTATACAAATCATGGTTGAAAAGTATGCTTTTAACCATGTTGTGACAGGAATAGGTCTCTCTCCAATATTGTAAATAACGCCAAAATGGGATGCTGTTAAACGACGTTGGCCAGCTTCAGTACAGAAAGGATTATCGTGTTGTCCTACAGTCGCTCTCTCCAGTCTGATACACTTCATCTCGTCCGATACTTCTTCTCGTAGATTTTTTAAAATATCATTTATTTTTTTACCCGGATCACATTCGGAAATGTCAACTTCGGCTGCTTCTGGACCGTACTCAGAATCTGGGGCACAAATCAATTTTGGTCTTTTTCTTCTTTGTTCGTGTTTGTCGGCCTTTGTGTATGTCTTTTTGCTGATCTTCGTTTTTCCCTTCGCATGTCTACTTTCTTTGTTGTTTGACCAGGGCTTCTCCCAGTCAATATCTTCCAGGGGCTAAGAATGTTACTGGATCCATCCATGTGTGTGTGTGTGTGTGTGTGAGAGAGAGAGAGAGAGAGAGAGGGAGAGAGAGAGTTTTTCCATGACATCGGCACTGATATGAAGAACTTCTTGAAAAGTCTTTTTCCACCAACGAATTTATATACAAGAGACATGAGGTTTTCTTCAGAATTAGTTGTTGTATTTTGCAAAAATCTTCCTGCTTTTCGCGCTACCAAATCCAAACATCTCTGTATTTGATCAAACAATTTTTTGTTTACAATTAATGGCACGTTAATTTTTTTCTTGAAAATCTTTACGGAGACAATAAGATTCACCACATTTAGCATATTCTCCAAAGACGCGGAGAGAGCCATTCCTCAAGTCATTGCAAAGTTTAGAAATATCCCCTTCAATCTGATGTATTGCTCCACGTGCTGCAGCAGAAAAGCCCCGGAATATGCTGCATTAGAAGATGTCTGCATGCTGAATAAAACTGCACATTTTCTGCTAACTGGTGTACCTTCTATGTGCAACAGCTTATCACATGGTTAGCGCATCCTAGCTTATAATATCTTATAGCCAAATGGCGCTCTCTCTCTCTAACAGTGAAAGGACCAGTGAAAGGACCAGTGAAATTGATGTTGCAGTCATGTTCTATAATGTTTTCGCTTCCCTGATTTGTTCTTAATTCCAATGTATACAATTTTGTTTGCTCTTTTGCCAATAACACACGCCTGGAGAAAGAAAACATTTACTGCGTCAATCAAACTGAGTTCTGATGTGAAACTGATATTCTAGTAAATACAGAATACTCATTATTAATATTGTTACGTTTAAAAAAAATTGTTTGGATACTAGTTACAAAAATTAATTTATGTGCGATAACACAGAAGTTTGAATACTATTTATAATATTTAATATATCGCAACTTGTAAAACGAAACACTTTATATAGTAAAACAATTCACACCACTGTCATGCCCAATTTTAATTAACATGTTAGCGATTTTGAATGGTACTAAAATAACTATGTAATGGAAAAAATTCATAGAAATACATAATGAAGGTACTTTATAAACAATAACTATGACTGTAAATAAATATATGTATATACATATGCAGATATATATGTATGTATATTTTATATATATATATATATATATATATATATATATATATATATATATATATATATATATATATATATATATATATATATAGTTAACACAATACCAAAGACATTTACTCACATACATATATGTGTATATATATATATATATATATATATATATATATATATATATATATATATATATATATATATATATATATATATATATATATGCATGTAAATGTTTTTGGTATTGTGTAAACAATGAAGCGACAAAATACAAAAGGAAAGTTACAAAAATACATTATCAATCTTCTCGACAAAATCGAATCATGTGACAATGTTTTTATGATTAACTGGAACATCGCATTTTAGTACCAAGTTTTTTTGGAGGGCTGGGTATGTGCTGCAGCACGTGCTAATAAAAAAACGTGCGTGAGGTGGGACTCAACCCCATAATGAATGGGCATACATCTAATATACACTGACCATTAAACTAAATATGCCTAACTTTCTTTCCTTCCAGTTTCTACAATATTTTTACTTTCACTTTGCAAAATTCTCAGAGAAGTAGTTACGGGAAGAGAGTGATATCGGAAAATCGAAATCATAATGACCTGTTTGGGACACAAACCTGGATGCCCTGTAATGCTTGCCCAACATTTTATCACTACCCCGCCTCGCTCTGTACCTGCAATTGCTTGGTGTACCATACTTTTTTATCGTGAGAACTATAATACCGATTTGGGCGAAAAAAATATTTAAGTAATTTTACTGAACCAATTAATATGAAACATGGCATTTTAGTGTTTTACAGTAAATTGTCAAATGTGAGTGTTAGTGATAATGTGTTATAACTACTACTCAGCTAAATATGTTTGCGCCTTAAAGCCTTTTAAGCTTCCCACAATATTTGGGCTCTGAGTTAATTTAATAATGCTATTGCTTAAGTGGACGGAGTTATGCAACAACAGACCAACCAACAAAAACATGTTTCCGAGATATTGACCATTAAAATTAAATGCATATAGTTTATTGCACCTTTCACTAAAGTAATAAAAGAGTATTCGTGTTAAGTACAAAAAAATCGAAAAATTGAGTGTGGTGTATGCATATTATACCACATTTAATATATTATTTTTCACAAAAAAAGGACAGAATTGCGCAGTTGGTCTATTGTTGCATATTATAGAGTTAGACATTCTTGGACCAATGTAATTGGATGATTGTTGCATATATTGCGATTCCGACTGAAATGGAACAGGTAAGAGGAATACAAATTGTCGCATTATTTTTAGTAAAATGACACAAATTAATAAAAACATTTTATATTCATTTTGTAAGAAGTAAATATATTCCAATAATGTAAAATGCAAAATATGGGCTGCTCTTCATTATTCACTACCTGTAACAACATTATCTCGTGCATCAAAGTAGAAACTTTTGGCTGTTCTTTACATGACATTCAGTAACGTGACGACAGATAAAAGACAAAAATACCAAATACGTGCATGTATCAACAGCTGCAATAAAGAAACCTCACCAAACAAACTAATTCATTCCCCAATTTCAATGCCAAAATCTAGCTCTCCACCAAAACCATCAATATCACCTTCAATTCCCTCCTGAGCCACAATACCCAGATACATTTTTCTTCAGTCATTTGAAATACGATGTATAAGATATCTATTATCTTGCAGTTTTGCTGGCGTTATTGACTTGCCATTTCGCCAAAGTGGTACTAGAGTTATATGAAAAGACTGCTGTGCAAACTTATTATTCTTTTGGAAGTTGACCTCTACATAAACAGTTTGTGAGAGATTGGTTTTATAGGAAGATGGAGTACCATTGTGTTCATGTGATTTTTATTTTCCTAATTTGTAACTAGTTTATTTTGTTTTTATCAGTGTTTTATTTCCTGTTGACTATCATCGTTTCCAGCTTTTCTGTACCAACAAAATGCTGCCGCTTCATTTCCTTGACGGCCAATGGGTTCTTCTTCCGGCAAGTCATTATGATGTTCATGTAGTCCGTTGCTGTGTATATCTGTTGTTGGTACTTACGAGCAGACTCAATGTCACCGAAATCCGAGTCATTCGGCAAGAAAGAATGACCAGATATCAAGAAGTGTTGGGTGATACACTGAAGGATAGGGTGCTCTTCAATGATAGCCTTTAATAGCAGTATAATTTTATAATGCGGTTCTGGCCCCCGCAAGAGTCCGACCATAATGTAAGCTCTTATACTTCAGAGCATTCTTCTAAGAGGTGTTGCCTGAGACATGATACGACCCTCTGAGCGAGCACCTCGCCCAGCCTTTCCTTCAAGCCAACAAAAATATCAGTAGCCCTTGTTATTGGAGCCTGAATGTACTCCACAGTTGTAGAGCATCAGCTGCCGTTTATAGTATACAACATTTGTTGGAATTCGAGGTAGCGGGAGCGTCTTTTCCAAATCAAATGTTAGACATTCTATGGTCGTGTTAGATTCAGCCATGTTTTTCTTCATCAAATCACGTGCTGTGGTTTCGGCAGAGAGGCGTGTATTATGTCTTTCTTTCAGGTTTGCTTTCAGATCCTCAGTAGAAGCATTTGAGAGTTGTGCTTTGAAAGAATCGCAAATGATGCACGTATCCTTTTTCAAAGGTTTACGTTTTAAATTAAATTTGGAATAAAATATTTCCTATATGTTGCAAAATAAACAGGTTTTTCACTCTCTTCCTTATACATACTACACATGATAGGAAGGGTAGTTTCGGGTGTTATAAACTGGTCACTATTACTTGCCCTTTGAGTAATGTGAAATGTACCTTGGGAACCTATTGATTTGGTTCACAACCTTCTTCTCTTGTTCTTTTGAAGCACCTTGTGACCACCCCTGCAATCTCGTTTATCCTTTACAGGGCATCCTGCACTAACCTTTGATAAAGCTGTGTGTACCATGCAGCCAGAAATATGTAGTGTTTGCAGAAAGAATGGTTTGCAAACTTGTGTCTTTTAACTTCCAGTGGTGTATATTCGCGAGGAATGTCTCTTTTTATCCTTTGCTGCTTTTCCTGATCTCTTCATAACTCCTTGAGATACCATTGTACCGATCTGGTAACATCTAGCTTCATACGAGCCAGCTTCCCGAAATTTCTTGAAAACAATCTCCCTTTCTTCTGTAGAAACCTTTTCACTGCAATGACACTTGCAGTTTACAAAATCCCCCATTTCTTTTTACACAATCGACACCCCTCTTGGAGAGATATAGGACCTCTTTGTGTTAGTGTGTTTCTTCCTCGATTGCCTAGTTTGATTACCATACTTCCTTTTCCGTCCCCAGCTGGGTTTTCCTTTCAAATTCACACAACTTTAAACGCCCTCAGCCACCTCTTCTGGTACGAATACATCAAAATTGGAGGCTTGTTCTATAAGGTCTCCGTTTGCCTTTGAAACTTCTCCTCCTTCATAAACTCCTACGACCTCCGCATGCTCTTCATTTGGCATTACTGGTAGAGTTCCTAGAGTCACTGCATCACGACCAACCACCTCATTTTCAGTGACGTCATTAATAACATCCACAAATCCATCAAAAACTACACAATGCCGATCACCTCCTCCAATGTTGCCCTCTTCAACTCCTACAGTGTAATCGCTTTGACGGATCTGAAAAAAAATTCGTAATTTCTTAAGATGCCATTAATATACACAAATGAAAAGTGTCATGAAGGCACAGTGTTACGTCAGTGAAATTATAGGTTAATGTCACAAATTTCTTTCCATTAAAAGGGTCTTACAATATTGGGTGTCTACTGGACTGCAAAATTAAAACAAGTGACTTTTCCTGACGTTTTCACAAGTGTATCAAAATTTTATTTTAAAAAATGTATTATTTTGTTAGCTGCATAAAATTATCGTTATAACAGAAAGAAGCAATGTTATTCAAATTACGAAACAATGAAAGCAATTATATTTATTTCTTAATTTTGAAGTAATTTTTAAGCTAAGTGCAAACAAAACAAGCTATCACCAGTTGCTTGAGATAAGCTTGGGAGCTTGCTTGAGCTTGGGAAAATACTTACCTCTACATTTAGGTTAAGTGCTGTATCTTATGTTGTAGTGTTTGTAAACGTAGATTGCTTTGTGCACATTTTTATTATACGCTTTGTCCTGTCAGAGATAGTATCCATTTTAACTCCAAATTATGCTGGCATTTGGCTTCCCTATTATGTTTTACATTCACGTTATTTCAGGCATAATCCAATCTATTTTGTCGTAATAATATAAAAATCTTAATGAGACATCGTGGATACCAACAATGTCACGTAAAACTAATTGTTCAGAGTAACAAAGGACAAACTTGCAAAATGAGAATGGGCGAAAAATGTTATTCAATAATAGACTACTTTTTGGTCTATTGTTGAACAATAAATATATTCATATTTCTAATACCCAACAAAAACAATAATGTGCCCATAGATAGCAACAATGTGCAGGTTTTTTTTTTTTTAAATCACCCTGTCGACAATAGGGGGTGCCAAAATCTCATTTCCATTGGAATTGTTGGTTGGTCTGTTGCATAACTCCGCCCAAGGCACCTGAAAGGAGAGCAAATAAAATGCGTCTAAGCTGAGTTTTCATACGAATGACAATTTTTCGACAAAGGGTGGTTCTTGTGATTATTTTTTTTCTCTTACATGAATGTTAGCTATGTGCAAAACCGTAACTGCATACGGAAAACATATGCCATAAGACATAATGTTTTCTGTTTAATTAAAAATCAGCTGCTTTATTATTTGAATACTTCAAACTGGTGTATTACTTATTTTTTAATGAGCTCATAACTTGGGAAAAAGTATTGGTAGCAATATAAGTGCCCAAACTATATATTTCCAAACAAACTTTGCGTTGCTGAGATCGTTGCTGCTACATCATTCGGCTGTTAAGACCCAATGGAAAAATAATTATTGCGGCACAAAGGGTGAGTCGGTTATACTTGTAGGTTGGATTACGTCACTATGTAGGCTGTCAGCGCATATACTTGTAGCACTACGTAATATAGCCTGCGTTAATTGATAACATACAAGGATTAAACAAAAAGTTGAACAAAGAGTTAATTAAGAATGAATGTAAGCGTGAAAACCATATAACAGTGACTGCAATAGCTAGCCAGCGCGATTCCGCGATTTGCAGACTCTGGTTACACTGTAGATATCTCGTAAAAGGTTCAGACATGCAAACACAACTCGCCACGCCTCTGTTTGAAGAAAACCCGTGGCCGCCGTAAGATGTCTTATGCCCCGTTGCACCATCGTGGTTCGAAACTCGACCCGAGATCGGATTTAAGATCGACATAGCTGGACTGGAGATCGAGATAAAGTTCATTTCGAACCGCCGAAATTGGTGGTTCGAGATCTCGATCCGAGATCAGAAGTCATCGTCGACTAATAAAGTTTGAAAATACGTCAACGTTCGATTCTTTTCTTGGGAAATTTAAACATTATACGCACTTGAATAATATTCAGTAAAATTTGTACAACAATAATTCACTTAAAACAGATAAAACATTCCACCGACGGGGTCGCATTTCACAGTAAAAGGACATGTAAGCAGGAATGGGAATTGCATGCATAAAAACCCGCATACGACCAGTTTTTCGTGTCCCAGTGTGTTCGTGTCCCAATAAGACCCACCGGTTTCCATTAGTATCGGTGTAGCGGCTAGAGTATTCATGTCCCAATAATATCCACCGGGTATGATAAGTGTCAGTGTAGCAGCTAGAGTGTTCGTGTCCCAATAAGGCCCACCGGGTACTATCAGTGTCGGTGAAGCAGCTAGTGTGGTCGTGTCCCAATAAGACCCACCGGTTTCCATTAGTATCGGTGTAGCGGCTAGAGTGTTCATGTCCCAATAATATCCACCGGGTATGATAAGTGTCAGTGTAGCAGCTAGAGTGTTCGTGTCCCAATAAGGCCCACCGGGTACTATCAGTGTCGGTGAAGCAGCTAGTGTGGTCGTGTCCCAATAAGGCCCACCGGTTTCCATTAGTATCGGTGTAGCGGCTAGAGTGTTCGTGTCCCAATAATATCCACCGGGTATGATAAGTGTCGGTGTAGCGGCTAGAGTGTTCGTGTCCCAATAAGGCCCACCGGGTACTATCAGTGTCGGTGAAGCAGCTAGTGTGGTCGTGTCCCAATAAGGCCCACCGGTTTCCATTAGTATCGGTGTAGCGGCTAGAGTATTCATGTCCCAATAATATCCACCGGGTATGATAAGTGTCGGTGTAGCGGCTAGAGTGTTCGTGTCCCAATAAGGCCCACCGGGTACTATCAGTGTCGGTGAAGCAGCTAGTGTGGTCGTGTCCCAATAAGGCCCACCGGTTTCCATTAGTATCGTTGTAGCGGCTAGAGTGTTCGTGTCCCAATAAGGTCCACCGGGTATGATAAGTGTCAGTGTAGCGGCTAGAGTGTTCGTGTTCCAATAAGACCCACCGGGTACTATCAGTGTCGGTGAAGCAGCTAGTGTGTTCGTGTCCCAATAAGGCCCACCGGTTTCCATTAGTATCGTTGTAGCGGCTAGAGTGTTCGTGTCCCAATATGACCCACCAGGTATGATTAGTGTTGGTGTAGCGGTTAGAGTGTTCTTGTTCCAATAAGACCCAGCGAGTTCGATTCCTGGTCTGTTCGCCCCCGGATTTTTACTCATGGGAATCGTGCCGGATGAACATATGTGAGTTCTGGTACTGTTAGTGAAATTTAGGAAAGGGGCAGTGTGAATTTAGACTCCCTCTTGCCTTAATTACTTACCAAAAAATTAATTTGTTATACCAAACCGATGAAAGTTGACGCGTGCCGTCATGTTGGAACAAACGATAACTAAAGCAGAACTAAAGATATGTGACTCTGGAGTTATTAGGGTCATTTGGAGGGAGGCAATGTAAAGTTAGCCCCCTCTCCCCCAAATTTAAATATAGAAAAAATAGCATTTATAATGCAGAACAAACGATTTTTATGTTGTAACAATCGAGATCTGACCGGCAACTAACGATATGTGTAATTTACCGGGTGCCCGAGTTTCTGAGTACCCGAGTATGCGAGTTTCCCTAGTACCCGAATTTTTTTCTAACTACCCTATAATTAAGTGTTAAGTGAAAGCCCGGTGGGTATGGCGGGATTTAATAGTGTCTCAGGTCTAACCCCTTACGCCTTCAAGGAAAGGAAATCGTGCATGGAAACATGCATCACGGCAAGAGGGATTGGCCAGCCATGGCCTGCAATTGGGGCCATGACTACCTCCCTAAGTGTACTTATAGCTAAGCTAATACTAGAAGAGACTTGGAAAAACTGTTATAGACACCGTAAAAACCCAGTTGACAGAATAGAATTCAAAATTATTCATGCATTTACAGAAATGCTGTAGGAGACAGAGTGTGTTTGGGACATGCTCGTAGAGATTAAAAAGCTAGAAGAGAGGAGACAGGTACTTTATTTCTCCTTTGCCTTGGCTAGTGGGAGGGACGCTGGCTTAACCAGAGAGGTGTTTGCACACCTCTCTGGTGGGGGAAGTGGTGCCCCTAGTACCCGAGTACCCGGATACTCTATATGTAGACGTTTTATCGCGTCTAACTGCGCATGGTGTCTGTTGACGTGAGTATATCAAGAGGTTATTTGATAAACTCGCCATATAACGTTATGGCTGTAAAGATACATTCGTTCAGCAAGATACGATGCCTGTGTACGTCGTCACTGATTTTGCTTAATTCTTGGGCAATGCGCACACAGAACGCAAAGGTCCCGAAAGATGCGAACAAATATGAGAAATAATTAACATAGAAAACAAATACAGTGAGGTTAACGCTCAGGAATACTGTTGAAAGGGACAGCAACTCGCCTCGTTGTTTCGTGAAGTCGCATGGGTTTATTACGGTGTAACCGATATTTACGAAGGAAACGAGTCCCGTCGCTGCAACTACGAACAGCACCTGCAAACAGTATATATTTTTCTGAATAAGTTTACAGATGATCATAAACAGTGGACTTGAAAAATTATCAAGAAAACAATACAATATTTAAAACCTTGACATATTGCAGTAGTATGGACAAGGGCGTTCTAGATTGTGTATGCAAGTACGGCCTATATGAAATAATAGCCTGGGTATGGGGTGGAAGGGCGAGGATACAAACTGGCGTTGCAACATTGAATAATTGCGAAATACGCACAACGAACAAAGTACCACTGAAATATTAAATATAATGCAACGAAATAATTACTTACCCTACGCAGTGAAACATTACTTTCACACAGTAATTACAAAAGCTAATTACCTAGACCCTAAGTACACATCTACAGGGTAGCACTCCCAACTACAAACTGTGTATAGGCTACATCAGATCCAAGCCCCAAAACTTATTTGAAATGAATGTTTAGTAAAAGTTAAATTTATATTATGAAAAATTCACTAAAAATTTCTTAGAATATGTCCCACGAAAGGCATAGCAAATATTATTGACCAAAAACTAAATATGGAGGAAAATCATAATTACGTTATACTTGGAAAAACATTGCCCCAGACTCCAATGCATAATGCATTAAAGTTTTTCCGTATCAACTATAATTATAACACGTATCGTGCTGCTTTAACCCTCCTTGCACAAATGTACTTTAACCTACTGTAAGCCTGCGACATTCGTGAAAATGAGTCGATACAAAACTATAATGCAGAAATTTTAACCCACACTCCAACATTGAAGTAGTGAATATAAAGCCAAGTTGTGGAGGTTTGCGCACAACGTGTATAACAACTCCTGGCTATTTTGGCAATACGTTGCGGCACCCTTCTCTTCTGTGACGATTTGGCTATACCGAAGACAATGTGATATACTACAGGATACTTGTTGAACTGGCCCCAGCGTTGGGCTAGCCAATCTGTGGTGGTATGGGCTATACCACTACTCACATCTGCGTAATACAGGTATATAAAGGGTAGGCGTACTGAAAGCAGTGAATATACAACCTAAAACCCTTTTATCTGGACCATCTCACTGAGATAGCGTACAAGTGGTTAAGACAATTTCTACGAAAGTATTCAGAACTGTAGTAGGACATCCCGATTGTAATTACAAACATATTTTGTAAGACAATAGTTGGGTGCCAGACTTTCTGCCCCATAACTGAATCAGAATAGTTCAAATTCAATGAAAAGTACCCAGCTGTGCCATTAATTGAAAATTGCTTCAGAGATTCAAGTGTAATTGTGTACATTTTGCCACAACTTACTTGAGTCAACATGTGTTCCATGCACTTGATGAGATCAGTGGTCTCAGAATTGAAATATAATTACCCTTAAAGGTAGTTAGTTTACATCACGAAAAGCTTGTTTCATTCTAATTTATTAAAATGATTGTTTCGATTATAGGCAAAGAAAACATAGACACTTTTAATGTATTGCACAAAACAAAACCCTAGAATGACAAATAATAAACACAGCATTTCACATACATCAACATAGCACTGGTAATGAGAGTAGATAAAACAGTTCATAATTAACAAGCACAAATTCAGTTTCAAACAAAACAAAACCCTTCTTAAGATTAATATTGTGTGTTGCAAATAACATTAAATTTGCAAATAGTAAAACATTGTTCCAACTAGCCAATAAATATGATAGAGTTTCTGATTGAGTTGCAAATAATAAAATGAATTTCAATCAACTCTCGCATCATCTTAAACAACATGCGAAATAGAATGACTCGTGTTGTAAGTCCTTGGTCAAGCACTTTCTGAACATTCGGTTTCTCAAATTACTATTCAATATAACAGGCCAGCAAGACTAGCTCAGAGTATCGCAAATTTTATGGCCTCTGGACTTTACCAATAACGTTTCGGACAAAGGTCAAGCTGTACCCTGTACGGTAAAATGTGACTATTTTAACATTCATTATATTAAATCAAAGTTCTTCTCAAAGTTTTTGAAATCTGTTGGAGCAACTGTAGATAGTTTTCAGTAAATGTTAACAACGTTATATGTTACTCATACATTTGACAAAGTACATATCAATGATTGGCGTCGGCCTCACCATTTTCTGTAGGCCGATTAAGTCGTTCCTTGTAGAACTCAAAATCTAGTTACATGGACCGAGGTCTTCTTCACAAATATCCCTCTCGTCGTCCTAAGCAATTCACTTCTCGGTCCATGCCTATTTAAGTTAATATTACGGTGGTGGACCTGTGAAAATTACAACAAACTTGGGACCTCGTTAACAAAAGTTCCGTATCACGCCATGATGAAAGAGAAAGCGTCTTATCATGCAACGATAAAGTCGTTCCTGAGTCGACAGTTAATCAAATCTTTGTGATGTAATTCCGGCCTCAGATAAGCCCAAACCATGGGCAAATCTCCTAGACCTATTACTATACAATGACATTCTTATCTACACAAGGAGATCACATTATAATTAAATCTAACTTTCCTTTCTCTCTTCAAACCAGCTTTTCAACTCTGTTGAGTTACGTTTCGTGAACCAAACGAAGATCACGTGTCTGATAATTATCACACAAGAAATTGATTATTACAACTCAGTGTTCGTTAAAGTTTTAAACGGAATTAAACCGTATAGGTTAACTCAAGCAAATAGATAACAGCTATAACATGTGTATGTCTATAAACCTGAAGTAATTTACATATGCTTCCAGGAAAATAATAGGTTTGCATACCAAACTAGTACTATCCGAATGTAAACAAAGGGCAATATATATAAATATTTGTCAATCAAAGTCCAAATAAAGAAATGTAAACAAGTCTGTGGGATTCTGATCTCACAAAATCACTGAAAGCCAGAGGAAACAGCACAACTGGAAATCAGTGCCAGATTACTTAGTCATATGATGCTTGAATTTTATTGATCTATGTGTGAATCCTACTTAATGTCAAGAGTTTCACTACCACAAGTCACTTGTTCCCAGTTCATGCCCTTGATTAATCATTCGGTAATAACGTAATTGAATTTCGTAAACTGCGATTTCACTGATTGGTATCACTGATTCGGGCTTAGAGTGCACGCACAGTGTCGAATACTTTCCGTAGTATGTCTGACTGCAAGAATATAACTGCTCTTATAGAAAACTGGAAGCTTCACTACATATTTTTACTCTTTGCAGTACAAATGTCGATAAGATACAAAGGATGTAAGGAAAAACCTGGATGTTGGGGACACAACTGCATATTTAACGTGAAAAGTCTGTGTTAGCAGACCCAGGTTAGGTTACCTTAGTTTAAGTTATGTTAGGTCAGTTTGGTTAGGTAACGAAAAGGGCACTAGGCTTTTGCGGATTAAATCGATAGACCTAAAGGCTATTCACGATAAAGTGAGCACTTCAGAAATTAACCTTAGAAAAAGTCACTCACTCTGCATCCATGTATTTTAATGGGCACACTGAGTGAAATTCGCCCAGTAAAGTTGGTAACGATGGATAGAAACTAGTTCCATATCTTAACGTCGGATAAAAAGTATTAGGTAACCATTTTGATAACTGAAAATAATTTCTTTTGCTTTCTGGTATTTTTAATACACCGAAGTGTAAAAATAAGCAGATTTGTAAAGAATTTACTTTAGTAATAATCGCACAGTTTCATTTTACCGATGCATGAATAAAGTGATGAGGCCCATGGTAATGTTAATTTTACATAGGGCGGAGGAATACACAATGTGTTTACAAGTAGACCTTAAACAGGGCTTTCAAAAGTGCTCATTTTACTGTGAACAGCCTATATGCGAGATAGTTCACTAGGCACCAAAATAAGCGTGCTAGCACATCGGTGTCGCGTGATATACGGCCCGGAAATTTTTAGTCCACACCCAAAATGACCGCTAGTCGCCGCGGGCCCCCACCTGCGTGGCGCCAACTCGAGTTTATGGCCGCATCGTAGTAATAAACCCGATCAAACGAGACCACGTTTATTTCAATCGTATGATTTGTCACGAATTTATACAGTCGGAGTGGATCACCCAGGAAGCGATACGCATCAAGTGTGATTTAACAAATGTATTCACGTCAAAAAAACTTATCATTCGCGTTTTCTCAATACACCTATGTGCTACCATGTCAAAAGTCATGGGATAGCAGTATTTAAATGTAATAGTCGGTGGCACAACCCCGTGATGTCTTGGATGTGCCCATACCAGTATCCAGGGGCGTATTCAGAAATTTTTTGGGTATGTGATGGGTATTAGTTATTAGTATTGTCATTAGTAGTAATTAGTTCACAAGTCACAGTGGGAAAGGATAGAAAAGGAAAGGAGGATATAAACTATGTGTGTCATGTGGGTAATAACAAATTTGTAAATATAATGATTGACATTTTGATAATAGGATTTCAAAAAATGTGTGTCATTTCTTGGGGGGGGGGGGCAGCCCGTAAGCTCCCCCCCCCCTCCTGGATACGCCCTTGCCAGTATCAGTTGTGCTCTAGCATCGTTGAACGGCTCGGTGACCACATGTAGCCCTTCATGGACTCCACGTGCCTCCACAACGATGGGGGTATTCCAGCAGGATAGTGCACCCTGTCGTCAGGTCGAAATTGAACAGAACTGGTTCGAGGAGCGTTCACGAGGGTTTCAACTAGGGATGGGTCGTTCGCTAACGAGTCGTTTCAAAACGAACGACTCGCTGTCGAGAGCGACTCGCGAGTTGCTCTTCTTCAGAGAGTCGAACCATTCTTGAATGATGAGAGCTACGGCTCGCCAATTCGCTCCTCTCAGTCGGCCCGAAAGGCGACGGCTCGTCGGCTCGAGAGAGATGATAAAACTGCCAGTGTGGCATTTAACAATCGCGTTCAAAGGGCGTATCTCCTCTTTTCTCGAGCGCGCAAGCTGTAAAACCGGAGATAGGAGTACCAGAATGTGGCCATGTATTTCTAAGCATGGACAAAAGCACTCAAGCATAATAAGCGCGGGGTTTTCAAAATATTTTCATTAAATATTTTTCTAATATTGCGATTTCATAGTAGTTTGGGAAGATTATATATATATCGTTCACTGCGCGCTCTCGAGTTTTCTACACATTTCAATTCACCAAGGCTTTTTTTATTCACTCTAGTAATAATGTTGAAATTAATATACATAATAATTATGCTATATTTAACATTTTGAATGAATTAAAAAAACAACAAAAATGTTACCGAAATAATTATAATACCTTAAACTGTGTAGAAAATGTCATGTATTATGCGATCGCATGTTTTTACTTCAACGCAGTGATGCGAGCTAATCTTCATATCTATACTCTCGACTCTTTGGAACTCGACTGACTCGCGAACGAGATGACTTTCTTGAACGACTCTTGCTCTTATGCTCCATCAAGAGCGAGGGCGAGCGAGCTAGCTCTTTGGAATGAACTGGTTCGACACATCACGAGTTTCAACAATTGCTGTGGCCACATGGTTCGCCCGATATAAAACCCCATCGAGCGTTTAGTGAGACCTGGTGGCGAGGTCCCTTCACACTCAAGATCGTGCACCTATGAATCGCAGGGAGCTGCGAGTAGCTATCCATGCGATATGAGTCAGCATCTCACCACGGTGTTACGATTGCGACACCAGCCACGCGGTGCGCCCAGGCGAAAGGCGGTCCCCGGCGGCCAACTCAGGGGAGGGCTCAGCATGAGCTGCACTGCGGTAGCGGAATCGCTCGACACAAACCTGCAAGTTGGATCATTGTAATTATATCTAGCTGACAGAAGTAATGGGCATCGGCCTGCAACTTTAACTCCGCGCACGCCAAGCTGCTGAAGAATAAGGAAGGAGTTACAACACATTACCAGGAATAGGGCACCGATCTCCAGCTATCTCCATGGGTGAGTTAGAGAGGGAAAGAGAGCAATTCTCTCATATGTCCTTCCCCAACCTATTCTTATTCAATTTTAATTGTTAATAGTTTTAATTGCCATTAAAAGGAGGCAGTGTCTTAAGTACTTCTTTTATTTCACATTCTCTCCTATCAGTCTCTAAGCTGTGGTGTCGCCTTGAGTTAACAATCACAACAACAGGAGTCTCTCCCACTTGTGGAATCGATGGCACGACGAGATGCGGGAATTTGCCTGGTTAGAGGAAGGCTTACAGCCTCACGTGAATACCACACCCGTACCCCATGACAAGAGCCAAGATTATATGGTGAATAGCGATAAAACCGAAATAACATCGAAATGCAAGTTAATACACCTCCTAGCACCGAAATGCAAGTCATACGCCGTCTAACGCCGAAATTCCAGTTAAAACACAAAATAAATTAAATCTAGCCCAAACAAATAATTTTATCTGTGAAACCATGACGAACAATCTATAGCAAATATGAAAATAATGTTATTTCTAGTTTGAATGTTTTTTTCTTCCTCCATAGAAATATCCAAGCCATTCATTCAAGACTGTGACAATAAATCCACACTGTTTAGGAACCTCAACATACAAGTTACGAAGAAATAAAACCTGTAAAAAGTAGTTTTTTTTTTTTTTTTAATCTATCGTAATGCTCTGCATTACCTTTGTTCAAATAAATTGTTTTATTTTATTTAAGCAACTGCATAGCCATTATAAACATTTTTATGGAAATGCGCATATAAGAATAAAATATCAACCGCTTTTAATAATAAAATTTGCATTCAAATAGCACAGTACAATTTTGGCTCTAATAATGCACTATTTTAATTATGACGTTTCGATTTCTAAGACTTTCATAATAAAACCGACGACACCTAAATCAGGTATTTTTGAAAACGAAATTTGGCTTAAAATAACACCGCAAAATGTTGCCCCTACCAATGACTCCGGGCATGTCGGCGTACAATGGTGCGTTAAATTTGAGAACTTTCTATTAGAGTGAGCGGTTTACATACGAATCCCGCCTACCGGCGCATAGTTTCGGTCCACCCGTGCACAAAAGGGAGTGGCCACCGTCCAAAAAATCCCGATTCAATTAACGTAGCCATTGTCAGTGGCGTCTCGGGAATGATGCTCGAGGCACCCGGGTCGCTGAGAAAGCGGAGAAAAAAATAGGGACGCGTCTTCTAAATCCGTCGCTTATATTTAGGACTGTTTTCTGCTCGCCCTAATATTATTCCAGACGGACTCGTTGCTCCGCTGTCGCGAGAGAGAGAGAGAGAGAGAGAGGTCACGAGGAGGGTAGAGTCTGCCAAAAGGACGCCCGCGCAGTAATTAGGCGTCTTCTGTGTCCACGTGGCTGTCTCCCGGATAGCGCGACTCTCGCGCCCGCTTAGAGTAGCATTATTGGAGAGGTACGAAGTTAAGTCGATATACAGAATGTTCAGAAACTCTCACAAATATTTTCAGAGGTAAAAATACTGTAAGAAATTCCCTAGGGCGTATCTTAGTGCGTGAGTGATGGTGTCCTTGATAGAATAATAAAAACTTATGTAAATAGATGCGTATGTATATGGACAAAATACACCTGCCTATGCATGCTATTGAAACTGTAACATCACATCGTCTTTAAAGATCGTAGAGACTTTCAGCGGTAGGGCATCATCATGGGATGTTTTGGCATTACCGTGTCACGCCCGTTGCACGTGGCAAAGGTCAAATAATGATGCATATGGTACATTTTTAAATGCAGTTTTTTTACTCTCATTTGGCGTGGTGTACACCTGCATGGGTTACTACGGTACTGTACACTAAACAGTCTGGAAGTATGAAAATGGCTGAAAGAAAAGTGTAAAGTTCTATTGTGTGGTCTTTTAAACCATATTATTCTTCGTCAATGCGAGATTGTGTCAAAATTCTTACTGCAGCTGATGATAACAAAACCTTAGCTTTTGGATATCAAGCAAACTAGTTGGCGAATAAAACATTATGCAACATTTCTCTTTGTGTTTTTCTGCAAACTCTCTCTCTCTCTCTTCATATATCTCAGTGGTCAGCTGTACCTCCACTGAGCAGCCGATAAATTATTTATTTTAACAAGGTAAAGCTATAATAAATTAGAAACCAATCGTACGATAGTAATGATGGAGGAGTAAGCCATCGCATCAAAATAATAGTTGCGAACATAATGAAATTTGCATAAATATACTACTTCTCTTTTTGAAAAAATCACTGTGAAAGGTGGAAGAGGAAATTTACCAATAATTAAAACAGAAATGATAAAATTCCTATGGTGGAACAGTGATTTACACTAGAACAGTTACTAATCTTAACAGTGAGCTAAATTCTATACAAATTTCAATTAAGTCAGTCGTTATCGCTGTCTTTATACTAGCTACTGTCACTTAATCTTCACTTATTAGTTAAAAAACATATGAACATAATGTCCACTGCCATACATTTATAGTCCATTCACCGTTACTTCCAACCTTTCTGAAGCCCTGGTTAAGTTCTACTTCCAAGATATTCCTCTGCCTCGTGCCAACAAAGCTTAATTAAGTCTATAAAATTACACCAAAGGGACAACACAACGCATTCGTGCGCACCCAGAGTAACAATATTTTGCGGTGCTTCTATGTAACGTCTTGAATGTAAACAGTGTAGGTTAATATTATATATTTAATTCTAATACTACCACAAGTTTATTGAAGTGATTAAATTCTGAGGTATATTTTAATCCATGCTCTACTTCATGTTCTGTTTTTTTTTTGTATGGAAAATCTTTAATTTTGTGTTTAAAATGTATTTGGTTTATTTTGGTGACAACGAAAAATAAATATTCCTATATGGAAGCTAATTTAACAATTTTATGTAAAAAGGAAGATCACATACAAAAAAATTTGAAGAATGCTACAGTTTTTGGCAGTTACTGTATGTGATGCTATATTTTAAGAAATATATTTTCACGGTGCATGATTGAAATATTTTTTGCTAACAATAAAATTATCCTGAGGATATTAAAAGCTGGTCTGGGTTGAATTTCCATATTTCGATTTGCTTCATAAATAAAATCTTTATATATAAAATCCTTTGCGCTTGACTAAACAGCATCATCACTGACAAACCACTGGACCAATTGACACCATATTCACTCCATATGTTATTAAGGTGGCGAGTAAGGTTTTTAGTTATGTTTCATCCCGATAGGTGACGCCTGAGTCTAACTTTTATATTTATGGGCCGATTTTGCTCATACTTGCAGGAAAAGTTTGTTGATCTAACAAAGAAAAATGCCAGCGATACCACAGTCTAACATCGATCGATGTACCAGACGTAATAGAGAGGACGCATTAAGAAGGCACAATATAACATGAAAGAGACGGAACAACGTTCGTGTGTGTGTGTGTGTGTATATATATATATATATATATATATATATATATATATATATATATATCGAAAGATTTCTTGAACCACCAATATGTAATATTCTGCTTACGCCTCAATGCATATTAAAAATGTACACTGAACTAGACTATTATTTAATGTGTTACAATGTTTTGTCCCTATCAGATTGCTAAATGAAACATGTATAAAATAATTTTGACCTTTCATTATTACTTCATTTATGCACAGTGGAGAAATGCCAGATAAGTAGTGATGACGAGAAAGTAAACAGTAATATTATTAGGGCCTACATTACAAATAAGGGCCTATTTTACGAAGTTATCATGCGATACGTAAATAGTGTTTAAAAACTTATTTAATAGCTAGTTGTTCCCGCGACTCCGTTCGCGTGGATTTTATGATTTGTTTGCACATTTTTAAAATTAAAATATAAAATTGAAATAAGGCGTGAATGGCGTCAATCGAAATTTATACATAGTCATTTTACAATCAAATTTTAAAAATAAATTTTAAAGTTTTAAATATTAATCAAAGAGAATTTACAAATGTATTTTTATGTTTATATGGAAGTTAATGAAGTGCATGGGACTTCGTTCGCGTGGACTTTAGGATTTGTTTACATATTTTTAAAATGTAAATTTCGCTTCGTTCAGGTTTTATGGAGTTGTTCAAATACAGCCTACCTTCGCTTCGCCCAGGTTTTATGGAGTTATTGAAATGCATACCTATATAATTGGTTTGAAAGATTGTTACTGTATTATCGGAACTTGTTTTATCGTCGTGTTAGTGTTGGTTGTTTGATAATATGTTATTTTTCTTAAAAAAACTAATGTATATTTTTCTATGATGCATATTATATCAATGCTTATAAAAAAAAACTATTCCAAACGGAGGAACTCCAAAGATACTAGGATTGGAAAACCACTTGGAAATGAAACACCCCAACTGCAGGAGCTGGCTTGCTCATACATAAACCTAGGCTTTCTGGTTTTTGACGTGAATACGTCTTTAAATTTGCAACCATAGTGGGAGGCAATCAGAAAATCCGATGAGAAAAAAATCGGGGGATACAGTTTGGTATTGCAGCTAGGATTACTAGCTGCAATTACACCATTCGATTGCCAAAGGATCAAAGAATATGTTATATTGAGTGAGGACAGCGAAGTATCGAGCAATAGGTGGGGGGGGGGGGGGGAGCGCAATTTTGAGTTCGTTTCGCCGCGCCTCATAACTTCCGCGTAGTATAACTTTTGACTAGGAGAAGCTACGACGCTCGTTTGAGTTTAAATCGACAGCTCTCGTCAAAATCAACCGATTGCGTGTATGAAAACATTTGCGTGGCGTGTTTATGGCGAAATTGTATGAGTTTAATGTAAATAATTAATAAAACACAATTTCGGCCTATACTCGCCAAAAAAGCCAAGTCGAGATACAGAAATCGTATACGGTAGGAAAGAGCATCTCAAAAGCAATCCAGCAATCCAGTGATAACCATAAAAAAAAAAACCCATATGATCTAGTGAAGCGGCGCCGGGAACGTAAAAAAAAAAAAAAAAAAACATCAAGGTGTTCAAGTGCACCAACGTAGCCGTATTCACGCAAAACAAACGACCGTGTCCCCAACACAGCCAAACCCAGTTTTTACCTGTGGATACCACGTGCCAATTTCTACGAATACTGATAACTGTGACGTTGGCTAGGGGGCTAAACTCACGAGACGGGGGAAATGAATGGCACTTGAAAATGAACTGCGGGCAAGTCATCAGTAGATCACAACACTCCTGAGTACAGTACAAACAAACACTGTGACGTCAGCACATGGGACTTAACAGTCAGTTGAATTCCATACTAAAGATACGTATAGTAAATATCGTCCGAAATTAGGCACAAAAATTTGAATTAAATTTCCAAAAACCTCTTTAGATTATATTTCATTTCTTTTTATAGTTCGTTGGTGAACGGAGGAAATTTTTTTTTTTTTGTTATGGTGGCATACATGAGGAGGGGGGCAGTGAACTGATTGAACGTTCTAAATAAAAAGATTCCATAACCGGAAGTGTGCAATAAATTATTAACTCTATGGAAGTAATTCCTTAGAATGTCTTGAAGACAACGCGTGTTTCACTTTTATTACCTATTATTATTCCAGGTGAACTAAGGGATTGTTTCTTGGCATATGACAGAGCCAATTCATTCCACGCTCCTGTTCTATCAGCCATCATGTTCCATCTTTTCTGACCCTGCTGTCAACGAGACATTGTGGCACGATAATGCGGCACAAAAAAATAATTCCATGAAATTTATTTAGAAATATAATGAAAATTTCCCTTTAATTTTAATAAAGTATGGCAATAAATTTTTTTCTAAAAAAAAAAAAAAAAAAAAAAAAGCTCTTCACGTTTAATTAAGTGCATTTGAAATCCCTTTTTAAGATTTAATTTCCTCTTAATTTTGTATTCTTCAGCCAAATATAAAATTTGCATTTTCGTGGGCGTAGTAACTTTATTTATTCGCCGGTCAAGTGGAAAAGGTGAAACTGTTGGGAACCTGAATGTGTTACTTACACGCCATTTCATACTACAACGTGCATAAATAAAAATAAAAACCCCCAACTTGTTTCGCCATAAATTAAAACATTACAATCGCGTTACAACTTCAACATGAGAAACTATTTTATTTAATTCACTGCCAGCTGAACTAAAAGCCTGGATGCCAGCCTTTGTGCCAGCGTATATGCGTTTTAAAGGTAATCTCTCTGTTCAAAAGTGGTTTTCCAAAGTGTTCATTTCACCGCGAACAGATTATATTTTTACTGGCTATTCACGGTAAAGTGAGCACTTTTGAAAGTCGTCTCATTTGGAATAATAATCAATAATTATGTTTCATTCCAGCCTTAGACGCTAAGTTCCGATTGCGGTAAAATAGAAACACATAATTTATTACTTACATGGCAATATATATTTTAAATGGTGCTTAAAGGATAAAATATGACTAAATGGAAAAAGTAACTATGGCTTCAAAAGTGCTCACTTTACCGTGAACAGCCTATCATCCCCCCCCTTTTATACCTTACCAAGATCCAATAAATGCCAATGATAACTTTTTTTTGATTAGCAATAGATAGGCTATGTTTCAGTAGTTAAAAGATCCAGTGAAATTAAAATAACTTTCATAATTGCTACAAGGAAAATTAACTTATAATTAAATTACTTGGGTTCGTTGAAAATAATTTATAATGAATAAGAAATACTGGAATCAATAAAAGAAGTTACTGAAAATTCACATAGTTGAAGTTCAGCGTTTTAGCGAAACTTGCCCCTGAAAAAACCAGACGCATAATTATAATTGAATAACCTACAAGAACCCATAGGTCCGTAGATAATATCATATTTATTTATTTGTGTTTCTCTTGAAAAAATCAAGTATAGCTGCGCTGAGCTTTAAAACCTTCTTCTCTCGAGGAACGAATTAGAGAGACACGCATCCGTATATTAAATTTGTTAGACAGCCACCACGCCAATTTTGAAAGGCTGAGGTTTGATACGTGTTTTGATGGTCCAGTCTAACCTTGGACTCTGTGTGGACAATTGTTGTGCTAGATTACCAAATCAGTTTTACTTTCCTCCGTAGTCGCATGTGGATTAACAACTCGTGTGCGCATTATTATGAGACATGTAGATCCACAGGCGCTCTAAGGTGGATGCGTATTTAGGCTAATCATGGCAAAGTGTGCGTTTTTTAAGGCCATGCTAAACTATTCCTTTCGTCCAATTCCCCTCTTTTCGCCAGAGTGACCAATAAACACAATATTGTACACATTTCCCCTCTCTCTAAATTTAAAGACGGAGGCTCCGATAAAATATATTTATTAATGGTCAAAGCCTGCTGGGAGGGCCTTAAAAAAATGCTCACTTTACCGTGAATGGCCGATAGACGGCTGTTGGTTCGAGGTGAGGGTGTCTCCGGCATTTTTACTTATTCCCTATTGACTAAAATACAAGTTATACATATTCTGCGGACACCCCTGAAGTTTTATTAAACAATGGAGTTGTGTTTGTTTACGTCTGGTTTCAAAGCAAAACCGCGTTACAGCTTATTCGAAAGCAGTGCACTTGCTTATCAAAGCATTTATTTATGCGGACAGTATGTTAACCTTATTCGAGACCACGTTGTTTTGACAGATATGTAAGAAATACAAAAGCAGTTCAGCGTTGGGACGCAGAGGTTTCTTTATGCGCAGGTTGAATCTGCGCTCTGTTACACATTTCCTCTACGCTTTTTTCACTCCAAGTTGGCAGTAGAGATATAGTCCATTCACGGTTACTTAGGACATTTTAACACAAACCTTTTTAAAATCACCTCATGTATTACGTTGTAAGCGGTTTGTGGCGTGAATGAGTGAAGTGAGAGAGAAAATATCACTAACGTTTATGATATACACTAATTTTTTTTAAAATTTGAATTTCAGATCTATCAATGTTTAAATACATATGACATATTTATATAAATTATCGTACGTATTTCCCTGGCACCTATCAAACACTACTTTTGACAACAACATTTAAATTTAAATACATCTATCACGCATCTAGATGATTGAGATATCTTATTTCCTAACTGTCCACAACTACTACATACACGAGCAAACTAGACATCGGTTTTAGTTCTACTCCAATAGACTAGCTAAATGTGAACCTTGAGTATTTAATTCCATCAGAAGAGAATAGTAACTATCGAACATAATGCATTTTGAATATATAATCTGTATACAATCTTAGTACTCAACCTTGACCATTTCTTACTAATAATCTCCGGCTCTGGCAAAATTAATTAATCTCTCAGGTTCTTCTGGGTATTAAAAGAAAAAATTATAGCGATTTACTTTAAAATTACTACTTCTCTGAGGTTGGGTTCTCAGAACATTAATAAAATCTAAACATTATCATAGATCTTCCATAAGATAGGATCCTTGACGTAATAAAACAACATAAATGTTATTACGTATCTTACCTCTCCTCATACAAATTATATTACTTCAATATTTGCATTAAATATCCATTATCAACCATCATAAAACTTCAGTTCTTGAAAAATAGTACGTTCTCAAAAACCACACAATATATAGAATTCTATTGACAAACTCTCATATTCAATTAATAAATACACAAAGCACAACCATCAAAACAAGAAACATAAAACATTTTACTCTTACCACTAAGCATAGATTAAATAAACTAAATTATCTCCATGCATACGTTTAAACGTAGGTTTCATTTCCCACTGCACATTATATTACTTATTATATTTCTCAAGTTAATTTTCATATGGGAACATATACAGTTCTTAATATGGGTAGGGATCTGTAATCTCACTTCACTCATTATAACGTATTTAGTTATTTCCTCAATATGCCACGTATGAAGAGTTCTGTACATTTGTAAACACAAAAATATCTTATTATTCGTTAAATTGAAGAGTAGTAGGATTTGGGGAAGTCTGGGACAACGGCGTCTGGCACAGGAACCAGGAGCCGCCCACCCTCCATCTTGTTAAGTCACCCAACAGCCATTTCCCCCCTTTTTTCCCTCAAAATTTCCCTTTTTCCTTAAAAATTTCTCTTTTTTTCCTTAATTTTTTTCCTTTCCCCCTCAAAAAAAGATAGAAGCCGCCAAATATGGTAGAAGGCCCTCCCCTCGCGCAAAAACAAGCCCCAGAAATCCAATTTTCGCCCATTTAATTAACTTGTGGGGGCTTCCTTCGGACTTACAGAGCAGTGGTAGCCATGTTGGTTTTATAGGCATACCCTATGCCAAATCGAAACAAGGTATAGAGGATAGGGCTCAGATCTAAGCTTCAGCCATCTTGCATCCATATTGTTTGCAGATGACCTTGACACGACCATGATCTTTGACCCGTGACCCTGACCTTTGACCCTGAAAATGCCAAAATTGAAGAAATTTTAAAAATTGCAAAAATTTCCAAAAAACCTATAATATTTTTTAAAAATCCCCAAAAAATAATTATTACAATTTACTATCAAAAATTATTTAAAAATTATTTAAAAACTATTTCAAAACATATAAGTGATTTTTAACTTACATTTCCCAGCACCACCATTAATCACGAGTATTTGGGTTTTCTCAGAGTGCTCCCATTTTTTACATATAAATTTTATGGGCACACACTGGATGCTTTACTTCTAAAATAACCACTTTTAAATAGAAAAATGTCAGTTGATGTTCTGACTTGGCGAGGTAAGCATCCATTTGGAAGCGCTTTCTCGCTATACCACAAAGATGAATTGCGAAAACGAAGGTCTGCCTTTAACCTCAACTAAAACGGAACCACGACCTGTGCCATCGCTAATTGGTTGTCTCCAGTAACGATTCTGAGATCGAGTATTCACCTATGGTCAAAATGCTAGACGACATGAGAGAACGGTCTGTATGAAGAGACCTTTTCGCACGATGATGCATTACGACAATGGCCACATGCAGCTTTTGCAAGATGATACACTGCAGGAAGATAGTCAGATCTGCATGGGTTCGTCTACTGGGATCCAGCAAGTGATGCCATCAATACCTTCTCCTATGTCCATGGGTACTATTTCCGAAGACGATAATGGCGCCGCAGTTAATGCTAAAGTCGGAATTAGTGCAGTACAGTCGGTCTGTGCGGAACGTACACTTGCAAGATATACGCGTGATGTCGACGAACTTCAAAATAATCGATTATCAGCTCTAAATACTGATGAACATACAACTCCTGCTACACAGAAAAGTTAACTTGATATTGAGGATGCAGCAAGAAGTGAAGACGGTCATGAAGACAGCATTGATGATGACTATGACGACAGTGATAGTGTTGAATACGATGGTTATTCCCTCGACGGCCCTGCACATTTCCCCAACGAGTTTCCTTCAACTAGTGATGTGAAGAAAGCAGAAGACATCGAGTATAATGACGATATGTTTATCGAAGATCTAAACAAACTTGTAGACAGACTTAAATATTTGCTTGATAGGCAACAATGTGGGGATTACTCAGCCATGAAAGAGGAGGTGTCGATCATAAGAGAACTTAAGGATCGGGGTTATATCAGATTATTTCTTTTTGTGTGTCGTATCCTTTTATCCCTCACTACTTTAAAGTGGTGCTATGAGCACTCGCTTATAAACGTCAAGAGGTGTAAATATAATGAAAATAAAGACTTTAGTATAAAAAAGTACCGATAGTTGATTAAATACACAAACATTAATTCTGTCACCATGTAAAAATTTTTGAGACAGTAGGTGAATATTTTTTTCTTATATGTATGGGTAGATTCCCCGGCAAGACCATTGATTTCTAGAGACTGAGGAGGATTGGTGTGGATTGAGGAGGATTGAGGAGGATTAGTGAGGATTGAGAAGGATTGAGGAGGATTGGTGAATATTGAGGAGGATTGGTGGCAGCTTTGGGCCTGAGAAGAGCATTAATGACTATCGTCCTAGCTGCCCTAGTATATTCAGAGGTCTCCAGGGACCTGGCACACCAAACATTTAAATTTAACACTAATTGTGCTTATAAAAATGCTGATCCAAACCATGAGTATAACATACTCGTGCATTGGGTCGCTATTAGTATGATGGGTCTAGTTTAGTCACATAAACATACAATGTCAAGGTTACCTGCTTTTAATATGGTAATAGTGGCCTGAAATATTATATGTTTGCTGACTTTTATGTAATTTTTCTCGAGCTTTTGTTTTCAAGGTCATTCAAGGTCATGGGGTCAAGTTCACTGTAGTCTGCATCTAATATGGACGTCGTAAACTGTAATGTAATATGCTTGTCGACTTTATGCTTTTTATCCAGTTTTTATTCTCAAGGTCATTCAAGGTAAGAGGTTCAATGTTGAGGTAGTCTGCATCTAATATGGTTGTGGTATTCTGTAATGTATTATGCTTGTTGAATTTTATGTACTTTTTCTCAAGTTTTTTGTTTTCAAGGTAATGAAAGGTCTTGGGGTCAAGGTCGCGATAGTCTGCATATAATATGCAAGTGGTAGTCTTTAATGTATTATGCTTGCTGACTTTTATGAATATTTTATATAGTTTTTGTTTCCAAGATCATTCAAGGTTATGGGGTCAAGGTCGAAATAGACTGCATCTAATATGGTGGTGGCAGTCTTGAATGTATTATTCTTGCTGAGTTTTATGTATTTTTCTCGAGTTTTTGTTTTTAAGGTTATTCAATATCATGGGGTCAAGGTTAGGGATCATGGGTTACAGATTAAAGTTCAATTACTAATGAGAATTGGCTTACAAGATGGCAGACAAGTTATGTATACCAATATGGTGGTCACGTACCAAGTAATATATAACCAAATAACGACCGAAAAAAAATCAAGACGACGGAATGAGTATAGGTGAGGGGAGTGGGTGCGAGGGAGTCACTCATCTGTTGGGGATAGAAAGAATGTGATTTATGGTGGTGTTGGGAATTGAAAGTTAAAAAATAATTTATATGTTTCAAATATATTTTTTAAATAATTTCTGTAATAAGTTTTCAGTAATTTTTAATACTTTAATTTTAAAAATAAATTTCTTGGGATTTTTGCAATATTTATTTATTTATTTAATTTTTGCAAATTTTTTGGATTTTTCTAATGTTTGCTTTTTCTAGGTCAAAGGTCAAGGTCCCGGGTCAAAGGTCATAATAGGGGTCAAAGATCATCTGCAAACAATATGGATGCAAGATGGCTGATGCTTATGTCTGAGCCCTATCCTATATACCTTGTTTCGATTTGGTATATGGTATGTCTATAAAACCAACATGGCCACCACTGCTCTGTAGGTCCGAAGGAAGCCCCCAAATTAATTAAATTGGCGAAAATTGGATTTCGGGGGGCTTTTTTTTTTGCACGATGGGGTGTCTACCATGTTTGGGGCTTCTAACTTTTTTCGAGGGAAAAGAGGAACAATTTTTAGGGAAATAAGAGAATTTTAATTTTAAAAAAGGGACATTTTTAGGGGAAAAAGGAAAATTTTTAGGGGAAAAGGGAAAAAATGGCGGTCGGGTGACATAAAATGGTGACCAGGCGGCTCCTGGCTCCTGTACCAGACTCCGTTGTCCCAGACTTCCCCCAAATCTTACTACTTGGAAGTATTACCTATATTTTATTAATACATTGTAATATTAATTTTATTATAAACACGAATAAAAACAGTGAGAAAAATCTCTGATAGTAGCGCCTAGTAATAAATAGTTCTGTAGCAACTCCTGGTATTACATACTACTGTCATACGTATGGGAGTTAATTAAAATATGTAGCATCGCAGATGTGCGAATGTTTTGTTATACAGCCCCACGTGAGGAAGCAAATTAAAAAAATTACGTAACATCTAATACTGCTACACAATAAAAAAAAAGTTGGTGTATGCAAAAATATCCAACAAGGTGTATAATATATGTACATGTATGTGTGTGCCTCGGCTATGGGGATTAGAATTTCTGTTAAAACTTTCAAAAGAGAGTTAACCAAACAATTATGAATCTATACGGAGAACACCTTAAAATTACATATGGCAATTCATATTAGGACAAATTATTGATAATCACAAGATTCGTTTCTATTATGTTAAATATATTCAGCATCCTTGAACAAAACAACAATTATTCTTGTATGAACCAAACTATCAAATAATGTACTACAAAGAAATTAGTATTTTCAACTCTGAACACTAGAATTACTGAACTTTTCCTCAAATTAATCATTAAAGTTTAAATCAACACTACACCACTAAGAAAGACTGCCGATGCACATCTGCCAAAAAAAAAACTATGATTAATAGTACATTATACAAAAAAGGTATAAGCACTTGTTAGCTGTTCGTGCAAGCTAAGACGTATCTGTTGTTGAACTGTAGGATAGTTCCATCGTTCCACTGTGTGCAGTCCTACGGGGCGATGGATGTCCTGACGTCACTCTGCGAACCAGGACTTCCGACGTCGAAACCAATCGAGTAGGAGATGGATATCCCGATGTCGTTCCGCAAAGCAGGGCCCATGGCGTCGAACTCAGTACTGGAACACTGGATGTCGATGATGTAGGCGGACGCCCGCTCCTCTGACCTCCGGACAGCGTAGAATTCCGTTGATATGGATGGAGACGTCAGCTGGTCCTTAAAATGTTGCCGGTTGAAACAGTTTCTCAACTTCCCGTCGTACTGTCGTCAAACTTAGTCGAATTCCACTGCCGAGATCATAATCTTCGGCGTCGTTGTTTTCTTGTTAAATGCTGTTCACGATAAAGTGAGCACTTTTGAAATCAACCAAAGAAAAAAGTCACTGCTTCCAACGTCATATATTTTAACGGGCGCACAGAGTGACATACGGCCAGTAAAGTTGGTAACGGTGGAGGGAAAATAGTTCCATATCTTAACGTCAAATGGAAAGTGTTAGGTAACCATTTTGATAACTGAAAATAATTTCTTCCTCTTCCTGTTATTTTTAATACACCGAAGAGTACAAATGAGCAGATTTGTAAGTATTTACGTTTCTAATAATTTCACAATTTCAGTTCATCGACGCATGAATAAAGTAATGACGCCCATGACAATGTTAATTTTGCATAAGGCGGAAAGATACACAACGGCCATACAAGTAGATCTTAAGCAGGTCTTTCAAAAGTGCTCATTTTACCGTGAACAGCCTATACAAATATTTTATTCGAGGCGTCAGTTAATCAGTTACTACTTAGCTTTTCTTCTTTTAATATGTTGCTGTATGAAATGATTTCCAGTTAACAAATTTGCAGACATAAGATTTGAATAATTCTGGAGCCCTTCGTGTTTCACGTCGTTCTCTCAAGAAAACTACTTTTTTAGTAGGGATGGTTACATCGCGTGAATTTATTGAATCTGGAAATTACAAATATCATTATTTATTTTTAACGCCCTAAATATTTTTAAAAGCCTATATAATTCAAAAAGTCCACCATAGCATTCACACAGTTCCAAAAGTATATTGTATTCGCAATTTATTCACACACGTTTTAAATCAAACGTTTGAAAAATCCCCCCATGTAAGTTATGAGCTGTTTAGTTTTCTAAATATACCCAGTCTCACAAGCGTTTTATACCTCTGCTGGCGTGAAAGTGCCTTATTTTTCGTTAAATTGAAGTTTCGCCTGTATTTTATTTACAAATTTTAGACATTCACTTGTAATAAATATTTTAAAAAATTGGGTTTGGCTGTGTTGGGGACACGGCCGTTTGTTTTGCGTGAATACGTCTACGTTGACGCGCTCGGACGCCTTGATGTTTATTTTACGTTCCCAGCATCGCTTCACTCGATCATATGGGGTTTCATGGGTATCAATGGATTGCTTTTGAGATGCTCTTTCCAACCGTATACGATTTCTGTATTTTGACTTGGCTTTTTGACGAGTATAGGCCGAAATCGTGTTAAGTTTTCTTAATTTGCTACATTAAACGCATAAAATTTCACCATAACCACGGCACACAAATGTTTTTGTACACGCAATCGATTGATCTTGACGAGAGCTGTCGATTTAAACCCAAACGAGCGTCGTAGATTCTCCTAGTCAAAAGTTATACTACGCGGAAGTAATGAGACGCGGCGAAAAGAACTCAAAATTGCGCCCCCCCCCCCTCCCCATCACCCATCGGGTTGCGCCCGATGCTTCGCAGTCATCACTCAACGTAACATATTCTTTGATCCTTTATCAATCGAGTGATGTAATTGAATTTTGAATGTATACGATAGATTCAGAGCTGCAATGCCAAACTGTATCTGCCGATTTCGTTATCGTCGGATTTTCTGATTTGCCTCCCACTATGGTTGCAAATTTAAAGACGTATTCACATTAAAAAAAACAGCGAGAAAAAATGTGTGTTGGTAGCGCCTAGTACGAAAGAGTTCTCATGCAAAATATAACAACTGAGTGCGCACGAGTTCGGTGCGTTGTCTTTTGTTGTAGTTAGCAAGAGACGGAGGAATAGCCTGGTAGTACAACTTTAGCAGGGCTTCACAAAAGTGCGAACTATCTGTGAATGGATTATAGTATTACAACTAAGCAGCACTATCACATCGCTCGGTGTCGTGAAGCGAAGGGACAGACATCGGCGTGGAAGGCAGTGCTCCGCTCCACTGGTATAGACCATTCACGGTAAAGTGAGCACTTTTTAAGACCTCCCCCAACAGGCATTAAACACCAATAAATATGATTTATTGCAGCCTCGGACGTTAACTTTTGAGAGTGGTGAAATGTATACACTGTGATATAATTACCCACATGGCAATGTTCATGTTAAAAAGTGGTGGAAAAATAAAATTTGGCTGTAAGGAAAAATTTAGCAGGACCTTAAAAAAAACTTTACCCTCAATAGCCTATAAAGGCTGTGAGCACTTTTGAAATCAACTTTAGAAAAAAGTCGCTGCTCTTATCTGCGTATATATTTAACGGGCACACTGAGTGACATGCGGCCTGTAAAGTTGGTAACGATGGAGGGAAAGTAGTTACATTACTTAACGTCGAATAAAAATTGTTAGATAACAATTCGTGATAACTTAAACTATTTATTTCGCTTTCGGCTTTTTTTTTAATGCATCGAAGTGCAAAAGTGGACACATTCATAAAATATTTTTTTTCATATAATTTCACAATTTCACTTGACCGACGCATGAATAAAGTGACGAGGCTCATGGCAAAGTCAATGTTACGCAAGGCGGAAGATTACACAACGTGCATACAAATAGAGTCCAAGCAGGGCTTTCAAAAGTGCTCATTTTACCGTGGACCACCTATAATTGCGGTCGCATAGTGTGACGTCACGTCACCCAGAAAAGTGCGGTGATTATTTAATTCCCCGCGTAAAGATTCAATTTAATCAGAAATACGTATCTGAATGCTGTTCACGGAAAAATAAGCACTTTCGAAATCAACCGTTTGAAAAATAATCACTGTTCTTAAGTGGACATATACCACTGTTTGCACTGCCATGCCGGCTCACAGTTAATACGAAGGAATTAATAAAAGAATTTCATGAGGCTTGATGTATTGCGATTGTAATTTTCAAATGTATGTCCATTGAAGTTAGTGTTTCTCTATTATATACACACATTGTAGTGTGGGTGTTCTCATTAGTAACACTTTCTCGTTCCCAACAATTCAGTTGGCATCACTTGGACGGCGCATGAATAAGGAGAGGCTGTCCACATGGCCGGACGGTACAAAATGAGAGGAAAAGTAGATCCGCAGGGCTTTCAAAAGTGGTCTCGCTCACAGTTCATTCTCGGCTAATTCCAAATCTTCTGAAGCCCTACTTAAGTCCTGCTCCCATGATATTCCTTATTCTCGCGCAAACAAAGATTAAGTCTAGAAAAATTACACCAGAAGGGACAACACACCGCATTCCTGCGTAATAGCAATAATAACATTTTGCATGAGAACTATTTATTTGGCATTACCAACACACTAATCTTCTCCCTATTTTCATTCATATTAATTACAGATTAAATATCATCAAAATAAATAGAAAATAAGGTACTTTTACGTTAAGAGAAGTATAAAACGCTAGTGATACATGGCATATTTATGAAAGAACCGAACGCGTCATTCATGGGGTGATTTTTCAAATATTCGATTCAAAAAGTGTGAAGCAACCGCGAATAAACTATAACCATGAACAGCCTGTAAATGAGCATTGCTTGGACGATGTACAAGTGAACGCGGCTTGATTCCGATGGCTGACTGTAAATGACGCATGTGTCGGTGGCTGGCAACACGACCAGATATCTTCATGATTGTCCCTGACAGGCGGAATGATACAAACTGCCACCTCGGAAAGGGTATATCACGCGCACGGACTGCAGAGCGAGTATCGGGTAGAGTGATCACACTAGCTGCGCAGAATAAACCTCCGTGTCCCGGCCCTGAACTGATTTTCTGCCAACACGACTATCATAACCGGCGTGTATAGGATTTCAGGTTAGGACACGGTTGAGTCAACTAGTGCTTTAATATGTCTGTTTACTTCCTGTAAACAACTAATAATGTAGTTTAAATTCAAATCGGTAAAAGCATTTTAAAAATTAAAGAGTTTTTGTCTTTTGAAAATTAAGATATAAAAGAAACACTTTTGTCACTGTTAACCGTGTGACTTTTGACATCTGTGTTGGTTCGGGGTAGGGCAATTTTCGGTACATGCTCGGGAGACGAAGAATCGGTCTGTCTCATCTTTATAGGCTGTTCACGGTAAAGTAAACCTTTAATTCTTTAATCACCTTTATAAAAAAATATCGCTATGTAAGTAATAAACAAAGTTAGTATATTCCACCACACACGGAAATTAACGTGTAAAGCTGAAATAATACATATATATTTTTTTACTATTATTTCAGATGAGAGGGCTTTCAAAAGTACTCACTTTACCGTTAACAGCCTATAGTCTATGGTACGCACGCGGCCATCAAAGGCGTCGCTTTGGTAAGGTTGGTGATCTCTCGGCCTGCATGCAGGTACGGTGTGAGTCTATAGCTGTTCCAAGGACGAACGAGCAACTGGTCCTCCCTTTTCTTTTTCTCATCACGGACGTGGCTCATCGCACCTGGCTTCCCAGAACACTATTTTTTCCTGAAAGACACGGGAGAATCCAAGTCCTTTTTAATTACAGCTTTCCCCCCCCCCCCCCCCCCCACTAGTTGAAGGTTTGTTTGTGTGAGCGGGACTCAAAATCTACTCAAAGTAGCGTAACGTTAAAGTCTGTTCACGATAAAGTGAGCACTTTTGAAATGAACCTTAGAAAAAAAGTTACTGCCCCTGCCTGCATATATTTTAACGGGCTCACTGAGTGACATGCACCCAGTAAAGTTGGTAACGATGGAGGAGAAGTAGTTCCGTATATTAAAGTCAAATAAAAAGTGATAAGTAACTATTTGTAATAACTTTAATCTTTTTCTTTCTGTTTTATTTTTATATGTCAAAGTGTATAAATGAGCTGTTTTGACAAAATATTAGTTTTTCGTGTGAATAACGTGGTGAGGCCCATGGCAATGTTAATTTTACACAAGAAGGAAGAACGCATAACGTGCATACAGGTAGATCTTCAGCAAGGCTTTTAAAAGTGCTCATTTAGCCGTGAACAGCCTATAGCTAAATTACTGACGTACAGGAGCACGTAATTGGTTACGGGTAGCAAATCAATGGAACGGAAAATTTTCATATTTCTAATATTTTTTTTATATGAACATTTCTATTACTATGTGAGTGAAACAGAAAATTTAGTGGATTAATGCACTTGACTAGCTGAGAGTGATGTTTATGGGAAGACAGAAGCTGCCGAATAAAATCATTCTTGTAAATTTCCATTATCGTCTTCGTAGTGATGACACAAAAATATATAACTTGCGAGGTTTCGTTAAGATGAAGAGAAAGGGTCCCATAACGAGAATTCGCTTTGGCCATAAATTCAGATTCTTGATGCACGAATGAAAGAACTTTAAAACGAAAGAAGTCTGTTAAAATCAACTCCGTGGCAACTGTAACAACTCCTTAGATGTGCACGAATGCATGCAGCGCCCTCACGTTCGGTACTCGGGTGTCGCGAAGGGACATGTCCTCTGGTATTGGCCGTTCGCGGTTAATTAAGGGGTCGGGCCACCATAGGTGAAGCAGGTAACCGTACGAATTAGTGTTTATGGTGCAATGTCGTCTGGGAACATCGGCACGTGCTCGCTCGCACATCCCGACATGCAGTAGCAATTATGGTGAAAGTACTACTTGACTTAATACTTAAAACTTAAGACTTAAGACGTAAGACTTAAGACCTACGGCGTAAGATCTACGAAGAGTCAATCTGCCCATACTGGCTTCACCATAAAGAGGCTCAAAAAGATGAACTATGGGACGAGCCACAATCCCACAAAATGGAAAACATACCCCCGTTGTCACTCTAACTCCTCCCATGGGCGGGCACTTTGGGGGGGGGGGGGTGTCGAAGAGGAAGGATGGGTGATCAGTGAGGGGGGGTCGGTTTCCCCCCTCCCTTACGTTCGCCCATAGCGGCCCTCCAAAACAGCGTTTTTGTACAAAAACTTCCGTTCTTGATTAATTAGTATGACTCGAGAAATCTACCTTCGAGAAACTGTCGCCACCTCTAATTGCGTATATTTTAACTTTTAATGTTTAACGTGTATCGTTTAGCTGAACAACTAACCTCCATGAGTCTCGTCTTTATTACGAGTAGCGATACGAGAGACTTTTCTTTTTTTTTTTTTAATTTAATCAAAAAATAGGTACTCTGGATAGTTAGTAGATGTTACGAATTTAGTATATTTAATATAATTTTTAAATTGACTGGTGGTCATATCTTGAAGAGAAATAGCAGAATAGTTATTATTTTACCAAGCGACGTCGGAGCAATGAAATACAGAAATATAACTGGCAGTATTCATATTCTTCTAGGCAGGATCATCACGTAAACTCATTAGAATCTGAAAATCCTAAATATTAGGGTTTTTTGAACAAAAACATTTTTTAAAAGATTTGTATAATTTGAAAAATGAAACGTACATAGTTAAACACTAGAAAACTAAACAAAATGGTTACCAAAGATATTCTAGAATCGGGCAACGGTATTAAAATGCCAAATACCTCAAGTAAACATTACAAATTCCCAGTTTTGTATACTACTATAGAAGTCACGAGAAAGAATTATAAAAGTGTTCTGAATTTCGTACGAATTTCGGCAGCAGCTCAAACCACTTGTAGCTACCATTTAGAATTAACATTTTGTGCTTCAGAGTCCTGTTGAACCTTTCGACACATGAAGTTTTGAGATTACTGTATGTGGAATAATGATTTATGTTATGTTTCTTCATCAGGACCTTGATCTTTGCATTGTAGAATTCCCTGCCCTGGTCGGTTTGCAAATTGGCTAGGTGGTGGCCTTCGCTCAACACATCTGCGATGGCCTCGGTGACGTCTCGGGCATTCTTCGACTTAACTAGCCTGGCCCAGGCGAATTTGCTATAGACATCGATGACTGTCAACATGTATTTGTAGCCTTTGTTGACTTGAGCATATGGTATCATCTCGACGAGATCAGCTTGAAACATATCTTTCGTCTCTCAAATCATGACCTTGCGACGTCGGTAGTTGCGCCTGGGAACCGCATGCAGTTTATTGGTGATACCGAATCGATTCATCGTATGTAGCCCGCCTCCTTGAGTTCTTCTATGATTGAAACTATCTCGTTGGTGTGGGTGTAATTCCCAACACTTTGCGAAAAAGCAGTAGGTGCAGCCTATCGACCAGCTCGTTTTGATCATCCCAAATGTTCTTGCCATAGTCTACCTTCTTCAGGCCTTCACCGCTTTTCAGTGCTAGGCCACTGAAGAGGTCTGCGAGATTGTCGATTTTTTCATGATCTTCATCCTTATATACACCGGTCTCGGGATCGTTGGCTTGGTAAAATGCGTGTGTGTGTTCGAGCAAAGTCTTGTATTCCAGGAGGTCGGATTCTGTAAAGTCCCTGGGCTCCTTGCGAAATAAAAGTTCATATAGTCGGGGGTTCTATGTACTGTGTAATTGCCAACTTGGATGCTCCCACCTGGTATAAACTCTATTTCACCAGCACCAGGGAACCATTTATCATTATGCCTGTATACACCATACATCGTATCATTATTACGAGATGTGTATGATCGTAGGTACCATCGATCCAAAGCATTAGATTTCAGGGATCTCTTCCGTACTTTCTTCTTGTGTGGCAAATCCCCATCCGATCCATCGTCCTGATCTGACTGTACTTCATCATGCTTTCGCTTCTGCAAAGGTTTAGCTGCATTGTGGATTTCGGGCTTTACAGCTACAGGTGCTCCATAGCTCTCCCTGAGTATATCGAGACGATGAGTAATGGGCTTAAAAATATCTTCATTTTTATGGTCGCATGAAATTTTGGCTCTCTTAGCGAGAAAATATTCTGGGCGAACAGACTGAATCGCTCGGTGTAGTTCGCTGGCAATGTCCGCCATCATACTGAATAAAAATTCTTACTGTCGCTCTCTTTTATAGGTTTAGTCATGAGTCTTCTCCAAACATTCTTTCGATCTTGCTCAGGTATTCATTGTAATTTTTACTATCTGTTTTCGTGGCTAGGTGGGAAATCGAGGTATCGAATGTATGTGTCATATATCCTTCCAGGTTTTTTCACATTTTCTTCATTTTGTGCGGGTGCTACATTCTACCTGTCGATAATTTACCTTTGAACACTCGTCACATGCTCGTCCATGGCCACCATATCGCGGACGATCTCAGTCTTCACAATCCCCATCTTTGCTCCAAGCTCGGACAAGTAGTTTCGAAAGAATGTGTTTCGTTTGGCCAACATTCTGCGCAGTTCCGAAATGATATCATTACCAGTTTCAAGGACGAAATGTTTAGTAGCAGCATTCCCATTTCATTCAGGTTCACCAACGTTTCGAATTATTCTTCTACCAGCATCACAAGTTCCATCATCTTATTGTACGAGACAACCATCATCATTGTCTTAATGATGGCGAATCTTGAGGCTATTCTGCCCGAATTTCGATATGCTGTAACTCATTCTCGATGGTTGACGATGATCTGATCGAACCAGCACCTGTACCACCCATTATATAGGGGCCAGTCCTTTACGATTGTCAAAAATCAGTATTTGTCTTTCCAGCACAGAGCACACACATGTTTGAAATCTGATAGCGTCATGTCCGTATTTACATGATCGTCATAAACATGTCGCAAATTCGCGTCGTCCATGCGAAACAGCACCAACACATTAGCATTATTGTGAAGCATCTGTTTGGGTATGCGTGAATTAGTCTGGCCAAGGTACATGCAATCCACGCATGCATGAGGCCCCATGCTAAAGTACTCTTGAATATAAGTTTTGTTTCTCGCAGGTAACGTCGTCGAAGACAAATATCGAGTTTCGTAATGCTTCGTTCAGGGGTACGACAGCTACATTATCACTGCATGCCTTCAACGGCCTACAGTACTCGCACCAATCGTTGGTATTTCGATTGCTGGAGCGATTTTGAGTAAAGTTATACGTTCTCCAACAGGAAACCATTCTATCCTTCCAGCAGGCTCAGTAGGACGCATGTTTTCCCGCGATTTGATGGTCCCATGATGATGCACCTCGCGGTATTCAGAAATAGGCTTCCATGCCATGATTCGTGGGAGATAACATCATCTTCGGCGTGAATGTGTATGGGTGAAGTAACATCTAGCTTGATAATACGTATATTACCACTGCAATATTCTAGTGGCGGCGACAGCGACGGTGGCTGCGGCTGTGGTGATGGCGGTGGCGATGGTGGTTGTGGTGGTGGTTGTGGTGGTGGTGGAGAAGCAATGCTGCAAATTTTAGAATGTCTTTCTAAAGTATCACGCCCGAGAAAACAGCTTCTGACAGAATTCGCACCGAAATGTCATATTAGAATATGTGATACATCCGTAGCCTACTGTTCCAAGTCTAGACTGATACTGAAACGAAAATGTATAAAAGGAGCGTATTTATACTTTTCTCGCTCAGTTAACCATGCTGTCTCGAAGAGGTAAGACCGTAGCTGGAAGTGGGGTCGTCGATACACTGATCAACAATCCACCGTTCGAGCTGCACATTCCCGGATACAGGTTCTAAGGGCCAGGAACCAAGCTAGCTAAAAGGCTGTTACACAATGAGACAGGCATAAACATCCTGGACTAGGCGTGCAAGTAGCATGATATCACCTATTCCCAGCACAAGGATCTGCAAGCCAGACACCGGGCAGAGAAGATACTTGCACAAAAGGCGGACAAAATAAGAAAATCGTCTGATGCCAGGCTTGGTGAAAAAAAAACAGTGGGGGGTGTTTCCAACTTTATGGATGTCAAGGTGAAGATGGGCATTGGTGATAAGAGTAAAAGAAAAGCACAAGTGAAAAGAAAAGCTTTTAAAAAAAGAAGAAAAGCCACCAAGTCTAAGAAAATATCTACTGGTGGATTTTCCATTGCTTTTTCCTGCACTTGCAGCACTTGGAGGCCTAATCGAAGCCACGAGTGGTATCATCCGAGCCGTCAACACAGCATAGGACGAATGGGAGCAGTTGACAGAAGCATAAAGATACAATGCAAGTATGGAAGCTATAGCCATGGGTAAAAAAAAAAATGGGCAAGGCCTCTACCTATGATCATACCCAGTAGGAGGCGGAAGTGTGCAAAAGTGACGCAGCAGGAAGAAACAATAATGAAATTCTACCGAAACGAACACTCACGAATGTGGATATGAAATTGTTTGCATGCAAATTGAAAATACCTCATTTTCGCGGCATGTTTATGAGAGAGGGTTTGCCCGTTAAACCCAAGAGAGAAGAATTCGCCGTAATTAATCTGGATATGACAGCAGGACCCGGAATGCACTGGATAGCCTATGTAAAAAAAGGGTAAACACGCAGACTATAATGATAGTTTTGGGAATTTGCGTTCTCTGCCCGAATTGCGCAAGTACCTGAAAAATTGTAATCTAAGCCTGCCTAACATGTGGAAGTGCAGACATTTGTGCCTTCACTTCCTGGTTCGCTCGTACAAGTGATTGTATAAAAATGCTATACACCACAAGGAAACCATCAGTCATGTCTATAACGCTTACCTTGATGGATCGTAGCTCCGAGCTGCGTGCGGTACATTTTACGCCACTCGACCTGGAGGGGGGATGGAGCATACACCTTATCGATTTTATAATTTACAATGCGATGCCAAACGTTAATGAAAAAAACTACAAGCTGTACCTCGTAAAAAGTGGTAATGTTTCCCATGAAATTTCACTGCCCATTGATTCTTATGAAATAGACGATATTGCAACATACATTGAAGATTCGCTGCCCCCCGAAACTGAATTCGAACTACGTGGGAATCCCAATACTCTGAAGAGTGTTATCAGAGGCAATGAAGATATCGACTTTACGAAACCGGAAACCATCGGATCGATGCTGGGGTCCGTGCCGCGCATCCACAAAGCTGGTAAAACATACATTTCGTTGGAGCTTGTAAATATTTTGCCAGTCAATGTGATATGAATAACCTGCAATTTGGCGAGCGGCACATGCCTCAATGGCAGGCCGAGCAATACGCTGCACGAAATTTCGCCTATGGTCCCTCCAGGTTATAAACGGGTCGCGGCACCGCAAAGCATCATTTATGTTCCAGTCATCATGAAGAGAGCACACGAGGTGGTCGTGACAGTTGTCGACCAGCGTGGAGAGTTGGTGAACTTTCGAAACGATTAAATCACCCTGCGCTTGCATTTGAGAAGATGGGTATAAGATTTACGCCGACCAGAAGCTATAAAAGAACCTGTCGTGCAAAATCTACCATCAGTACGTCACAAGTCTCCAAGGAGTTAATACGTGCTAACGAGATTATCCTCTGCAGTCTTGGCTATAAGGTCGATCACCATGGAAGATTTCCTAAGACAGCATAATGATGGTGGCACTTCATGCATACCAGCCATTCCTTATCGGACCATACACACTACCATCGGAGGTACGGATAGCAGTCCAACACCAAGATATCTGCACTCTTCCTTGCCATCAGGGGACTCAGACAAAAGAAGATGGAACCAGTCCAACATCGACGAAAATAATTAGCAATGGAATTCATCTGATCGATCGCAAAACCTACTTTCTCATCGGTGCCGAGGTGGACCAGTCCCGAGATGTAGGCATAACCTCAACGATCAAAAATTACCTTTCTCTCATGTCGAATGAGCTGCCTGCAGCCAAAATGGCAGACTGGGGAATCGAAGATGGCTACAGTGTTCCCATTTTTGACGAAGGAATGTTCCAAGTATGTGTTCCGCCCTCCATGCTATTGGGATTTGCTGAAGACTACAAACGAATTATCTTCAGTTCGAAGCTGCAGCTGGTGATAATGCTCACCAATACGCATTTGGATACCATAGTGGCTTCGGTAGAAAACCTGGAGGCAATGGACCTGAAACTACAGTCTACCGAATGGATGCTGCCTCATGTGCATTTGAGCACTGCGGAATGCCTACACATGTTACAGAATGTGGGAGATGGTAAAAACATCGATGTGGCTTTCAGGTCGTGGAGTCTGGGGACATACCCACGATTGCAAGCAAGCCAGCACATTAACTGGATGGTGAACACCAGCTTTGCTTCTTAGAAACCGAGGTACATTATTGTTGGGCTACAGACCGGAAGACAGCACAGTGTAAGAATGAGCCATTCGCAGTTCGACACATGCCGAATAGAAAATGTCAAAATATTTTTGAATAGCAAAAGCTACCCGTACGTAGACATAAACACGAACTTTGTAAATGGCCAGTACCTGCTGGCATATCAGATGTACGCTAAGTTACAAAACTGCATATTATTGACACACCCAATCCCAGATATTGAGCCCTGATATGTTCAAGAGTTTGGCCCTGCTCATGGTATTCAATTTGAGTAAACAGAACGAGCGTATTACCTCCAATGTTATCGACTGCAGGATCGAATTCACTACACATGGAAATATTCGTGCCAACAATTACACATTTTGCCTGATACTTCACGACCTGCTTGTATCTTACAATTGCCGAGACAGAACCGTCAAAATACTGTCCTGAGCGCAGCTAACTGTTCGCACACAATATCAGTTTATTAGTCTTCGAGCATCACCAGGCTTCAAATGGTGGGGTTTCTCTGCCCGCTACAATTCCTGGGTCGCCGAGGCGGACATCGAGCAGTGAACGTCGAAGCAGATTAATAAACCTTTATAATATATTATGTGTACAATAAATTTTATGTAAAAATAGATACGCTGAACCTTTCCCACTTTATATATAAAAATAAAGAATAATAAATAAATGTAAGTACTTTGCAGGAATGGTCAATGTCACCATTAGGTACAGGCCTATTTCAGGTGGCATAAGCGGGTTGTCGCACAAAGGTGAGACATAAACTATAAAACAAATGACAATAAAAAACATGGAGGACTGCGCCTAGCAAAATGGCTGCCTCCCAACATGGCAGCCTCCAGTAACATAAATAAAAAAAATTATGTACCAAAAAAACAAATATGGCAGCCTCCAGAAACATATACACAAAGATAGCGGCCTCCAGTAACATAGAAATAAAGGTGGCTGCCTCCAGTAGCATGTAAACAAATGACGAATGAAAAAATCTAGATGGTGGAATGTGTAAATGTGAGGGTAGTGGAGGCGAGGGAGTCAGTCGTCTGCTGGATTCGAACAGCGGTGAGTAATTGTAAGAGCGGGGCGAGACCTCCGGAAATGTAAGTTTTTAAATTAAAAATTTTAAAACAATTTTTTAATGAATTGTTTTAAGGTAATTTTTTTAGGGAAAAAGAGAAATTCCGAGGAAAAAAAGGTAAAAATTGCCGCCGGGGTTAAAGGCTTTTTATTTAAAAAAATTTTAATTAAATTTCATAGAAATATTTTTTTTGAAATTTTTTTAATAAAATTTCTTGAGCGGATTTTTTTTAGGGAAAAAAGGAAATTTCGAAGGGGACAGGGAAAAATGGTCGCGGGGGTTAAAGGCTTTTTAATTAAAACATTTTTTAAAATAATTTTTTTTAGAGTTAATTTTAAAACGATTTTATAAACAATTTTTTAACGATTTTGTAATTAAATTTTTTATAATACATTTTTTACTTATTTTGAATAGATTCTTTTAATTTTTTTACGTTTTTTAATTAACATTTTTTGTTATAAATTTTTAAAAAATATTTTTAGAATTTTTTCGCAATTTTTTCGGTGTTTCAGACCAGAGGTGGCCAGAGTCAAGGTCAAGTTCACAGGTCAAAGGTCAAAATCAAGGTCAATGGCTTCCAAGATGGTGGACAGTGACGTAACAAAATGGCGACTGCCCCGAGTCCGAATCCGAACCCCGATCCCCTTATGCCTCAACCCCCCAAATCCTACTACTTAAGATATACAAAATAAAATTTCTGAAGGTCTATGTGATATTCCAAGCAAGCAAAATAAATGACTGTTTTCAATAGCTCTGCAACCACTGCGTCCTATAACAAACTTTATGGTGTTAGCGCGTGATCTTTTTTTTTTTTATTGTCACGAAGCTAGAACAATTACGATGTTAAAATGTGGTTATCATTCCAAGTCTGAGAAAAATATTGCATAGATATATGTAGGTAATAATGAAATGATGTGAAATTAACTCAACATTGAAGCGGCTGCGGTTCCATTTAATATTTCTCTATCCACTTGGCCACAGGAGCCCCACTTAACATAGTTCTATCCACTGAGCCACTTGGAATCGCTCGACCCACTGAGCCACTGCGGCCCCACTTGTACTCTCTCTATCCTCTGAGCCACTAAGGCCCCACTTGTAATAGCTCTATCCACTGAGCCACTGTGGCCCCACTTATTAACTCAACAATGAAGCGAGGCATTTAAAGTAAAAAAAAAAATTATATTTCATTACCTTCATATCTCTCTGCAATATTCTCTATGCATTAATACAAAACTTTTCATAGGTAAAAGTAATTAAAAAATGAGTTTTTAGGGCAAGAGTTAATGATTGAGTAATCTCATCTTGCTGAAATTCGAACTTGACCTCTATTTTGCCCTGAGGATTCGCTCTGCAAAATTTGAAGAACCTCTGTTGAGTTTCAAGGGACTTAAAGGTATTAAAGACAGACAGACATACATACAGAGATCGTCTACTTATTATATAGGACTGCTAATTAATAGCCACGAGTTAGCAGCTTTCTCTAATGACTTAGTTGCATTGTGCTATAGTCAGACATAAATCATCGAATATCTTTACTTAGCTGTAGTAGTTTTATACGAAATTTTCTTCACAAAATCAAATAAAGCATAAAACCGAATAATGACCCAATCTCTGAGACAACTTTAGGCCTGACAATGAAGATTTATATGCAGAACATTGCGTTATATACGTCCTTTAAGTAAAGCAGGGGATTATATTCGGATGAACTGTCAAAGAAATATGAAGGAGCATGAGACTTCACAGAATTGATTTTACAACAAGCGACGCACAAAAATATACATCACCACAGATTAACAATCTGGAACCGTTTCATCATTTGCTTTTTATTTCATCGTCGACGTTTATGCTTCACCAGCGAATGTGGCGATTGCGGTAGCCTTTGAAAGTGTGCCCAGAATGCCAAGTGTTGAAAACGTTTACCGCCCCACCCCTTCGCCTAACCCTGCTTCTTTCGCTGTCATATAAGCCACGCAGCAGATTCGTTTGATATTTGAATTACGCGCCGAAACATTGTCCGCGTAAAGGTCGGCATCGCTGAAGAAGTGCAGGCGATATCTCATCAAAGCAAAGGCATATTTGTTCTGGACGCTCGTGCTCCTCATTTTACTTCATTTGTTTTGTGGGGAACGCCACGACAAAAATCGCCACCTGCGTTTTTTTTTTTTTTTTTTTAAGCTGTATTTATACACTGAGTAGGACGGAAGTTCGTACTTCCCCAGTCGACGAACTCACTTCCGCTGTCTTCAAAGCGAAGACAAACCGCCTTGGGGGCGAGTTCGCGATAAATATACGGGCGACACTAACGACTTCTTTTGAGTGTCCGCGGCGCAAAATGTGTAACGGATGGCTCCAAGTCCTGAGGACTTTCTTTTTCCCTCCCGCCCGTTATCAAAAAGTCGACACGCGCGTTCCGGTCGTAAATAAGAGGTACGAGGAGTTGAGAAACTGGGTGGGGGGGGGGGGGGGGAATAAAACAAAACAGAATGAAGCTACAGCGCATGGAAACAGGGGAAGAGTTAAACCTTTCCTGTGCCTCTCACGTGCTCCGTTTTGTGGGGCTGGGATTCGATAGACCGCTGCTGCGATTCATCCGGACGCCATTTTGGTTCGAATACTTTTTTTTTTTTTTTCTTTTTTTCATATAATTCATTTCACTTATACGGGATGAATCAGGAGCCCCTATTAATTCGTAGGTGTGCAATCCTCACAACTTGAAAACATCTAAGTCTGCCACTGGGCCCATATGTTAGACAGATCTTTCATTGAGATTTAGAGGGCGGTGTTCGGTGTCGTGTTAACAGCACAGTAACATTTTATAAAATACGTCACACACATCGAATGCTAGATGTAAGAGTATATGATTTTGGGACGTACCTCACCTTATAATACCGTGTAGCTATTTTTCCTTTTTTTTTTTGTAGTCACAGAACGTATTGCTGATGGACGAGAAAGATAAGCCTAATGCGCGTTTAAATCTTAGCAGATTGGTATGCTCAAGAATTATTAAGGGCGGTTGATTCATCCGCTAACAAAAAAGGGCATTTCATTTCTGTGCGAATAGGTTCAAATATAAAAAGAATTATCTAGCAACTCAATTTTGTTTCTCATTATATTTACAGTGTTTTTCTGAAACGCACGCATTCAAATATTGATGATGAAATATTTTGGGTTGTATAAAATAACTTTAATTTTTTTGTACAACATTAGAATTTTTGAACACTAACCAATATTTTTTAAAGCATTGATATAGACTAACAAAAAATTAATTCAATCATACATGAATTCGGTTAGTCCTGATATCATAAAGGTGGTGTTTTTTTTTCTAATATTTTCTTATATTTATCATAACTACATTAAAATAAGTACATTAAGTACCATTATTTTATTTATGAGAATTTAAGTACAATTGTATTGCAACTAAGGAAAAAGGGCATAACTAACAAAATCTTCTTGTCTGACACACAGAACATATGCAGCTGAGTTCCAATCAACGTTGGAGCAGGCCCTACGTGCTTCCGATTAAATGTCAACTTTTGCGGTATTGTATGGACAGATGAAAATTGAGCACACGTCTTGCACACACAATCTATATGAGTTAAAGTTTGACGTAACTGCATACAACTATGCGTACGGCCTATAATAATTGACAGGTTTTTTTTTTTTTTTTGTTTTTTTGTTTTTTTTTTTTTTTTTTTTTCGCGAAAATATTTCCAAAACACTTTTGTTCATATGCACTTTCGTCGTTCGATGATTTTAAATGTCACGTGCCTCAAGTGTCTATCCGTGGTCATGGACGTTCAGTATCGGAGTACTTTATTACGATTGGCCCAGTCAAATAAGAACATGTCTTCTCGCGTAGACACACGGCCAATAACCAAAGGAAGTTTTGGTTGTGGACGCAGGATATTGAAGTCTAGCATGGCCATAAATATTTTCACGAAATAGCAACCGTCCCTGCCTATAATGTGTCCGGCTACAAACTAAGGAGAGAAAAATCCTGGTTAGTAGTGTAAATATGATGATTCTGGCGCAATGTATTTTAAATTTTCGCGTCCAGAAAATACAAATAATATTAATTTTCTATCGAAATTAGAATAAATGTCAGAGACTATTTCAGGAACTTATAGTAAAGACGTTTCCCCTTTACTATGGTGTTGCTATTAGATATGGGGATCAGGGTAATATTAGTGGTTCGCTAGTCGATTAATGATGCGGGTATTCCAAGTTTATTAGCGAGGTTCGTGAGCAAACTTCTGGCTGATCACGTACACTCTATATAAATGCCTACACAATATCCACTGGCTAGGCATGGCGTAGGGATCCGCGTTCGAAACCTTAACCAATTTTTAAAAACTATTTTTTTTCTATCGGACTTAGAAAAAATTTGGTAATTTCGCCCTGTGTTTCGGAGTTGGGCGTAGGAATGAATAATGAAGGCAAATGCAATAATCCTGTAGTCGGGATGAAATACAAGGTTTGCAATGTTATTAATAGCGCAAGTTTTTCTAAGCTTATTAGCACATTTCGTGCAATGTTCAGTATTAATGTGCAAATGATACAAAGTTTTTAAGCAATCTCCAAAGGTGAGGTATGCTGTAGGCTCCTGAATTCGAGTCCTGAAAGTATTAAACATATTACGTTTCTATCGGACATAGAAATAAAGTAGCCGCCTTTCGAGCGATGGGAGAAATTATGCATACAGCGCTGACGTACGCAGATACTTCAGTTGATGTTCAGACATTTAGAAGTAAAATAGATTTTATGGGTTTTCTCAGAGTGCTTCCATACTGCGAAGATGAATTTCGAAAACAAAGGCCTACCTTTAACATCGAAGATCATGGAGCCGTGCCCTGCATCATCGCTAACTGGTTGCTGCTAGTGCCGATTCTGTGATCGAGTTTTCGATGCATGTGCTTTGTCGCTTCTGTGGTAAAGCAGTTACAGCTCTGCGCAGCGTGCGGCGACATGAAATAACCGACCTGCAGGATGAAAACTTCAAGAAGGTAATTTTACTGCGATTTCCTGCCAGAGGCAATTTACACGGAGCGATATTTTGAAAAGACATTCTTAAACTTGTAGCTCAGGCTCTCCACCGCCATCTGCTCCAGAAGATTGTAGCGGTAACATACGTATCATCACGCAAGATGTTACTGTACCTATATGCATTCATGCTGAAGGTAAATATATTTCCCACGAATCACGCCACAGTGCCGTGTTGCCTACTAGCGTGCGAGGCCTGATTTGCAGCCCGTCGTGGGCCTGGTTTAGTCACCTAAACATACATACAAAAATTCGAGTAGCATACTTATACCTACAAAACAGTCAGGGCAGTGAATAATGAGACTGGAGGAGAGGAGACGTGAAATGTAGTCGAGAGACTTTAGCATGATTGTGCAATACCCGATGCCTAATGTCAACACAATATAAAATAAAATAATTGTGAATTAGAAAATAATTTTTAATTAAAACTAATTAAAATCAAATAATAAACACGGGTTTTGAGATTTGGCATACCTTATGACTATAAAACCAATATGGCTACCAGAAACAAACATATATGCTTGAAGAAAATTAGTGGGTGTAACTGCCCTTCACCTTCGGATACGTTGGACAAACCCGAACCGAAGACTGCCGAGAACCCCCTGAGTCGAGCCGAAGATTGCCGAGCTCGCCCGAGTTGAGTCGAAGACCGCCAGCCGCTCAGCCGCACAAACCGTTGCGGCTGCCATTTAAAATACATTGCAGCGGACTCATCATACGTACACTACTCTGGTTATCTGTTATAGGCTGTTCACGGTAAAGTGAGCACTTTTGAGACACTAGTTACTTTACTTTCTGCTAATTTTTTATCTTTCAAAAATCTTTTCAAATAAATATTGCTATGTAGGTAATGAACACAGTGTGTATATTCCACCGCATTTGGCATTTAACACCTAAGGTTAAAATAAAATATATTTATTGACTAATATTCCAAATGAGAGGGCTTCCAAATGTGCTCACGTTATCGTGAACAGCCTATATCGTGTGTCATTGCCACAGTGGTCGGGCGGCAGGTCTAGTATTTCCGTTGTAACAAATGTGCAAACATTTTATTTATCCATTTACCACTCGACAACATGAAACTACGTTCGCAGAAATGACTATCATTCATACAACCAAATGGTCGTAAATAATTCGCACTCAATTTTTAGAAACGCTTCTCAAAACGTAAGCAAAGATCATATTATCATATTACCCACAAGCTTACAAAATTTACTGAAGTTTCAGTAATAATACATAAAATACGAGTACTTCACTGCTAGGTCGTCTCTGCTGGGAAAACCAAAACATGGAAAATATATAGAAATTTCTACCAAACATTCAATAGTAAAGAGTCAGATACAAATTAACGAACTGGTTACAAGTTTGAATTAATTTCATATTATCGCATTAACTTTCCATTTATTAACCTTAAATCAAATTTTGTAAGGAAGGAAGTAGACAGTTTCAAAATGTTTCATTGTTTTACAATAAATCAAATGAGCAGTACCATAATGTTATTTTATTCATCATTATTTAATGTGTCAATTTCATCATAAATTTCATTCAATTAAAATCATTACTTTTACCCCTTGTTTTGCTGCTAGTAAAATATTTATTATATAAATTGTTTTTTTTTTTTTAAGTTTTGTGTGATAGTATATTGAAAGTGTTTATAATGTCTATGTTGTACTATATGTTACGTTATTCAATGTCTACTCTTGACGCCCACATAACATGTTTATGCCCAGTAATTTATTTACACTTCCAGTAATTTATTTAACGAATAGTCACTGTAAAGTCAAACAGTTTCGTTAAACCGGTAATAAGTGTTATCACGTCGCTTGTGTGCGATGTGTATTCTGTCCAAAAAAAAATCTAGTCGTGATGGTCTAGTGTACTTCTGCACGCAACGTTTTACCCCAAAAGTTCTGTCGAGGTGTGGTGTATGTGTGTGGTGTGAATTTGTACTACCTCAATGAAAGATATTTGTTTATTTATTTCATTATGTAGATAGTTAGGACCTAGCAAACTCAGTAACAGAAGAGGAATAAAATCAAATTTTTAAGAACGTGTAAAGAAATCATATTTCTCTGAACACCGAAAATTTATCCATTATAATGATACCGATATTATTTTGCTACCAAAGCAGAAATATACGTCATTCTAAGTACAGGAAACAGGCAGCGACTCAAACAATACACTTGTTAAATAAGAAGACATAAATAACCCTAAAATATATCAAAGATCAACTTATAGTGATTTCACTTACTATTTAATTAGGAAAAACATGGAAGAAGAACATAAGAGAACTCAACAACACTAGAAATGAATATTACAAATAACAAATAATTAGCACTCTGCTGTCAGTCGCATCAATCACTGTAAGGAATTTCCTAACATCAATGAAACTTAACTTGAAAATGTGCTCTAAGATGTCGGTGACAGGTAACACAATTTCGTGAAGTTAAGGTTCTGTAGCTAATCATCTTGTAATATGGATTTCTTGAACCTGTGACCTCCACTTCAAACTAATTAATACGGCTTGTTCAAGGTAGAATAACAAATCTGTTTTTCAGTGGTACCTCTGGGCACTCATGTGTCCGAACATAAAATTATTAAAGATTCCCAAAATTCAGTATAAATTATGATTGATCATACTTTCATCAAATAGCTTCCGTTGACTATTAATTAATCAATTAATCGTGGTCCAGCATTTTAATTTTTCTGATTATCAAACAGTGACTTATAGAGGTAATAATATTTAACACTTTGAGGACTATACTCGAGTGTAGTTCGGGCAAAATTTGTTTGAATATTTCATCCCACATAAAAAACAAAACTGGTCCGGGCATAATAGTACAAAATCAACAACAAATGAACGGCAGATTTTTGTATAGTTACGGAAATCAACACGATGAGATGTACATCTTGCTACATACGAAAGAGCATTTGGTTGGAAAACGGTAAACTCGACACTCCATTGGTTAACAGCCGGCCAATACGGAGAGACTGGTGTCGTTTTAACCAGTAGAATGGCGTCACATGACAATATCGACCAATAGAACATGGTGTCCCTTCAGCGGTATGGATACAGATGACTAACGTCTAGCTTGTCTCTATTGCTGGTAAAAGTGTGCCGACCTCAAAGTGTTAAGCACATCCTTCGTTATAACGATACTGGAAACTTTACTTGAATGTAAGACGACACTGGATTCTGCGGCAAATTTCCGCACATAAAACTCAGCAGTGAAACCTTATTCCTCTGTCGTCGGTGGTCCTAGGCGTAGTGGCGCCGCCTCCACGTCCATCCAAGTAGTCCCACGAAGACGATCTTCCTCCTCAGTTTTCCAGAACCGTGAAGCAGGACATTTTATCGCGACGTCGCCAATGGCTTCAGGCGAACGAACTTTCTCTTACAACATTCCAAACAAAACCCGTCTTTTGTCTTTCAGAAAATTTCACTAGGCCTATATTCATTGTCTGCTTGGAAATTCTTGCCGTCCATGCTATGATAATTTTGTTTTCATCGCAACAACCAATTTTGTTTTGAAAACGAAGAAACAGTTATTGAACATTTAAAAAATATAAATGCCGATTATTACTATGGCTCTTCTCTAACATATGACAACTAAACTTTTCTTGTATTAAAATGTATATTTTACCCATACCGGAAAACATTAATTTCCTTAAAATTGTTAAGTGTCCCGTATATATTATCTTAGTTTCTATATTGTTTAACCAATATGCAAAGTAGTATAAGACTTTATATATGGTTACAATAGTTTCTGGAGGGGATCAAGATATATACGTAATCAAGTAAATATCATATTTAAAGACAATTAAAACATTCAGAAAAGCGTATAATCAGTGCAAACAAAATAATCAATGTGACCAAATGTAGCTCCCTTTACTACAAAGGTGCACTTAGTTCTTTGTGTTGCAATTTTAATGGCCATCGGTGTACATCAGATACTGAAAAGTCCCCACCATCCATTCGCTGGCATGCGGCCGAACGCTGTAGAATATTACCTGGCACATGATTTAGCATCTCATTATCCACTGCAGTAATCGCGGCATCCATATCTACATGTCTTAGCTAGTGGGAATACTGCGGCCAAAGGGTTGACCAAAATATAAATTGATCAGTATAATTTCTCCGCAGTTTTACTTCTCAAGGCAACCCCAGTGTTACAATACACCATTTCGTTTGCACGCTGTTGACAGAGTACAAATTAAACTATACTTATATTTAAAAAACCTAAATTATTATTTTGTAAGGACAACTGCATTTTCGACGACATTAACAAAATCTTAAGATCTGTATTTAAATGTCCGCTATTACTTCGGCTAATTATTGGCTTTAAAAAATTAGTGCATTAAAAATGGCGACAATTTCAGCTACGTAACATAAGATGTAGCTGAGTAATAGTTGTTACATTTAAAAGAATCCAGATAGGAATTTATTTTTTAAACCGGTTTCCTGCAGAAGTAGGGGGGTTTTGTTTCTCAACAGTTAATGTACAAACGTTTTATTTTAGTCGGGTATGTATACACTCGCCTCTCCCGAACGCAGTGGGGAAAATAAAGACACGCGGAAATTCCCAGGTCGGCAACCTCTGCGCCGGTTGCTCACATGTATGCCGCCCCCACCCCTTTTTTTTTCTACGTCTGGTGTTTTTCCTTTCTCTCTCTTTCCCTCACTCTCTCTCTCTCTCTCTCTCTCTCTCTCTCTTTGCCATTCATTCTTCGCGCGCGAATTTATCAATGGCGTCCCACTCCACACACAACCTTCCCACTTATCACTCGTCTACACACACACATTCCTGTCCTGCCACCATCCCCCTCCCCCCTGTCCTAAGACATCATCTTATTTGCCTAATGCCTCTTCCCCTCCTTGCGGTTCACCGTCCGGCCGAGCTGCGATGACGTCACGCATAAATAAGGATGTGCCGGCCAGGCTTTGGAATGCCCGGCGATCTACCAAATGGACCTACAGCGCACAGCCCGTTGAGCAGATGAGACCTGCTCTACAGAATGTTGACACACTGATTTTGTTAACAAAACGGTCTCACGACCCGATTTTGTATACGAAAATAATGACGTATTTCGTAAATACGTATTTCGTTTTGTGTACAGTAAAGATCAATTATTGAGGAAAATAATCTTGGCGCAGCTTTGTCGGAGGGACGGTAGGGAGGCAGTGTAGGGGAGGGGTCTCCCGAGCACTCGCCGCTGGAGAGAAGGAAAACACGTGACACTGCTAGCGCTGTACACACCAAACTGATAACATCGCTCTCTACTACCGCGCTGTTATAGGCTGTCCACGGTAAAGTGAGCACTTTTTAAGGCCCTTCCAATAGGCATTAACTACTATATTTTTTTATTGCAGCTTCAGACATTAACTTCTGGGAGTGGCGGAATGTACGGGGGTTGGGGCATAAGTCATGGCAGATATTAAATTATTCGACGACATGCTATCGGTGCACGCAATGGCATGTCTCGCGAGGAAGACAGGCGGTCCTAGTGGGCGTCCACAATGTCAAATGGCGCAGGGTTGGCCTGTACGAGAGCAGAGGGCAAAGTGAAATCAGTTGTCCGGTGATTGCCATGCCAGATGGATGTAACCCGCGTTGAGCAGCGCTCTTACATCAACATAGCCGTTCTCCGTGGGAGAACTGCCGGAGAATGTCACAGGTAGTTGGTAGAAACTGTTGGGAACAATACTCTGCCATACCGGACAATCGCGAGGTGGGTAGGAGCGTTTCAACGAGGACGTGTTACAATTGTCGACGTGTTCTTTATTGTTCATACACTGTTAAAAATTTCCGTATATTTACGGAATGTTTTACGAAAATGTACAGTGTATATACGGAAAGGCAATCCGTAATGACGAAAAACGGAGTTAAGTTCGTTAATAGAAAGTCTCCGTAATCCCTTTGGCTTCTACACAAAGCTTTCTTCGGGTTCAAACCTCGCTTAAGTACAAAATATTTTCAATTTTTTTATTCCAATTTTTTATACACGGTAGAACACCCACATAACGAAAATTAAAGACATTTTCACTATCTTCTCTTTATTTTAAACGGAAAGTACAAAAGACTAACTTGCAAATTAACAGAGAGGTTCCGTGAAATTTACGGAAAGTCCGTTTCTGAAAATCAAGGTGTCCGTAATTTTACGGGGAGTTTACGGACACTTCTGGATGAATTTTTACCAGCACTTTTCCGTAAAATGAAGGAAAATTTTTTTTTTACAGTGTACACGTAGGGCTTACCTTGTCCTATCATGTGTCTATGTCACATCCACAAGCCCCGGTATTCTCACGCTACAACATAGTTGCCATGAGTTATGCCCCACCCTTTATATATACTATGTTTATTGGTCACGAGGTAAAGTTATATTAAAAAGTGGCGGAAAGATAGAAAATGGCTGAAAGAAAAATTTTGCAGGACCTTAAAAAGTACCTCATTTGCCGTGAATAGACTATAAATACCACGCTGCGCAACTTACGTTTTTCGACAAGTAATATGTAAACACGGAACAGATCTCCCTCAACCACTCTCGACCGCTGTCACTTCTTAACTCAACAACCCCGTCCCTTCGGGCAGCGGCAATGGACTCTGCAGATTCACCCAGCGCGTTTCAGGCCCGGTTGCGCCATCGTGGTTCGAAACTCGATCTGAGATCGTACCTAAGATAGAAACAGAAAACTGTTGCATCATTAGAGTTCAGAGCTGGACTGGAGATCGAGATGAAGTTCATTTCGAACCGCCGAAATTGGCGGTTCGAAATCTCGATCCGAGATCAGACGCCATCGTCAACAAATTTAGTTTGATAATACGCCAACAGATAGAACTACTTTCGATTATTTTCTTGGGGAATTAAAACAACATTATACGTACTTGGATATTATTCAGTAAAAATAGTGCAACAATAATTCACTTAAAACAGATACAAGATCGCACATCTAGTTCTATCTATTATGAAAATTATGTCTACTTCCATGACGTAATATATTACGAACCAATCGAAAAATTTGTCTCATACTTAATATCGATCTCTTACTTTGGAACCAAGATCGACGAATCGAAGATCCAGAATCATGAAATTTCGTTGATGCAATACTTTCACATCGGAACTAAGATCAAACTGAACCCTGGCTCGGAACTAGGATCATTTGATCTCGGATCGGGGAAGATGTTGGTGCAACCGGGCATTAGACTTCTACGCGTCGTTTTCTCATTTGGATTTTTACTCTTATGTACCGAAAATGCAATATTGCCAAATTGCCGACATATTTACTTGTAAATATATAATTAGATTAATTCAGAATAAAGATATGTGCTTTCTCGTCATGATTAGTGTTTCAGGTAATTATGGGACATGTAGCTTTGTTTACAGTTACAATAATATATTATAAATTATTAATGCTATGTTTATAAGTTTAAAAAAAAAACACTCGTATCGTTAAAGAATAATATAAAATTTGCACATGTATTTTTGACAATTAAATTTTCTTAAAATACATTTTTCGGGTAAATTGCTGATGTGTGTGTGTTTTTTATTTGTTGCTAAACCAATGACTGTCAACAGCATCCGAGTTGAAACCTACCAAAATCTCAAATTTCAAAATAACTAAATATTCTATTCGAACGCGGTATCTATTTTCTCGGGCCACTGTCGTGTTGCCTACACCAAAAAATAAAGATACGAATTTATTCATATTTAAAAAATTTTAAATCAGAATCATCAAAAACACCTGCACCATACTCACCTCACTTCACCCTCATCGGCTCGCAGGACCTCGCTACAAAGAGCCGCCCAAATCTCTTCATTCACTCACTATACTTTTGCTCTGATGGTCATGAAAAGCGACATCTGAGTCTCTCCTATACCTGCGATTACGCTGCAATTGAGCGAAGTTCAAAAATTAAAAGAGCTGTAGTTCAACGATATAATGTGAAAATCTTACATCTGTCATTGTTTGCCGGAGTAGATAATGTATTATGACAGGCTGTTTGTGGTTGGACACTTTTGAAAGCTCTCCATAAAACCCCGTGTCACGCTGTCAGTAAAATTCGCCTTCAATAAAATTTGTGACGACAAAATATTGGCAATCCCATTTCCCTCCCATAAAATGTTATCAAATAATCTTGAATATGTTTCAAGATGTTTTTACTGGGGGGATCTAATCTTAATTTTTACTTAAAGATTATTGTTTCCACGCAGACCATTAACGGGGATAAATATAAGGAATGTTGTGATTTATTTTCAATTCGTTACTAAATTCAAATTTTATGTATCAGAGATTTTTCCTGCACACTGAAAACAAATGCATTTGAGTTCGTAATAGTAAGTGCAATATTCACTTATTATAGCATTCACGTCCTGAAAGCTTCTATATAAATTAAATATCTTCATGACTTTATTTCGTTTACGGCAATTGTTCCTTATTTCGAAGTTTCGTGACGTCGTAAACAGCCATTTTCGTCGTGTACGATTCTGATTGGCTGAGTTCGTCATACATTAAAAATCTTTATAACCGGTCCAAATTACTTGGAGCCATACAACTTTTTTCAGACAAATATGGCGGCGTTACAAATGTCCAACTTTATTTGACCAAACTTATTAGAAGCAGTTTGACGGAAAATATTGACAATGTGACAGGGGCTTAAGATCTACTTTTGTGTCGGTTTTATATCCTTCTGCTATTTGTAAAAAAAAAAAAAAAAAAAACAATGCTATGAAGCTGGTCATTTATTCATGCGCCGATTAAGTAAAACTGTCAAGTAGTCAGGAATATAAATATACTCCAGCAATGTGCGAATTCTCAAGTTCATGTATGTACATAAAACTGAAATGAATTAAATAAAATATATGTATTTACTATCTACACATTTAAACAAAGCGCTTTTAGTACATCGTGAAGCTAGAACTACTTTCGTCCATTGCTGCCATTCACTGAGAGCATACCATTAAGAGGTTCCGTAAAAATAGGTAGGTTTTCATTACCTCATGTTGGTAGTAAGATGTTAGCAGTTGAATTAGTAGTTTTTTTAAATGCTTTGTTCGGGATATACTTAGGTGTTCATTTCGAATCCCTTCACCGCATGAATGGAGATTGAACCTGCAGACACGGTTGTGCATTTTCGTGCTCTCAGCAATTGTGAAACGAGAAAGAGAAGTTATAACGTATCGCCATAATATCTACCGTACGCGTTATGGTAAACGGCTGGAGAACTTCAAAACATCCTGGCATGTGTCACGTTAGCAGTCGAACAGCGTTAACCTTCTCCCCTCTTTTTCTTCACATGACCATTTCACGCCACTGCCTGTTTGTTAATATCTCGGCAGTTAGAACTGCATTACAGGTACTGGTAATCGCCGCGTCTCATAACTTCCGCGTGGTATAACTTTTGACTAGGAGAAGCTACGACGCTCGTGTACGTTTCGATGGACAGCTCTCGTCAAGATCGATCGATCGATCGCGTGCGTAAAAACAGTTGTGTGGCGTGGTTGTGGTGAAATTGTATGCGTCTAATGTAAAAAAAAAAAAATAACTTAACACAATTTCGGCCTATACTCGTCAAAAAGCCAAGTCGAAATACAGAAATCTTATACCGTTGGAAAGAGCATCTCAAAAACAATCCAGTGATACCCATAAAACCCCATATGATCGAGTGAAGTGGTGCCGGGAACGTGAAAAAAACATCAAGGCGTCCGAGCTCGTCAACGTGGACGTATTCACGCAATACAAACGGCCGTGTCCCCAACACAGCCACGGGTCCATTTTATTTTTAAGGGGAGAAGGTCTTCGTGGGGCGTCAACGACGCGAGGCGGACATAAGACGGCGGGACGCTTGATTCCTGGCTCTTTAGTGGCTAGTTGTTCAGGAGAATGAGAGCAATTCCTGCCCCAGTCTTCCCCTAACCTGTTCCCGAGGACTTGTATTAGTTATACTTAACTGTTAAAAAGTATTGGTAGCCCACATAGTTCTTGCAAATACCCTTTCCCTCCTGTCTTCCTTTCAGTTGAAGTGTCACCTTAAGTGACATCCAGAACAGCGTGCAGTTAATTAAAATGCTAGTGGAAATTGTAAACGCAGGTGCATGCAGTCTTTCAGACATCGTCAAAATGGAATTTGCCTGGTTATTGCAGGTCGCAAGGTACTTCCGTGTTATGGGACTCTCAGTAATGAGAATTTCCTGTAACCAGAAAACCCGCTGCTTGCATGCTTTTTTGTGGCTATTATTTTTTGCGGATTTACAGCATTCATGTTAATATTTTTTATAGATACATTTTTTTTTTCGTTGAACGTGACACGTTCAGAAAAATGGGTTTTGTTTTACGATATATATATATTTTTTTCAGTTTATCTGCCTCGAATATTGAAAAGAATTTGCTAAACCTAAGTCTTAGCCCTTTGGACAAGAAAACGGTTTTATTTTTCAAGGAAGCCTTTAAACACAATAAGCTCATATACTGTCCAATTAGCCCTTAAACGAAGTAAGTGGCCGCCGAGAATGTTTCATCCAATGAACGCCGAACGTACGCTTGTGTAGACTCTCGCCTCTTCCAAACAGATTTCTCGCCGGACTAAATCAAGTACAAGGTCGTTTATTAGACAGCAGTTAAGGGCGACATTGTCCTTAATGAACCATGATAGCCCCCACTAGGAGTCGTGTGAGGGGAAGAGAGATTAATCAGTATTCATAAAGTTTGGTATGAGGTCCGTGGGGAGGGGTGGCTGCTGCAGACAGCCGTATTAGGCCTCGTTTGTCATTTGATATATTGCGTGAGGCATCAGTTTTCTCAACACGTCACGTCCTTGCAGGCGCGGTCGAGGCGGTTGCTTGTCTGGACCTTCTTCAAAGGACGCGAAGGAAACGCTTCATTTAAAAACTGCTCGGTATTTCCGAGGAGCGTCAACTTACGAGTAGAGTTTCGGAAACTTCGCACTTGTGTTTACAAGTGCTGGGATGATCTGTTGCTCTCTAAAACGTAAACTTCTAAGATTGTAAAAGGGCTACAAAGAGTATTTTCGCTGCGATTTTCGGTACAAAAGTTCCGCTGCAGAATCTTTAAAGTAGTTTAGATTCATGAAACAGAATGGCTGGTTCACGATCGGAAGTCTTTTGCAGGTGTGCTGCCGACGGGAATTCTACATACGTACATTCCAGTTCAGTGCCGTGCGCATCGAAACGACGAATCTTCTAAATGTGGATTTGCAATTGAAAATGAATGCGTTAACTTAAAAGAAATATTACACGTACAGACGAACTGAACCTGCCTTGTTCAGTATGATTGTTTACGATAAAGATTATCATTTCTTTAGCGTCGTCGGGCTTTCGTTAAGTATCTATACACACAGTATAAAACAGTCACCCGGTCGCTTGGGTCTGTGTATTCGGCTAAGGCTTCTAAACTTCTAGATGGATTTTGATGCGGTTTTCACCGTCATTTAAAGAATTTCTTTAGGACGCCTTAGGTATGTAATACATTAATATATAATGTAACGATAGTAGAGAAATGTCAACATTTTCTAATCAAGTCGGAAAAGCCACTTTTCGGGTGCTTGCATGGCTTACACTGGCTAAGCCATAAGAGATACACCACAGAATTGTAGGTCTCAAAACGTTGTACAAAAAAAGCCCACGACATCACATGTTTATCTTTAAAGGATGATCCACAGTAGCCATTTTTGTCTTTTAAAATACGATTAAAAATAGAACTTTTTGAACAACAGAGTATTAATCCTTATGCAATTAAATATGTCAGCTACACGATGTATTTTTAGGAGCTAGCGCAGATGATTTAACTACGCTCAACAAAACAATTACAGCGGTCGAGCGAGCTGATGAGGAAAAAGCTATGACGTCACATTACTCACCTCAGCCGGCTTTATATATGTAAATCGCACCCGAGCGATGCCGCGGCGGGTCGTTAGTTAAAAATAAATAGCTATATCTTGAGGATGCTTGTCACAGAAAATTTTATAATTTTACATTTGTGCGAAATGCTGTTCAACTCGTATGCATTACTTACAAGCACTATTTTCTCGCATAAAAATTTTTAGATGTCATATTTTTTACATAATTGCCTAACAAAATAGCAATGTTAGTTTTTTTTGCGACGTACAAATAATAAAAGCTAACTTACTTACCGAAATGAGATAATTCACATAAAAAATAGGAAACCACGCGTTACTTCAAGGAATCTTTGCCACCCCGCTATGAGATGTTTTGGCAATTTTCAAAGATGCTCAAAATAAGAATTTTTTTTGCATAATTTGATTTGTAGCAGTTTATGATTTTCTAGTAAAATAAGTTTTGCTTATCATACCTGAAAATTTATATAAATTAATCAACTTTCAATCGCCCTTGTTAAATTTTCTGTCAATGATTTAGTTTATTTTATTTTGTATATCTCGAATCTACTAAAATTGTGATTTTGACATGCCATTATGGGAAAACAGTGAGATATAAAAAGTTTATGTTCGAGTAATATCTACAAGTTAAACGGGGTTTCTTATAAGCATCAAATAACACATTTTTGACACCATGAAGAGTTGTTGGTAGCGAGAAACTGATATTTATTTACTGCTATGAGCATGACGTTAAAACATTAAAAAGAAAAATGCTCGAGGATGTTCATCTGCTCAATTGTAAACCCGCCCAACTGCGTGTATAGTCCATTCACGGTTACTTCCAATTTTTTTGAAGCCTTGCAAATGTTCTACTTCCAGGATTGCTCACGGTAAAATGAGCACTTTTGAAAGCCCTGCTTAAGATCTATACGTACGCACGTTGCGTGCTCGTCCACCATATGTAAAATTAACATTGCCCATCTGCCTCATCACTTTATTCATACGTCGGTCAAGTGGAACTGTGAAATCATTGTAAAAGTAAATATTTTTCAAATCTGCACATTTTCACACTTTAACGCATTAAAATTAAACAGAATGGAAAAGAAATTATTTAATTAATTACAAATGGTTAGGCCTGCCTAGCACTTTTTATTCGACGTTAAGATGTGGAACTACACTCCCTCCATCGCTACCAACTTTACTGGGCACACGTCACTCAGTGAACCCGTTAAAATATATTCCACGCAAGAGCAGTGACATTTTTCTAGGGTTCATTTCAAAAGTGCTCACTTTATGGTGAACACCCTTTAGAAAATTACACCAAAGGTACAGCGCACCGCATTAGTGAGCGCTCAGCGTAATAATATTTTACATGAGAACTAACGTTTGTGAGAAATCCACTACCAAGAAGGATAGTAGATGTGATTGACATGAACTTTATACCACATATTAGGTATATGACAATACACAATTGATTAGGATTACAGAACTGTACACGACCGCTGTCCTTAAGAATGCTGTACTTTGTGAAGCCCCCACGTGCTACAATCAGAGCCCATAAACGTCGTGGTATGGATTCGAAGAGGACCTGGATATGAAGCCTGGGGGATATCCCTCCGTGCGCTTCGTATACTAGTCCACAAAACATCAACAGTGGTTACTGGAGATCCGTGACGAACAATTCGCCAACTAACCATATCCGAGACATGTTCAATGGGCGACATGTCAGGCGAACGTGCAGGCCAGGGAAGCAGTGGTACCCGCCGTTCATTGAAGGTTTGCACATTCCTCGCCACATGTTGCCTTGCATTGTCCTGCTGAAATATGGCACATGGAGTCGCCTCAAGGAGGGGCAGTATCTCGGGCTCTTAAACCTCCCTGATGTAGCGATTGCTGTTCAGATTGCCCTGAATACATAGGAGTCGAGATCGCATGTTGTATCCAATGGCACACCAAACCATCACACTTGGCATTTGTACGCTATGCCGCTCCACAATGCAGGCTACCAGACTGCGGTCATCACGGTAGCGTCTGACACGTACGCAGCGATCACTGTAGAACAGGTTGAAGCGGGACTCGTCCGAAAACACTATTCATTTTACCACTCAGCATGCCAGCTATGGCGTTCACGTGCCCATCGCAGTCTGAAGCGTTTGTGGTTTCTGGACAATGGACGCCAACACAATGACATGCGTGCCACCAGTCCAGCCCGCAGCAGACGGCGTCGAACCGTCGACGCAGATGGGTCCACACCCGTTTAGAACTGCTCCAGTGTCGAGACAACACTGTGGACGAGGCTGTGCGGTCCATTCAGAGAATGGTCATTCTGCCCCGTTCGAACTCACTCACATGCTGATATGGAGCCATTTTACGTCAACGAGACATACTGGCACTTGCTTTCACTTCGTTTGACGGCTCTTCACCGACTGAGCTTGGCGTTAACACGGGCCGTTCCGGTCACAAACGAGAGGGCGCTGTTGGGCCTACGTGTACGCCATCTCCCTGCAATCGTAATCACTTATTGCTGGTACACTGTTCTATACACCCTCCGAGTTTGGATTCATTCGGGCCATTCTTTCTGGGTGTTGCAATTTTCACAAACAGTAGTGTATTTCTAACAGGAATAAACCAACGCACCTATTTTCTCCCTGCTATTATTCATATTAATTGTAAAGAAAAAACTAGAACGTGAAATTCAATATCGGCATTTGCTACTAGTAAATACAGAAGTGTTTCAGCGCTACTGCGCTATCTGCACTTTGCATGGAAGGACTTGACTGTTACTGAAAGCACGAGATCAGTGGGGCAGTCGAGCCGTGACGTCATAAAACTTATGAGTTGTCGCAACTACGCAGTCCATCGTCGATAACAATTTCAGCTTTTTTTTTTTGCGAATTTGGAAACTCTAGCATACGTAGGAAAAACGAAAAAGGGAATTCTTTTTCCTCTCGGGAAACATGGTGCAAGTGAATGAGTGAGTGAAGAGAGTTGGACGCCTCTTAACAGCGAGGCCGTGAGAGCCGATGAGGGTGATTGAAGTGAATATGGAGCGGCGTCGGAATGAAGGGCCGGGGGTAACGGGAGATCCCCGAGAAAACCTGCCGACCAACGGCATCGTCCATGGTGCAGGTATTTATCCAAAACGTCTGTGAGCTTACGAGAAAAGGGCAATAGCACATACATATTGAATTTACTCTGAACACGATGTAGCCATTACTTTACGACTCAAACAGTAATTCCCATAAAATATATTTTAATGGAGGGAAAACAAGCGTAAACGTTAACATACCTACCAGATTTTTTAAAAATATAACTTAGATACAAAAATGAGACAAAGGTAGGCTTTCTCTCAATCGCTACTCTAAACCTGTATCAGTGATTTCAACCAGTAAATTAATTTTACTGAATCTTATGTTAATGGCCTGTTATCTACTGGCGAATAAGCGGAAATCACTGAAGTTTTGCTTCCAGGTCAGCGCAGTTCACAAGGAGTGCATCGAAATCAATATTTAATCAGCAGGTACCAGCAACTTAAATGACCAGCAAAATTTTGCGCATTCAATTGGGGCAGTTTTAACAGATCTGCAGTCAAATTAGTAGATTTGGAGCATGTTTAACTGGTTTTTATTTTCGAGTGTAACACTTGGCCGAAACTTACTGTTATTGAGAAGTGAAGACAGGATTCTCTAGGTGTAGTATGGCTGTAACTGTGAAAAAACATATTCAAGTTTGTTTACTACTGCGTTCAAATACACCTGAAGGTATTCGTGCGTGGAGTCAATATTTCCGTACTCCTACAAACGTTGAATAGCTGCGTAGAATTGTCTACAACGAAAACGTGGTGAGGCCTGCCTTTTTTTTCAGTAGAGTAACCTTGATCTCCGATTGTCCACAGCAGAAAACTTGTGAAACTGTCCACGCAACATATTTATTGCGCATAATCGTTTACAATCACTGTCACATTGCAGGTGAGGAATCGTGTTTAAAATTACCTCTCTCCCGTTGTGAACTGTCATCAATCGTTATAAAACGATACGCGTTAGTACTTCATTTGCCATACTTCCATCCCCCTCCTTCATATGCCGCAAGCTCCAAGATTTCAAGGTCACACAAACTGCGCGTTGTTGAAAAACAGCGGCAGGCGATTTCACGGCAAGGGTGGGTTGGAAAAAAAAAAGGGGGGGGGGGGGGAGAGAGAATAATCTGCGTGCGATTTATATTCGTATCTTTCATGTTCGAGAATTTTTTTGGTATGATAACCAATTTTTAACAACACATGAGTACACGAAAAATTTCCTCTAAAGGTTCGTGATGTAGCATTTCACTCTTACTTCATCCGACGAGCCGCCACTAACATTTATATTATTCAGTTAAACCGTTAAAACGGCAGGGGGCTGATGTACTAAGCTAATTCTGGACACACCCACTGCTTGTTCATTAATCTCGGCAGTTAGAATTGCATAACAGGCACTGGTAATCATTAGAGACCTGAAAAATTCGCGAGTTCAATGACCTACAGGCTCGACTCTACAGCGCTGTGCACAAATAAGCCGATGTCAACTGTGCATTGGTTGTTCACTGTCACAGTGGAAGGCGACGATTGGACCACCGTTCTCCAGCAGGTGTCAAAACAACGCGTGGACCAATGGCTTAAGTAATGCGAACTCACGTGTTTTGAATTCTGGCATGCACAAAAAGGAATCCGCGAATTCTTCAGGTCTCTTAGTAATCATGATCAAACGTTTGCACTCGACTATTTGAAAATAATGCATTTCCAATCAAGCAAAGTCTAATAATTTGACTGTGATGTTTCAGATGTACTTTTCTTGCTGAGTCAGTCCCGATGTATAAACTGTATCTGAGCATCGTTACGATTGCAACCCCAGCCACGCAGTGCAGTCAGGAGAAAGGCGGTCGGCGGTTGCCTACTGAGCAGGCCGTGTCAGCACGAGCAGCACTGCGAAAGCATAATCTGTCGGCAATAAAATCCAGCAAGGTTGGCTCGTATTAATTAGGTCTGGCTAAGCGAGAAATTAGAGAGCCTTGAAATTAGTTTTTAATATGTGATCTCATAATGTGGATACTAGGTTGACGCATTTTACGAGTTCTTAATTTCTGAGCACGTGAGCTCTTGGTATTTACCTTAAGCATTTCCATTCCTGCTAGCCTGCGTTCTGTACAACGTAAACCTCCAAGCGAATATATACAGTACGTATTTTATTTATTAACTGAAGAAACAAACAGATATTAATGACACGTAAGCTGATTTGCTGCATTTCTTTATATAACCCCCCCCCCCCTTTTTCCCATTTTTTCCCCAATCAACTGTTAGGCTTTCGAGGTCTTCTGGAATAAGTGATGCGGCGGCTTTTTCTGCGAGATACATGAAGACCAAGCACTTTTTTTTTTCTCAACAACAGGATAACGTTTTCTCCGCTGATGGGGACGATAAATCCACATGGCAGGACACAACTTGTATACTGTCCTAATCGTGCACCTGCTGCCTGTTGCGTGATAACGGCTGTGCTGCTTACCACATCTTCGGAATAAAATTTCTTATTAATGCGTCACAACACGTCGCATAATTTATTTTTCTGTCCACGACGAGCAAGTAAAAGGTTGCTCTCAATTACTTGTCACCACCGAGTCTCAGTTTTCACTAGTCCTTTGCTGAGAAATTCGTATGCGAAATGTATGTTTTGACATAAGGAAGACCATTACAAGATAAGTACCGAATGTGAAACAGGCTTCGAGTAAAAAAATATTTTTGTTTTCACTCGGCTTTTTGGGCCATAGTGCATACTCTACGGACGAGATCACTTTAATGAGATCCAGTGTGTGTTAACATGCCATACACACGAACCCATCAACTAGTGCGTGAGCGACTGAAGATGGAAACCGCGTAAGAAATAGTTCTAACAATCTAGGCGACGTACAACAGGTCACCGGAGAAATACGCGAGCAAGGAAAGAGCTCGTAGGAAAATATTTAATTTTACGTTATTACGAAGCAATAATTGTTAGCGACTTTTGTTGAAATGTTTGGCATAACATTTACGTGTGTTCAAATGAAACGCACATTTACTGGAGATCTTCTTTCCGCTAAGAAATACGGCCATTCTTTTCTAAAAAAATAAAATAAAATAAAAAAATCGTCAGCTTGGCTACCATATCAGTGGTATAGGCTGTTCACGGTAAAGTGAGTACTTTTGAGGCCGTGGTTACTTTTGACTTTCAGCTATTTTTTACCCCTTAACCAAATTTTTAAATAAATATTGCCATGTAACTAATTATACACAGCGTGTATATTCCAATGCATTCGAAAGTTAGCGTTTAAGGCTTAAATAAAATATGTTTATTGACTATTACACCAGATGAGAGAGCTTTCAATAGTGCTCACTTTACTGTGAATAGCCTATAGTAAGGACTGCCACGCACAATTGTGTTTGCATTAATAAAAATAAATGGGACATGGCTGTGTTGGGGATACGACCGTTTGTTTTGCGTGATTACGTCTACGTTGACGCGCTCGGACGCCTTGATGTTTATTTTACTTTCCAGGCACCGCTTCACTAGATCATATGGGGTTTTATGGGTATAACTGGATTGCTTTTGAGATGCTCTCTCCAACCGTATACGAGTCCTGTATTTCGACTTGGCTTTTTGACGAGTATAGGCCGAAATTGTGTTAAGTTTTCTTAATTTTTTACACTAAACGCATACAATCTCCCCATGACCACGCTACAAAAATGTTTTTTATAAACACCATCGATTGATCTTGACGAGAGCTGTCGATTGAAACTCAAACGAGAGTCGTCTTCTAGTGAAAAGTTATACTACGCCGCATTTATGAGACGCGGAGAAACGAACTTAAAATTGCGCTCTCCGCCCTCCTCCCCCCCCCTCCTTCCCCCGCAACACCTCACTCAACGTAACATATTCTTTGATCCTTTAGCAATCGAGTGTTGTAATTGAATTTTGAATGTAGACGATATATTTGGAGCTGCAATGACAAACATTATCCCCCGATTTTGTTATCATCGGGTTTTCTGAATTGCCTCCCACTATAGTTGCAAATTTAAAGACGCATTCGCGTCAAAAAGAAAAAAAAAAACCTAAAATAGAAGAAGCGTTAAGTTAACTGCATTAATAGAAAAAAAATTTTTTTTTCATTTCGGTGGTAGTAATAAGACAAGAAATCAAAACACCGCATCTTGTACCAACACTGTGATTATTATGCTTTAACAGTAGTAGGCCTAATTTTTCAGCCCCTGTACAATACAGCGAAATTAATTTATATCGGTACAGTTGTAATGCTGTCACAGATACACCTGACCTTATAAATAACTTTCTTTAGTGCACGTTTAACTGTTTTGAAGTGTACAGAATATTTTCTCTTTGTTCTCTTTTGGATAAAATATAACAACGTATATGTTTAACAGAAAACAGCTACAGGTATAAGAAATTTCTTTCAGTGCACTATACTACTGAAAATACCAATGAAATACGTTATCGTGTGTTTATACTGTAAAAAAAAAGGGTTTAAAAAATTAAATTGTATACATTTCTCGTATAATTTCGTTTTTATTTGACACATTTTGCTGAGAACAATTACGATTGCTGGACGAAAATTTGAATTCAAGGAAATATAGAACATTTAGGTGAACCATTCAATATCTGAAAGGTTAAGATGGTCGTGATTATGACGTAGAAATTACGTCAGATGCTGTTCAAGGAATTTCATTCAATAAAAAATGGATGTAATTTAAATCACAATTTGATAGCATGAAATGGTTTTTATACTTTGAATACAGCTCACGTAATTCTGTAATAAATTTAGGCCATTATCAGGGAATGATGCTATACAAAGTAACCACAGCCTCTACTATAAGTGTTTACATTCTAAGCAGATACTGACATCCACGTGTTCCTGTGTTTGTAAACATCATATGTGATGCATGAATACATTTGTGTCACCATAAAAACAGATGCAGACAGAACTACTTTGAAAACCGTAATGTCAATGACTTCGTTCGTAGGACAAAGCGATAGGCTAGTAACAGCATGGCTAAACCTGTATTTAGTGTCTCGTATTGTCGCTGCGTACTATGCACACGACATAATAAGCGCAACCATTAGGTCTACGTAATGTTTTTAAGCCTTCAAGAAACTGTTCGTTGCGATTCGAGTATAGACCTCTGGTAAGGGGTTACACGTGTAAAGAGTGTTTCTCATGAGTATAATGTTACTTATATTACCTCACTCGGTGTAAGGGACCACACAAATATGTAGAGGAACACGTAGACTGTATATGATCACGTAGTTCATAAACGTTACAAGTTAGGGAATAAATTGAATGTCGCCGTAAAAATAATCGGATAAATCAAGTAATGTAAACAGTTATTGAAGAAAAATACGCTGAAATAGACGAAGCATAGGACCATTTCGTATGTCCATTGAATAGAGGTCATAAATGGTTAATACGAGAGAACATTCTATCCAAAACAGTCAAGAACCGTTTTAATACAATTTTTGTTCTACTGAACTACTTGCTATCTACAAAAATGATAAGGGAATATGTGCTGGTTTTGTTTATTGCGGGAAAGATGGCAAATGTTGAATTCTAGGAAATGTTTATTTTTTCTCTCCAAAGACTGTGACTAACGGAAGATTGAACCCCTTTCATTGAATGTTATCAAGCACTCATTATAACTATATTTCCTGTGTGCAGGAGATGGGTCTTTCTGAGGCATTTCATGAAAACTTTTTTCCCTCAACATTCATAAACCAATAGTAATATGAAATTCATATTTTACTTAAAAATTATTGCTTGCCCAGTATATCGCTGTAAACGTATTTAAATCTTAGTCTCAGAAAATATCAGAGTTTTATGGTCAAGTAAACTTGCAACCAGAAACAACAAATAAAATATTCGCTGGTATGATAAATAGAGAAAGCGAATAAAAATGCATAGTCCCTGAATAAAATTTTCTTCCGGTACCGGGAATCGAACCCGAGCCTCCTGGGTGAAAGCCAGGTATCCTAGCCACTAGACCATACCGGACATTCTGAATTGTTAAAATTCAGACATCTTAGTTATTTAAATTGTAGATTTATTTTGTGTGTGTGACATAATAATTATCTGTAAACCATGTTTGTCAAAAGCACGGCACACGAAATATATACGTACTGTGATATGTACGTACTGGAGATGGCTGTGGCTCATTTAGAAAAATCGAGTCAGTGTTCAACAGGACGCTGATGTCGTTAGGTTTATATAATGTACGGGAACCAGAAATCATAGGACCGTCTGAATACTTCAAATAAGCTCAAAATAGTAGAATTTTGTCCAAATCGTATGTATGGTTGCACAGGTAATTCAGCTAAGTACGTCAATAAATAATTAAACTTCGGCTAGATATAATTCTAGAGTATTACTTTCTCAGACCCCTGAGGTGAAATTGTACACAAAGTACGAAAGAATTCCTAGTTTTAAGTATTATGCACTTACCAACCGTATGGCAGAGGTGTCGGTTGAAAACAATATTTATACATATTAAATCGTATTAAATATTTTATCTGATTGGAGTAATCCATAAACATTAAAATACAAATTAATTTTCATTTAGTGAAAAGATACTGCTGTCTTCCAAAATCAACAAACTCCCCAGCAACCTATAACACCGAGGTTGGCTCACAGACTAATAATAAAAATCAATAATCATTGACTGGATAAAGTGGCGCTGTAAATAAAAATTTATGAAAATAGCCTGCCTATGTCGGTTTACAGAAAATACTAATTTAATTGAAGTGCTCACTCTATCCTATACAGCCTTTAAGAGTTAGTTGGAGCTGGTTCTTATGGTTATTTTACACTAACATATTTGTTTTCCACGACGTAGCTCAATACATCTAATGCACGTTAGTATTTTGCCGCGACTGTGTTTAACACTGTAACAACTGCGAGGTAAAGGGTTGTACTAATTGTAATTATCCTTTTGTTATTGATATGTGTTGTTTCATTTCTCTAAAAGGACTGCCTCAGTTGGAATAAATATTAAAACGAAGGAACAACCATTGAAAAAGGCACATTAAATTCAATCACGCAACTCGTGTTGCTCATTTTTGTTATACAAACTTAAAAGAAAGAGGTGAACATGCACACAAATAAGCCTACGGTAACTTTTATTCCACTCATATTTCTATGTATTGCTACTTACTGTTTATTAGGTTTATTGAAATTTATCGGGCTGGGCCTAGTATTTTTCTTCTGGGATTGTGGCAAATTACATTACACTACTATGTTTCTAACCCCTTAGGGAAAAGGTACAACTTTGTGATAAATAAACAGACGTGGATGTAAATAATTAACTTCGCCATAAAAACAGGTCACGGTTAAAACGTATAAATAGTGCTAATCAAATATTTGAAATCACGCACACACACAGGGCCAGCGTATCGACCACGATACACAAGGTCACGCCATTTCACAGACGCAATGATTAAAGAAACACACGCCACAGTATATTTATTACTGCCGTGGAAACTCAGATTTATCACAACATCGTAACTTGCCTAGGGAGGTTTAAAAAACACAACGTCTACAAACGTGATGTGGTAATTTAAAGTATTTTTCGTTGTAAGAACAATTTATGCTTCGTTTGGCAAAAAGGAACACGTATGTCATGGCTCGCCACGTCTGCCAACTTCACTTGGTAACTGCCCGGCCATCATATCTAAATATATTAAAAATAAGTATTCAAACATTAAAATTTCTTTTCAGTTGTAAATTACAAATTCAAAAAACATAATTTTGCTGTAATAAGTATGAAATATGCTACAATTGAAAACATGTGTAATTTTTTTTGATTACTAGAGAAGTGATACTTCCCGAGTGTGAAAGAGATGAAGAAAGAGAGAGAGCGACAAGCCTCGTCCAGCAGACAGTTGTTCTCAGTTGCTTTCTCGCTCTATAAAACAACACCGTACCATTACGGCCTATTCACGATATTCTCCGCTGTTATTTTAAACTGTAAAAATGAGATATGTTGCCACCGGGACAACCTAAATATTTTAATATTTCAATAGGCACCATTTAATTTACAAATAGTATACTAAAAAACTAGGTTAAAATAATATTTTAAGTGTGAACTATTTCTCATCGGTCGTTGCTAACACGTCGCTGGTCTCACTGTTGTTAATTCATATTTAAAAAGAAATAAATATTACAAGTTACAGAAGATATTAAGGTAAAGTTTCATTTATTCAATAATACAGTACTCTAAAGTTAACCACAGTGTTATATATTTGTAGAATACAGGTTATTGAAAACAGGTTGACATGTTATGCCAGAGTGTTCTTTCAAAGGTTGATTTTCATATGTCGCTTCCAGTCGGGAATGGACTATAGATGTCTCTTCGTACTTAGGGCTGCACGAGAAGACCCAGACGAACACCATCAGCCACGATGGTGTGTCGCACAGTTTACCGTGGACAGCCTTTAGACGACCTCGACTGGGGTTGCTCGTTCCCACGGAGCGGGCCCACTATGGTGCCCCCAATCTCCTTATCGACGACAACTACCGCCATGAGAGTCACCCGCTTCCTGCTGCGTCTACGGGTAGCACACAGCTTAACAACTATTTATTACCGCGGCCTCATTGTAATTGGCCCATTTATTCATTAAAGCCGCCCGCGTGATGTTGGATCCCGTGAGCAGCTAAACTACTGCAACACGCCACCCAGGGCTCGCTCTGGTGACACTTGAGTCAAGTTATACTTTCGGGACATCCATTACGTATCCTTCCGCCACGAGTAAATAAAACGTACTCAAGACCACGGCCGTAGAAGACAGGTCTGAACACTCGCCTATCAAACAATGTTAGCGATTTGACCATCTTATTGACTGATTTAGTTCATGCAGTAGCCGCAAAGCGCTGCAAGCAAACTAGTGTTGATAGCATTGCTGGTTTAGGGATAACACCATAGATATATGAATGCCATTTTTTTCCATTAAAAAAAATCGCAATTTCGCTTTCTTTGCTATAGCCATGTAAACGGCACTAATTCAGTAGCAGCTCTCTACAGTTGGGTTCATGAACTAAATGGATCGATAAGGTCGTCAAATTTTCAAGCTAGTGGCCAGACCTGTATTCTACTGTCGTGCTCAAGACTATAAGTTGTTAAACGTAAATCAACCTCTGAGAAAAAAAAATCACTGCCCGTTTACTGCATCCTGTGCTACCGTGTTCACTGTTAAGTTGGCAGCGAATTAAGTAAAATTGTTTTAACTATTAACATCGTATTGCGATTGTAATGTTTATATGTATGCATATTAGTGACATATTTAAGGTGGCCGTCTGGGTAGGCCGCCGAACAGTGTGCAGAGCTCCAGCAGAAAACGTTTTATATATATTTATAAAAAAAAGGCCAACGCGTCTGAGAGAGATCTGCTTAAAACGTTACACGTCTGTATACGTTTTTCAGTTCCTCTCTAAAGATTGTTTTCGTGATAGTGAAAATGGCTCAAACGGGTGTTTTCGCGGTCCTCTTGAGGTATGAACATTCCGGTACAAAATATTAAACAAGGAATAGGGACGTGCATCGAACCTTCATTTTTATTATTACGTCATAAGATGCTGGAAATCTCATAGAGGCCCGTTATCGACGGCAAGACTGCACGCCAGTTCAGTGTTTTACGCGTAGAGGTGACGAGAGAGTTGTTGCGCATGATTTCGATCGCCCCTAGCGCTCCCACTCATTTAGGAAACCGACGTGCAAAATTCATTCAACCAGGCGGCCACCTTAAGTTCCTAACAATTCCGGAGAAAGGAAAACACCAAGGTGGAAATATACGCACCATATTTATACGCTGAGCAGACAATCAGAAATAAATTATTTTATCTTCATGACAGTTATACGTATTTTCGACCAGACTTACTGGGAAACTTCAATATTTAGGTGTACGGTTACTTAACAAATAACGTATCAACAAAACTTAATTTAATTATATTTCTAGCGAGAACTATTTCTTAACCAGCCGTTACCAATATATATACACTTACTGTTACGGTGCATACTGACTATGAAATACATAAAATAATCGATAGACTACAAGTAAGTTACACTTACTGAAAATTAAGGTACTTTAATGTCAAAGGAATTATAAAAACATTGCAGTTGGTGTGATTTATGGATGGTTTGATCCCATACAAAAAGTGTGAAAATATCTTGAAAGGATTACAGGAGAGAATACCTAAGCACAGGCACAGGCTCCAACCCGGCGAACGAGGTTCCATTTCCCGGCGATGTCCCTTTCGATTATCGCTTTTGGAAAACACGACGGAAGTTGCCGTTGTTTAGAATTTTTTTTTTTTTGGGTCAGTTCAATTTCCCCCGCCATGCTCTCTATTTGGCGTCAGTTTATAGCTTCGAAACAATGTGTCCTTTTTAACTGCTTGTATGTGCTCATATTGCCATCTGGCGGCAAGTCAACTAACTAACACTAGTAAACACATTTTCCATCTGTAAACGGGTAGCGTACAGGAAGGGAGGGAGGGCGCATTGCCCACCCGCAAGTGAACAGCTAGAGAAGGCAAGAAGGGGGCAAATTCTTTGTAAGTACTAATTGAATTAGAGATGGGATTGTATTTATTTATTAATAAGCATCCATTACAAACACTGCATAGTGATGTTGGACATGTCTGAGTTACATGTGTGTGTATACATACATACATCAAACACATAATTTTCATAGTATAAAATTAGGATACAGCAATTAAGTCTACAGAGTATTCACACTCAAAGGTAAAAGTATCTTGCATTTTAATATCATGACAGACATTTGCTCTTTATAGGTACAGTAAAAATCCTCTTATTATTACCATTAAGTTTATACATGTTTATTTTATGAATTAACTAACACAAAACATAGTATCTATGTACACTCGTGCTTATTATTTACTAGGGGTTAGCCCATGACCTTTTGTTTGTTTTTTCACGGGGCTAGAATAGTTAACATGTTAAAAAATTTTGATTATCATACAAAGACTGAAAAAATATTGCATAGATATATGTAGGTAATAATGAAATGATGTGAAATTAACTCAACAATGAAGCGACTGCGGTCCCATTTAATATTTATCTATCCACTTGGCCACTGTGGCCCCACTTGATGTAGTTCTATCCATTAAACCACTGCGACCCCACTTAACATAGTTCTATCCACCAAGCCTCTAAGGCCCCATTTGGAATCTCTCTATCCAATGAGCCACCGTGGCCCCAATTAATTAACTCAACATTGAAGCGAGACATTTAAAGCAAACAAAAATTATATTTCATTACCTTCATATCTCTCTGCAATATTCTTTATGAATTAATACAAAACTTTTCATAGGGAAAAAGTAATTAAAAAATTAGTTTTTAGGGTAAAAGTTAATGATTGAGTAACCTGATCTTGCTGAAATTCGAACTTGTCCTGTATTTTATCCTGAGTATTCGCTCTGCAAAATTTGAAGAACTTCTGTTGAGTTTCAAGGGACTTAGATGTATTAAAGACGGATGGACAGACAGACAGAGATCGTCTACTTATAATATAGGATGTGACATGCATGTTTTGTATATAGCTCATTGTGATTACACTGCATGAGTTCTGCTACGGAATAACAGGCCTTATCAATTAAATATATTTTTAATGTGTTTTTTTTTTTAATTTGATAGTTTACAGGTGCCATATGAAAATGTTTTTTTTTTTTTTTTTTTCATTATTTTCAGGCGAGTAATAAATGTTGTTCTGTGTTGCATAGTTTGTGGGTTAAAGTTATTTCATAGCCTCATAACATTTTACTATAAAAACCTATATTATTATAGACAAAGAGTAGCCATTAATATATATATATATATAATATATATATATATATATATATATATATATATATATATATATATATATTATGATCTCGTTCACAGTCTTCATAAACTATAGTGTGAAGTATTTTTTTTGCAATTTTTTAATCTATTGGGGAAAATAAATAAACAATTTTGTGTCATTAGCGGATTTATCGTGTAAACCCCGTTTATGTGTTCAGTCGACGAAACTTTGTAGCATTTTCAACTCACGTTTTCATTACCAAGTACAGTGAGGTTCACAGAGTTGATGGAAAAAATCGTAGTATGTCCGTTATTTTTAAATAATTCACTTTTATACATTCGCGTAGTTGTAGGATAAATAGTGTAATCAAGTCGTTAATAGTAGCTTCGTAGGGAAATAGGTTCTGTCAGTTGTAAATTTCAATGCAGCTGCGCCCCACATATATATAACAGCTTATAAGCAGGCGCACATCCTACAATCCAGTCATTCATTGACTAACCTCCGAGGTTGACGGATGTGTTTTGGTAGAGATGGTACGATTTCATTACATGTATTTTAATTCAACTAGTCTAATTTATATATTAGTATGTGTGTCGTAAACATAATTTTTGTCCATTTCTCACATAAATCATATTCACATCTATTTCCGAGTAGCTGCCACCCCAGTCACTTGTCAGCTTCTGAACGCACTCCATATATTATATATATATATATATATATATATATATATATATATATAGTCAGGCTCTCCATGTAAGCTCGACTCATTCATTGACTGACCTCCGAGGCGGACGGATGTGTTTTCGGGGAGCTCCTGATGTGATTTCATTTCGTGTTTAGTCATTTTCATGTACTTGTGTTCGTTAGCCATTTTTTTATTTCCACCTAACTCTATAATCAAACATAGATTATAAGTTGATGTAAGTCCTATAGCCAAGCCAGTGCTTCACTGAGCGAATGGATGTATAGTAAACGTTTTATTTTTTAATGTGTGTTAATCAATTAATTTCTTTTTACGTGTGGATTACGTTTCGAAAGTTCCTCACAATTCTCACAGGCAGACGGGCGTGTAAGGTATGTGCGAGAGGCGTCAAGTAGTGTCATATATCTTGTTATTGTGTTTGTTAGCTGTTTAATTTATAGGGACATTTTAATGCTTCCTTAATCAATTCCATACTGCACACTCACGTGATTGTGATAGTCACATAGTTGTTTTCGTTCTTTATACTTCTCTCCTGTAAATTATATTTCTAACATACAGTTCGGGGTAGACTAATTCACCTCTTTACATTTAAGACACCTAGAGAGTTACGTAATTGCACTTGTTATTCACATATTTGTGATCATTTGAAACTTGCAATTCGATGCATGTAATATATTCATATGTAGAAATCATTTAAACACACTGAATTCCTCTCATGCAATGCTGTTATTCATTTGGATTAATACTATCTTTCAAAGTTGCCTATCTACCGACACCGTCTACAAGCAATATCACTACAAAAAAAAAACTTAGACCACTCTTGCACAAAATCACCACATATCTACCCCGTCCCCAACACGCCACGCCTCATAGATGGCCAGAGCTCCAAGGGTGAAGATGTACCATAGCTCCTCGCCAAAAAAAGAAAGAAAGAAGATTGTCCTTTACCACACTCTTGCACCAAACACACAAAAAATAATTAAAATTAACCCTTTCAATACATTTGACCTTTTCATAGATATTTAACCCTTTCAGTTTAATTAACCCTTATTATTGAAACCTTTCAATCAATTTAGTTTAAGCCTTTGATGTCAAATTTATTAGATGAATCAAAAAAGGCTGCATTCCTTTGGGGTTTTGGGGTTAGGACCCCTATGCTCCTACTACTTCAAGTATATTAGTGTATATTCTTTTTCACAAGTATTTTGCAATTTATTGAATGCTTTTTCAAGTACAGAGTTTGATAAACTACTCATGATTTTTTGTATAATATTTTCAAAAATACACATTATAATTTCTAACCTTCTGCTGTTAAGATGCCGTTCTTGTGGTTTTTTGAGTTTATACTTTGTGTCGCCCTGCAGGTGCTACAGGACGTAGCACACTATATTCTTGTTACACATGTAATTTGGAAGATCATTGATACAAATAATAAACATTGAAAGACCCAAAATATATCCTTATGGTACGCTGATTGTCACATTTTAGAATTTATAATTTATCTTATACATATGTCCCTTAGTATATTGAGATATGTCTGTTACCTCCTACGTGTTGGAAATGGAACATTTTATAAGCTGATTAGGAATTTCTCTAGTGCCCATATCATTTATCTTCTGAAGTAATACTTGACGATTTACACAGTAAAATCCTTCGGATAAATCTGCAAAAACCCCTGTAGCATGTTGTTAATTATCAGGGTTTCTTGCTATATTATTTGTAAATCTAAAAATTGCTTGTTCCGATGATTCTCTTCTCATAAACCAAAATTGCTGCAATGAAGTTATGTTATTCCTAGTTATGAATGCAATTATTTCTTCTGATATTTCTTTTTAAAATATTTTAGAAAATGATAACTGTGCAACCGGACGGTAGTTTTCTATGGAGTTTAATGCCCCTTTTCTATGCAAAGGGACAATCTTAGCGTGATCTAACCGATCTGGGAACATGTCTTAAGAAAAATATTTAATTGATATATCTACAAGGAGGGACACAATACTGTGTTTAGATTTTGGTATAATATTTGTTGGGGATTCATCTAAGCCAGTTGAGCATTTATTTTTCATTCCTTGCATTATTTTTAACATTTTTGGTTCGTTTACTGAAAGAATGAAAAATTTTTTTAATTGTGGACCATTTTACTCTTAAATAATGTTAACATTGTAATTTGCTTTATATTAGAAGTTACTTTGTTGGCTATCTTAATAAAGAAGCAATTAGATACATTGGCTACTTTAAATCATAATTTATTAACTTTCCGCCATTTATTACTTGTATATTCGCATGACAATAAGCTGAGTCAGTTTCTTGCTTTATGATATTCCATATTGCCTTGCCTTGAGAAGTAGCTCTGATTATTCTATTACAATTGTAATTTTTCTTAGCTAAATTGTCCTATGATTTTCGCTCCGATTCGTACGCCCTGCACCTAACAACATTGTTAAAGATAAATGTTTATATAATATAATGTTTTAATTAGTCACGTTAATGTCCGCTGTACATTAATGTGAATACAGTAGCCTACCTTGTCTTTTATACGTAAACAATACCGTTACTAACATCATTTTCCATGCATTAATAGTCTAGTACTTGTACTCAGAAACTGAAAAAAAATGGGGGAAGGGGTAAAATAATCTCCGTACTTTTAGGATGTACCACAAAGCAACTATATAAAATATTTGATTGCATTTGTACCCCTGCCAACTGCGGAATGTCTGACGTTTGCAAGTTGTTTTTGCCTGCTATTTACAATTTTCTATCAGCACTTTAGGTAATGTGTGGATATGAACTGATGCATGCTTTCTTCTCTTCTGCTATTGAAACTTTTATGCCTTCTGTTGTGCCTGTGGGTATAACAGAAGGTACACTCTAAGGAATTATTGGTAAATTTGCCATATCAGTGTATAGGCCTACGTACAGTTACAAAGCGCGAACAGTAGAATATTTGACCATAAATGCATGGTAGCATTCCTACAGTTGGTCGGGAAAGAGTCAAATGCTTAAGAAAGTGCCCAACTTTGTATAACAGCGATACTAAACATTCCCACATTTTCATACTGATACGTAGTATTATTTCCATACACTGTATAGGTTAAAAACTTCCATTACGGTTTAGGAGATTTACCAGACAATTTTTTTTTTACAGCTTAGCAGAAATTGGGTATCGTCTAGGGACGGCTTTAATGACGGCCGGACATACCCATCTCCACGTATTCTTGGTCCGTTGCTCCGATGACAAAGCACGCCGCTCCTAGTTGTACGTTGTTCTACATCGGGCGAGTTGTTTAATGACGGCCGGACATACCCATCTCCACGTATTCTTGGTCCGTTGCTCCGATGACAAAGCACGCCGCTCCTAGTGGTGCGTTGGCCTATATCGGGCGAGTTGTTTAATATTTTGACCCCGTTCACTGGCGGGGGGAGTAGGCTTCTGCAACTGTCTTTCGCAAGCTGATATTGCAAACACGCCCGTGCCCTGGTTCGATGTTTGAAGGTGTGATCAGGCAGGCCGTTCAGCTAAGGCCTGATCACTTCATAACAAACCACACGCAAACGGTAGACGATTAGCCTTGGAACGTGCCAAATTTCTCTGAAATGGTGACCTTCACCCTTCGCATGCAGCATACCGGGTAGCAAGTAAGCTTGCGGCAGGCCTAACATTTTACTTGAATTTGCCTTACCGAGCAAGTGTGTCATGTGCGATTAAAACATCATCCGTGTCAAATTTCTCACGTCTGACACAGACTTGCTACGCATAGGCATGTTTGCAGATGACTGGAATTATGCTTGAAGCTTACCTAGGCTAGCTTGCGGCAAATTTTACTACTCAAGCTTTCTATAGTCCATTCATTGTTACTTACAGTGGCGATGCGTGCTATAATTTCATGGGCAAGCTACTATGTGCAGGGGGCAGTAGTGGCGTTGATCTCCCCAGTAAAACAGTGGAGATGCGTGCTATAATTTCATGGGGCAAGCTACTGTGTGCAGGGGGCAGTAGTGGCGTTGATCTCCCCAGTAAAACAGTGGCGATGCGTGCTATAATTTCATGGGCAAGCTACTGTGTGCAGGGGGCAGTAGTTGGTCTCCCCAATAAAGGGGTCGGGGGTGTCCGGGGGCCCTCCCCCGGGAAAATTTGCATTTCAAGGTGCAAAATGGTACCATTGAAAGATTTTTTCGTACCTAAATATAAAGTACACCTCTTTTAAAAATATTAATTTTTTTAACGTAAAATTTGTCTGAGTAAAAAATATTACAAAGCTTCCTTCATCAAACCCGGAACCTTGTCCACTCAAAATCAATATTAGTTTAATACCCATCTATAGTGAGGTATTTACATACGGAGCAATTTTGTTTGTACAGAAGCGTAGACAGGAAAAATTATTATTCGCTTGTGTAAAGCTGGAAAGCAGTCAACTCTATTTTTACCAAATTATTTAAGAGACAAAAACGAATTTATGTGAACTTCAGAACGATCGTGTTTTTGAACAGCATTGCACAGATTGTTAAGGTCACAATACCGAGTTGCAGTCCACATGTTAACATCCTTTGAAAACAATAAACATGGCCAGCAAAACAGTTTGTTTAGGCTGTTACACCCAGCTAACCACGAGTGTTTCTTATAAACTTTTTTTTTTTTTGGAAACTACGTACAAACTTACCTTTCTTGCGTGTTGTCGTGATCGTAAGTTCAGGTGTCGGCCTACCCTCTTTTATGATGTCACATCTTTCCTGAAAAGTGGAAGCACTGCTGGAAAAATGCTTCATTCGAAATCCACACACACACACCACACTTGCATCCACATGTTTCTGTTGCACTCATTCTATCTACTCGGTTCTCAGTCTCAAGCGGTAATTTTATAATTTTATGTAGGGTATACATCGCGCACGAATATGTATAACATTCTCAGCACCATAACTAAATTAAATAAAAACAATACGATTCGTGTTGTGTGCGCGAACTTGCCCACGCATCGTCCTAGTCACTGTAAACTACACGACGCCAACTGCCTGCGGCTAGGCCAGCTTTGGCTATGTCCGCTTCAGTTCGGTGAAGAAAGCACTACCATCGTAGCTCCTAACACAGGTTGACGCAGCCATAAGCCTCCGCCCCGCCCCGGGTGGTCTTCCTACCTTGCTGTCCCTCCGTCGGCCGGGAAACCATTGGGACCGCCTACCTGCTGAAAGCATTACTTACAGCGCTTCCAAACGTCTTGGGTTTGCTAGCCGAGTAGTTTTCTTACAATGTACAGTTTTGTTTCCCGAGTAGAATGTGTACCGCATGAGTGAAAAGTTACTCAAAGTAAATATAATTTAGAATTTAATATTTATTTTAAATATAACATTGTCAGGAAACTGTCTGAGCAAGCACTGCTTGCCTTGCTTGCCCTAACAAGACCCCACTGGTTACTAACAACTTTTCTGAAGCCCTGCTAAAGTTCTATTTTCAGGATATTCTTGCAAACAAAGCTTAGGAAAGTCTATAAAATTACATCAAAGGGACAACGCATCGCATAGGTACGCACTCTGTCAGTATAATATTACTTCCCATAAGAATTTTTTCTTGCATGGTATTACCAATACATCTATTTTCTTAATGTTTCCATTCATATTAATTAAAAATGGAACTTTATAATTTTAAAATAAAATATAATTTAAACTTTAATGCAGCCAAAAATATGACGCTTGTGATATATGATTTATTTAAGAAACAGCCAAACACTTCAGGGGTAATTTTTCAAGGGTTTGGTTCAGAAAGTGTGAAGAAACCTCAGATAGGCTATACAAGCTTGACCCATTGAGACTAGTTAGCTTGATTCATATTAGTTCGCTTGCATAGTAAGCTTGCTGCAATTTTACAGGCTTGTCATTACAAGCTCGATTCAAGCACGACTCAAGACTATTATGCTAGCGGGGATGGCTATCCCCTTCCCACCATAAACAATTGCTATTATTTCACACGCACTCGCTTTCCCGTCATTCGAAGCCAATGTAAAAAAAAAAATCGCGTAAGAATTTCAGTGTTTGTGTGTGTGTGTGTGTGTGTGTGTGCTGTGCGTGTGATTTCCCCCTCCCCCTCCACCCAAAAAAAATTTGAACGCATTATCCGAATTTCACCAAACTCGGTACACATTAATAATACTAAGTACGGACCGTCTCTTATAGTTTTTGAACACGCCAGGCACTTATTTTCATCATGGCGACCATACAAATATTTTAGATTTATTTGGTATAACTACCATACCGTTTGACCAATATTTTGACCACATATTGTACGCTGACAGTATCTAATACAAGAATCATATAGGTAAGCCAAACAAGAACCACTTTTGTCCGCCATTTTGTAGGATAGTGCTACATGAATTAATAACATTTCGGTGTAATATCTCAGGAAATAGTTATCAGATTCTTACCAAATTTAGGCAAACAAGTAGTTCTGCGGCAGTTGATACGTACAAATATGTTTCAAGTATGTCAGACACTTATTTTCTAAATTGCGATAATTTAGTTATTTTAGTATATATCTTCTAAACCATTTAATCAATTTCAACTTAACTTTGTACGCTGGAAATATATATAACGAACATCAAATGTGTCTACATGGAGCATATTTTATCCTCAATTCCGTAAGATGGTGCCACACGAATAATTAGTTTTTTTTTTGTTACCTGTATCTCGGGGAAGAATTTACGGTCATATAGATATTTTAGTTTCATATGTTAAATCGTGGAAACCATATAATTAATTCCAATGAAACTTTCTGTGCTGGCCGTATATACTACAACCATCAAATCTGTCCACACAAGTCTCTTTTTTCCGCCGTTTTGTGAAATAATATCACATGGAAAACTTAAATTACTCTATATTTCAGAAGAAAAAAAAAACACCGATTTATACAAAATTTGCCGAACAAGTAGTACTATGGCAGGTTATATAAAATTAGAAACTTTCAGAGGGTTGGACACATATATTTTTTAAATGGTGGCCATGCAAACATTTTAGCTCAAAATTTTTTATCTTCGAAACTGCAAAATATTTCTCAATTAAAATTTGTATGCTTATAGTACCATTTATATCCATCAAAACTGTTTTATGTAAAGTCTCATTTCTCCGCCATTTCGTAAGATAGCCCGACATGAAATAATACAGTTTTTATGCCTTATCTCGGGAAATAATCAACAGATTTCTTTCAAATTTGGCGAAGAAATTGTACTGTGGTAGGCCATATTTATTAATTTATTTGCTTAAAGTGTGCACGTCTCTTGGTTTCTGAATAGCGCCTATAGAAATATTTTAACTTAGTGTACTTTATCTAAGAAACTATATAACATATTAAAATTTAATAGTGTATATTGTATCTATGACAATCATGGGACGTGCTAATATAAAAACTTTTTGTCCTCCATTTATAAAGATCGTCACATTAAGAACGGAGTTTTTATGCAATATCTCGAGGATCAATCAACCAATTCATATCAAAATTTCACGCAAGTATTGCTACAGTAGGGTATGTAAATTAACACATGTAAAGTGCGGCAGGCACGTTTTAATGTGGTTTATATAAATAACTTAGATTAAATTGTTATAGCTGAAACATTAAAACATAGTTAAACCAAATTCTGTATGCAAACAGTATTAATTATAAGCCTCAGTTATGCATACAGAAATCCTCTTTTGCCAGATTTTTTGCAAAGCAGTGTCAGGTGAGTAACATTAACATTTCGCAATATTTCTGAGATAATTCATCTAATCTCCACAAATTTTTGCACACCTACCGAAAGCCATGTAAAGTTACATGATTTACATGGGGGCAAACACCGATTTTCGAAATGGCAGCCATTTAAATATATTGATATACTTGGCATATCTATTTAAAAATTTAACCAAATTCAACCAAACGTGTTATGCTGACAGTATATATTATATGCATAGTATAGATAGCATTTTTAGGCAACAAGGTTTTTATAGCTCATCTCGGGTACCAATCCACCAACTTCCACCAAATTTTTCACACAAGTATTTTTATGGTAGGCCATGTAAACTGGTGTGTTTTTATTGGCTCAGGCACGTATTTTCAAAGTGATGGCCTTGTAAATATTTCGTGTTAGTGAACCCTATCATTCAAAACATTAGACTGATTACATCCGAAGTTGGTGCTCCGAATCCTACCTCCGCGATGCAGTTGATTGCAAGCCAGCTTAATTTTAAGATTTTTTTTCTGAATTCGATTCTTGGATAAGTCACTCGTGAATTTTAATTGTCTTGGTACTGTTTCAAGTGTCTCTGGTTTCATCTCTAATGGTATTGCTGCCAACGAGAGTCAACGCCTACTTAACATCTAAGCTTTTAAGAACTTCACTAAAATTTATTTGCACCCATGTAGGGGAAAGTACGCTCATTAGTTATCAGCAACTTCTTGTTTAATACTGTCATAAATAGAGGAGTAAATAGTTGACCTACCAAAGTGGTAAGTTGGAAAACAGGTGACCAAGTGATGAGGTAAAAGTTTATCAAGTTTGTCACGAATCAGTGAATCAAAATAAGTTTCAAAAAAAGTGAGAGGAAGAAGGACACCTAGGCATACAGACGGGGATGTAAACAATGTTTCCAAATACTTTCCTTTTCCGAACAAGGCTCTTTATTATGTGGAATAAGGGTCAGGAAGACTTGTTCACAAGTAAGCACTACCCCAGCTCGATGTTTCTACAAGTCTATCAGATAAGCAATGAGTTCTTATCTTCAGCCTCACTGTCGATAACCAGTCTTACATACATTTCGGCCTGTTCCTGCACCACCACAAGAGAAAATCAACAACCGAGAAGATCGTAAAAGGATCTCTGAGTATCTTAACTGCCTTGTCGCCCGAACATCTGAAACTAGTTCCGTTTCGGTTCATCGGTAGTTTAAGTGACCCTTAACTAATACTGAAACGAAGATAAAATAACACGTAATTTTTCTTTGCTCCGCAGCTCATGCAGTTCAATGATATCATCTTAGTTTCCCGTTCCATTGGTTCACTGGTTGGCATGTCCCCTACATTTGACACATTAACCAACAGCAATACTGTCAAAATCATGCGATTCAAGCAGTCCTACAGGTTTTATTTTCCAACCAAATATGTGCTATTAATTATTGTGTGTGTGTCTATATATATATATTATATATATATATATATATATATATATATATATATATATATATATATATATATATATATATATACATATATACACACACAATGAAATTCAGTTATGTCAAGTTGGGTAAGTGGAGAACAACAAATTTGCATAGTACAACTTTGGCCTAAATTCACACATTACTATTACATGTAGAAATACGACACTTAGTGTGTAGATTCCTTATTTCACTGTGCTTACTTCTTACAGTAGTTTATATTGACATATATTGATTAATTTTTTATTATTTTTATTTTTTACCTTTTTCATGTTTGGTGGTTACACTTGCCCCGGCATCAAGGGAAAGTGTGACCACTACCAATAATTCCCTTATCCTACACATGCAAGAGAGTGTGGGGCTAGTGTATTATACTTGAAATATTACTGGTTCTGGCATTTTTTTTATTTTTAAAATTATCTTAACTAAGAGCAGAGCTATGAACTGTTTCATGCAAGTGTTAGGCAATATCAGAGAAAACAAAATGCTAGTAGCAATGTGTAAACACAAAACCAAATTATATACAAGTGACCTACAAATTATGGTCTGATAAGCATATTCATTATTGAAGTCAGATTTCACCCAAATATTACTAGCCTATAACCAGTATCATTTTCTACGATACGCATTATGAAGAAAGTTATTTTTAATTATTTAAGATATGTTATGTCCAGCCTTACTAATGTAGAAGGTAAATTACCAAGTCTTTTAAAAATTAAGCAAAAAATGGTTTAAACACAAGAAATAAATGTTTGAATATGATGATTGCTGTTAAGTTAATAACTTAATTAGTCTGTACAGCAGTTCATTGCAGTTGATAGGATGAGAAAGTAACTGCAAACTGAATTTCCCCTCTGCATCCTATTTTTGGCTCTTGTTCACTGTGTTATCAGTATATATTTCAGTGACATCTCTATTTTCTGGCCAGCTAAATGTTGTAACCTTCGCATTTGATCTAATGTGTCGCAGAAACATCACTTCTGGGTCATTGCGTTCATTGATAGCTATCCTCTTTCCGACAAAATGAGCACATGTTCTTTTTGTTGCAACATTTACTAGCACCCAGTGACCTACTCTTACTGATCTTCTCTGACAGTACCCTTCGTCTGTTTCTTCTTTCCTATATTCTAATTCTTTTCTGTAGTCTTCTACGTTCATTATCCCTTCACTTGATTCACTGTTTTCATATAACACCTCACTTTCTTCACTTGAATCCTCTTTAGTAAGCTTGTCTTTCATTCTCTTATTTTTTCCCTCTTTGTTTCATTTCTTCAATTTCCTTTACTTCCATTTCCTTTCCTTCAGTTACTGTTGGTGATGTAGTGATGACTTCGGCTCCTGGAGCTAATGAGCTTAATTTCTCCCTTTTACTTTTCTGTGCTTGAGAATATTGCCGAATTGTCTCAAGCAGAAGGCTCTTAAATGATTGGCCTCAACTGAGCATTGTCTGGATGTTCAAGGCTGTGATGTCTCTTCACTGGTGCTCTAACCTGACTGTCTTCAGCTGGAAGCATATCTGATTGATGAGGACTGGCAATTTCGGTTGGTGTACTTCGTTGAGGGGCATTGTCTTCAGGTTGATGTTCTGCTTTAGATTTCAGGTATCTTTCATACGATTCTGGGCTGTAATTTTTCTTATCGATAACATTTCTGTTGAAGGGATGAATTCCCCCATTTCTGAACTCAGGCATCAACAATTCAGGTATTGCATCATTCCATATTTCACTACAAAGGAAGGGAAAAAAACTTTTGTCTGTACTTTGGAACCCATATTATGCCTCTGATAGTGGGGCAGTTTGTTGTCCCAGGCAATTTTTATGCATCTAAAAACAGAAAGGTCCATGGGTTACAGCAAGTGACGTGTGTGGAGGTAACGTCAGTATTGTTATGTCATTACCAACTGTGCATTGTACAGTGCGCACATCAATGTGTGTTGAATGACCATCAAGAATCAACAAAATAGGCCTTTCAGCCACACAAAATTTCACAGATGTCTTTTGAAATAATTTTTTAAAATGTCTGCTTCCATCCAACCATTACTAGATGCTGCATAGCATATATTGCTGCAAGCCACATTTGGGGGAGCCATCCAAGAGTCCCATATGTTCTTTCCTTTGAATATGATCAAAGGTGGGAGCTTGCCCTCAGTAGAATTACCACCAAGTGGAGTTTTCTTTCCCTGGTCCTGATGTTGTTCGAGAAGAGGGAGAATTCCTTCCTCGGACGACTTTTGTCTTGCTTGGGTCTAGTGAAAAGCTTGTTTCGTCAAGATTGTATATTTGAGATGGTTTTCTAGGAGTTCAAGAAGTTCTAGAATTTTGCCCAATAAGTAGAAATACCCCTCTGTAATGAAGGGGTCTGCTGCAGCTTTTCTTCTGGCATATTCTACCAGTTGTGGCTTCTTGACAGACAGGTTATACCTCTTCTTGTACCCCAAAAACCAATCCTCCCCTGGCACCCCATCTTTGAAAGGTGTTTTTATATTGTTGTTTCTAATGAACTGTCCAACAACTTCTTGCCTGCTTAACTCCCAACCACATTTCTCCAATGTCTTAAGTCCCAGGGCTCCTTCCTTTATTGGAATTGTTGTTGGTCTTCCTTGCGACACTCTTTTCACTCCTCTTGTGCCACTCAGATGCTATTGGAGTGTTGAATACGGTATTCCATGTCTCGAGGTAGCTTGATGAATTGTGCACAAACCAACGATTTATTTCGTCTATAGCCCCCTGTGATTGTTCTTTTGTATAAGTGTCTGCACGATATGTTTTGTGTTTATAATTCCGAACCATTTTGTTGATTTGCAGTGAAATCTCATCACAACATGAAGTAACAACTATTCAAACCAGTAAAAGAAACAGAATACTACAAAAAAAAGGACAAAACAAGCAATACTTACCAAAAATAAGCATAAAAAAACAATGAATTGTAAGTGGTGCACAGTGATGGGCCAAGTGTAACCACTATGGTTACACTTACTCCATATTCTGTGATTACACTTACCCCACTTGCAAAAATGCAGGGTAAGTGTACCCACAACAGTAACAATACACGGACAATATTTAGAGCAAATCTGATTCCACTGCTGTAATCTAACATGTAAAACTTAATAAATAGGCACACAATAATATTTTTAAAAGCAGTAGCATAGAAACAACAGGCAGTCCAAGTTAGGTCAGGTCACTTCTGCTAGACAGCAAGATGTAAGGTTTTCTTAAGCGCAAAGAAAATCATATAATTTGCATATGGTTGTAATTATATGGATTTAGAATTGTGAAAGTCTGTGCACAAAATGCTACTTCGCTGTTAGTTAACCTATAAAATGTATTATAATTGTTTGCGAAACTGCAGTCCCATTTGCCCAATGGTTCCGCTTAACCCACTTAACCCTTATATGCCTAGGCTGTCGGTGTTTAATTGAGCTCTTTTCAATATGTTGCGGATATCTAATTTTTTTCTCAATTTGTAACCTTTCGCTACATGTAAACCTCAATATTGCCATAGACCCTACCACTGCATTCATGCTTCGATCATTTGAAAATTTGGAGCAGTTAAAACTGTAAACATGTTACTAATATATCATCACTTTTAACTTTAAATCGTTGAGAAATAAACAGATATAAGATATATTCTGTATTTAGCTAACATAGGCATTGTGCTTTTAATACAGCGTTTAAAAATGCAGAAATATCTTTTGCGCCGACATTCTCTACCAACTTTACTTTGAGAATACAGTGCAGTGTGACTGTTAAAACACGTGCATATAGACCAGGATTTTTTTTCAGACGTTGATTTCAAATTTGCTTAAATAACTGCGAACGCACTTTAAGGGTAGTGTAGTACGATTCGCATTCGACAACACTTGTTTTCCAAAACTACTGTAAACAAACCCTCTCAGTTCCAAGCATTGTGTGCGAATCTTACGTGTTATATTCTTATCAATGAGTTGCATGTAAATATCTGCCCGTTGTGAAGCTTAGCAGTGACGCCGTACGCTTAGCTGGGAATTATTTAATCTGTCAGCGTTTAACTGAGCTAGTTTGAAATTAACCTCGAAAAAATTCCCTGCTAGATCGTATATACCTTTGAAAGTAAACACTGAACTCAGTACTTCTTTTTAAGTTGGCAACGAATTAAAACATATACTCATATGTTTTAATGCCGTATTAAATGTGTAATGTTTGACTTACGATGCCAGATTTCGGTCTTTCTGTATTAATAACTGTATTAAGAAGAATGGTGTACAAAATACATATGTTAACCTTATTTTTGAGACATATAGATTTGCAGAGGATTTTTCGAAATTTTTGGGACCACAAGATATTGTCATTGTAGTATTAGGGGCGTGGGGGTTTCAGGCCACCTTGGATTAATTGGGATCAATTGATGAATTATCGATTTTATTGAAAGGGTTAATCCGATTAAAAATTGAAAGTGTTAAATTGATTGGAAGGGTTAAATTTAATGAAATTATTAAATGTATTGAAATAGTTCATTTTTAATTGAATAATTTTTTCTTGGTTTTGTACTTCTTTCCTTTTGGGGGAGGAGCTTTATACGATGTTAATGCTGTGGTGTCCTGGAGGCTACTAACCAGATTGGTGGGTTGCAATGTGTTATATAGGTGTTGAGTTGAGTGTGAGAGTGTGCCAAGGGTCATTTTTTTATTTTTTCTAATTTTGATGTGTTTTTAGGGATGTTGGTGGTAGATAGGCGATTTTTACGAATATATTTTATACACAAGAGAAATTCAGAGTCTTTAAACGAGTTCTATATATGAATAAATTTCATGCATCGAATCGCAAATTTCAAATTACTATGTGAATAAAAAGTGCTATTACTCCACTATGGAATTAACCTAACATGAGTCTCGAGCTTAGAAGTATAGTTTACACGAGAGAGAATTTTAACTATGTGAATAACATCTGGTGTCGACAAGTGCAAACTCACTAAATGATGACAATTACTTGAGTGTGATATTAACGATCTACAGCAAAATGTCCCCATAAATTAAACCAACAATATATATATATATATAGCCTCTCGCACATACCATACACAGCCATCTGCCTGAGACTAGCGAGGAGGAACTTAATCCACATGTAAAAAGAAATTAATTGATTAACACGTCTAATAAAATTGCATCTCTCCTAAAACACCTCTGTCCGGCTGCAAGCTCAGTGAAGCACTGAGTACAACTAAAATATATTATCATACTTCTCGGGTGTTTGCAGATATTACTTCATTTGATGTAACCTCGTTCCTTAAGTGTTGTTATAATGAAAACCATCTCTTTTATTCTGTAATATTCATCGTGTTTTTTAAGCTGCAATATAATAAATATCTAAGTTTATTAACAAGTTCATTCGGGTCTTTGGGAAATGTGTAACTAGTGTTGATGCCTTTTGCCTTCTTTACAGCATTTGTTGAAGGAATGTCTTCAACACTATCACTGACATCCTCACTACTGTCTTCACCTGATGTTTCATAGTAAATATTGACTTTACTTTGCTTAGAAAGACTAGGTGTATCGTTACCAACACTGGTTTCTGCAGATGGTTGCGGTAATTTATGTCGAAAGTCGTTATGTTTATGTGTTATTGTATATTTCATACAATCCAATATTATGTAATTTCTTGTAATTATGTTACTTACCTCTCCTTCTATGATATTATGTAGTGTAGATGGTACATTTACTTTTCTCAGAAGTAAGATTTTTTTTTACAGATCTTGTCATTGCGACTGAAGTTAACGGTTTGTGCGAACCAGTGAAAACAGTATTTGCAGTTAAGACTCGTATGAGATGAATTCTTCAAATATTTGCTCCTCTCATGTCTGTGAACATTGTAGGCGAAAGCATAAATTTTCCCACAGTATTTGCAGTGTAGTTTATTCGGTGAGCTCTCCATTTTCATCAATGTGGATTAAATGAATAAACTTCGGTGTGAGGAAAAAGTTTACATCCGAATAGATGAACGCCTCACAATGTCAGAATGACAACTAACTTGTTTCTGTATGAATGTACTGTTTTAAACAGTATCAGGTTTCATTAATGACGATAAAATGTCTTCCATTCTAATATTTGTATGTTAATTGTAGGGGTATGTGTACTAATTCACCATGTGATTAAATATGTTAGTAGGAGGCTAGTCTCTTGAGTACACCATTTTGAGCTGTGATTGTCTTAATGGTCTTCTGTTTTAAATGTGCATATGTAATACAGATTTCGTTTTTCCGACAAAAATTGTCTGATAATTTGTTATGTTGATTCCCTAAGTTATATGGTATAAAGTTATTAATCTCGGATATCTCTTATGGATGTAAATAATTTGTTGATAGTCGGAATGTATTATCCTAAAAGAGGAGTTAAACAATTACAAAATGGCCATCATTTTCCTTTGAATTTTGCTTAAATGTATTGCAATATCATGGAAATTGATATATTCCAGCTCCAATAGAAGTCATTTCAACCTTCAGTTGTGCTACTTCTTTAATATTATGTCCAAATTTATTTTCTAGGGAAATCGATTTGTAAATAAGTTCGGGTATATAGAAATTTTATTGTAGAAAATGTATCTGATATCTCGATTGGGAAGCTTTCGAATCGAAACTTTAGTTCAAGTAAATTTCAGTGTTGTAGACAAGTCTATGCATAAGACACGTACTTTTCTCTGCTGTACACATATATTTAAAAACAGATAGAAAGTTTTATTATGTATGCATGTGTTGTGTCTTCCATCATAATAGTTGAAACTTAGGTAAATGGAATGATACATGTTTCAAACATGATAATCTTTCAACGTTAAAAAAAAAATCTTGTACGAAATTATACTTAGTTTCCTGGGAATACCTTGATAAGTTTGCTGGAAATGGGATAAAGTTTATTGCATTAAAACTCATTTCTTGGATTAAGATACGAAGTTTGTTGAAATTTTATCTGGTGATTAAGATTTCGGGGAATTTTATCTTCAGTGATATAAATTTTAATATGCAGGACTTGTGAAATTTTATTTCACTGAAAATAAGACAGGTTAACAAATTCGGAAGAGTCCAAATTTCGCTGCACGGTGGTGTGTGACCTTGGATCCACAGTGAGGGAGACCGAGCAGTTCTCAATATATCCGAAAATGTGTTCTGGACTTAGAGGGTAGGGAGGGTATCGGGGGTGTGTGGACAGGGTCATGTCCCTCTTGTGAGGGGTGGAAGGTAGACGTTGCCTACATGCGAATGGGGGCGATGTGAAGCTCTCTAGCAGTCGTCGTAATTTTGCCTCAAAGGCTAAAAATTGACCACTGGGGAAGACGGGTGAATGACCCCAGGATACATCACTCTGGCGAGGGGCAGAGGTGAGAGGTAGGGGTGCAGGGACCTTGGGAGCGATGTGGCCATATCTAGATCCAGTCATCACCATTTTGTTACATTGCCGAAAAGATTGACAATCGGGCCGGGGGATGAGTATCCTTAAGGACAGAGTAGCATGCTCTGGCAAAGGATGGAGGTGGGGTGGGGGTGCAGGGAGGTTGGGAGCCATCTGCACTCCTGTAGCCAGTCGCTTCCATCATCAGACCCTCATAGAATCTTGGACTAGATGGATGTATACCTTTATAGTTCCTTCGCCTAAACTTGGTAGATAGACAGATGGGGGCCGACGAGGCCACAATCGGGGTTTACTGTAAGTCCAATCAGGCGACCATCACACACGAGCAGCGGATCACCTGCCTTCATCCTAGTGGTAGCCTCGATTAACATTTTATAATATATGTGTTTTAATATAAAAATGTTTTATCATGAAAGTTTTTTAAAATTTATAGCAAAAATATATAAAATTTTTTGTGTAAGTGCCTTTATCGTGTAAACCCAATTTCTGTGTTTGGTAGACGAAACTTTGTATAATTTTCAAATCGTGTTTATGTTAACAAGTGTGCTCTATATACCAGACTTTATGGAAAAAAAATTTTGGTAGGTATGTTATTTTTTAAATAATTCTCTTTTATACATTCACATACTTGTAGGACGAATCAAATCGTTAAAAGTAGGGAAATAGTTTCTATCAGTAGTAAATTTCAACTCAGTTGCCTTTAAGGTCATACGATACACTCATACATCGAGTGACCTCAGAAGTGGATGGATGTGTTGTCGGGGAGCTCCTACTGCCATTTCGCTATGTGTTTTTCTATTGTGTATGTTTAAAATTCAACTAGTCTAATTTGCATATTAGTATTTATATCATAAACATAATTTTTATCAATTTGTCATGTAAATTGTATTAACATCTATTTCCGAGTAGCTATAACCTTGGTCGTTTGTCAACCTCCGAACGAGCACCATGTATATATTGTCAGGCTCTCGATGTAAGTTGTACTCAGTGCTTCATTGAGCTAGCAGCCAGACAGACATGTTTTGAGAGAGGTGAAATTTTATTATGCATGTTATTCAATTAATTTTTTTATGTGTGGATTGCATTCCTCCTCGCCAGTCTCACAGGCAGATGGACTTGTATGGAATGTGCAAGAGGCATCATATATATCTTGTTAATTTTATTTATAGGGACATTTTGTTTTAGATAGTTAATTCTGCACTCACGTAATTGTCAACATTTAGTGAATTTGCACTTGTCGACACCAGATGTTATTCACGTATTTAATAATCTCTCTCATGTAAATTATATTTCTAAGCTCAAAACTCATGTTACATTTAATTCCATACTGGAGTAATTGCACGTATTATTCATGTAGTCATTGGAAAATTGCGAATCGATGCATGCAATTTAATCATATGTAGAACTCGTTTAAAAGCTCTGAATTTCTCTTGTGTGTCAAATATATTCGTAAAAACCACTTACCTACCACCAACGTCCCTACAAACACATCAAAATTAGAAAAAATAAGAAAATTTACCCTTAGCACACTCTCGCACTCAACTCAACACCTGTATAACAAATTGCAACCCGCCACTCTGGTCAGTAGCCTCCAGGACGCCACAGCATCAACATCGTACAAAGTTCCTCCCCACAAAAGGAAGGAAAGAAGTACAAAATCGAGAAAGAAAACGTATCCGATAAAAATTAAATCTTTCAATGCATTTAACCTTTTCATTAAATTTAACCCTTTCCATTAAATTAAGCCCTTTTAATCAATTAACCCTTTCAATTTTTCAACGGATTGAGTTTGGATTATGGATTAATCCTCTCAATCAAATTGATAATCCATCAATTAATCCCAATTAATCCAAGGTGGTCTGTAACCCCCACGCCCCTACTACTCACTGTCAGATATTCATTGTCATTATTAGTCTCGGAGCACTGATGAAATATAATAAAGATTATTCGTATTCCCATCTTTCATCAGTGCTCCGAGAATGATAAAGGGATTGAATATCCAACTACTTAACAAGTAGTAACAAATTTTTATTTACGTCTTTCTGTGTCAAAAATTTTTGATAAACCCTCTGAAAACACTTGACGGTGAAAATAGGGTAAATATGTATTGGTTTCGTGCACCATTCCCTATATCAGCCTGTAATTAAGTCTCTAAAATTTTGAAAATACGTATCCTTACTAGTGGTCAAAATCATTGCTATATTAGATTTTACGTGAGGTGTAAGGCTATACTGAAGGCATAAAAAGAAACTAAATTAGGATTTCGAAAGCGCTCAGCCAAACACGGACAGCCCACATAAAGATGTCCCGTTAGCTAGTTAAGTCACATCACAGTAGTTACAACAGTATCCACAGGAGGTGCTGCTGTGCTCCCAACAGTCGTTAAGAGAGGTAGAGGGAGAGTGAGTGAGAGAGAGTTATAGGGGGACAGAGATCTAAATTACTTCTTTTATGTAAGAGGTAGAGCAGTGGCGAAAGGTGGAGGCGTTTCTTTCTATAATTTCCAGTTTCGTTGTGTTTTTTTTATTGGCGCTTCTACTGCAACGTTGATTGGGTTTGGCGCCAACATTCTTGACGAGCTGATGGGCCCGTAGAAGATCCTTTTTACTCGTTCTTTCTTACTCTGACTTTCTAATCCCCTGCCTGTTGTAGCGTCTGGTTTACTCGGTGTCATTTCAATACGCTTCTCCAAGAGTAAAGTAACATAGAGTAAACTCAAAGCAAAGATAGAGTACATGTTATTTCGGAACGAGCATAATTTAAATAGCGTCCGATGTTTGCTAGTATTTCCTGATCAAGCAACCAATGTAAAGTACAACAAAACATCTGTATCAATTTTCATAAGTACTTGCTTATCGGTAAATAAAATAATTGCATACACAGTAAGTTACACTCGCAACAACCATAAACATTCCGTCAAAAAATGCAGCACAGCTTATTTTTTAAACAGGTAATAAAGAATTTATGAAACGTCATTTTTTTCCCAATGCTTTTCTGTAACCAGACCGTGCACAGTTTCTTACGTTTTCCTCAATTCAGCTACGCCTCCCGCCATTTCCCTTTTTACCCTTCGTTACTCGCCAAAATATTAAGTTCCAATCAATAAATACTGCACCGTAGCGTACTATGTTGGATAAGTTAGATAAAGGCTGTTCACGATAAGGTGAACACTTTTGAAACCAACCTTAGAAAAATGTCACTGCTCATGCCTGCATAAACTTCAACGGGCGCACTGAGTGACATGCGCCCGGTAAAGTTGGCAACGATGGATGGAAAATAGTTCCATATTTTAACATCGAACAAAAAGTGCTAGGTAACCATTTGTGATAACTTAAAATTATTTATTTTGCTTTCTGTTTTTTTTAATGCACCGAAGTGTAAAAATGAGAGGAGATGTAAAGTATGTACTTTCTTAATAATTTCAGTTTCATTTGACCGACGCATGAATAAAGTCATGAGGCCCAAGGCAATGTTAATTTTACATAAGGCGGAAGAATACACAACAAGCATACCAGTAGATCTTAAGCAGGGCTTTCAAAAATGGTCATTTTGCCGTGAACAACCTATAAGTGCATTTCGTGAAACATTATTTCGCCTGAAAAGTAGGTAGCTGCTGTGATGATTACGTGTTCATCTCGTGCCGGATGCTGGCAAGGTTTCATTTTACTATTTCATTTTTTTTATATTTCCTCCCGCTCTTTTTGCAGAGAGGGGCGAAAGCGTGCCAAGAAGGAAGGGAGACACACGTGCGGAGAGCCAGTTTCTGTAACCCGCAGCCTCTTCATCTTCCTTCCAGGAGTCCCGGACAAGGCGACACATGTTGTCGACTGTGCCAGGGGCTGGAGGATGTTGGTGGCAGTCGGGAGGGAAGGGAGAGAAGAGGCAGATTGACCCACCGCAGGGGTGTACCGTTCAACCCGGTCGGTGTCGTAGATTAAGTTCGTGTCCGAATCCAGGCATATACTTATGTACTCGCAATTGAAAACTTTAACATTTGACTTTACGTTTGCTTTCCGACATGTTGTTTCTTATGAAACTTGACACAATGGAACTGTCAAAGGTAAAGTCAAACACTCTTGATTTCGCGATTTCGAAAAGTTGAAATTTAAAGTCAAAGTCAAGCAGCCATTTTGCCGTGAATCTAACAGGGGTTATGTGGAAAGTGCGTTATTTTAGTGTAGGTCGATTTTAATCTCGATGTATTGAACAAAGCTCGTCTTAAATTGAATAAATGACAAGCAAATATAATGTGAAGAGGAAATATATTGTTACAATTTCGCTCTATAGAAATTAAGTGGGCTATACCAAGCTTGTTAAGGGATAGAGGTCTTAGTCAAATAAAATAATTAATCATAATTTCCTTATTTTATTTACAATAACTACATCAAAATTCACTGAACTCAAATTCTCACAATAAATTGAAATCAGTTACTGTTCACAATTGACACCAATTAATAAAATGTATAATTACGGCAAAGAAATCAATGAAATTTAATAATTAGAGATCAGTCCCAATAGACAATGTGTCAACCTATTCAATTATTTTATAATTATCCATTCATATTTGACAGTTCAAATATTTACAATAACATCAGTATTACACTTCCATCCAGTCCCACCTCAGTTCAGTCCATATCACGCCAGTCCCAATGTTCTGGAATCCTCCAAGCGCCCTCACGCACAGGAGGCTTCGCTCGTCGGTTTCACACCCTCTCATCCTTTCAAGCCACGAACACCTCACTCGCCGTTGTCCCGTAATCTCCAGTCGTCGTCCACACTACACATCGCTCGCGCACACTCGCCAGGCGGCCTCCGTCAAGGACTGCCTGCCACTGCGTTGCGGCAGTATACATAGTGTCTTGGACCGCCACCTAGAATCTTCCCCAACTCGCGTGATGCGTCGCGGAGGGCTGAGGCGCTAGCCAGTCTCACCAGAACATTCTTGCGTCGTCGCTAAACGTATCGGAACCTCTAGCAGGCGAGATGAGGTCTGTGACGCCAGCAAGTCTCACCGCTGTCGATATTCACGTGATTCCCAGAAGGAGAGCAGACAACCACGAGCGCATCGTTCCTGGAAGAGGGGAGGGCAAGGTGGGTCTCCGATTACGGCGCGAGGCAGCGGAGTTGGCTCCAGCTGTAGCACGTAACAATATGAATTGACATATTTTAATAAAATAAACAGGTGAATTTTTTTTTTAAAATAAACTTTTAATATAAATTTTAACCCTATATATTTAAAAAAAGGTACGTAAAATGCATTTCTGGATAATATCATAATTTACATAGCAAGATACACATTTTTACGAAGCTCGCAGAACCGATGTTCAATTGTCTGAACTCTGACTTTACAATTGTGTTGTGTATTGGTGGTTTCGTCAGAGGTATGGAAACTTAAGGACAAAACGCTAAAGTTTTCTATTGTGTAACAAGCTTTATCCTTGGCACCAAACTTGATGAACTCGGACATGCACTCTTGTTGGCATCGGCAAAATCTATTAGCCAGCTGATCACATATAATGAATGTATATTCCTACCATTAACTAGATAATTACAGAAAGTTATGGATTGAAATAAAATATTAAATAATATTTCAATTTGATTTAGATGACTTTTATTATCTTGGTGACTGTACGTTAGTTTTCAATATTGATTGCTTGTTTTACAGTAGCTTTTGTAGGTTTATGATCATTAGACTTATGCGAATTTATGTTTAGAACTTTCTTTAAGACGCACCTTACTATAGTTATTTACTCAGTTCAAAATTCCAAGCTACCAAGCAGTAAGGTAGCCTTCTAAAATTTAAATAAAATAATTCCGTGTCATATCAATGGTAACCTACAAATCTACCATTCTTCTGCACGTCAGTTCAGAGCTTTGCGTGTAGGCCCTAACGGCGATGAGGCACTTGGTGCGCTTGTCAGCACAGCACTTTGTCGCTCTCTTGCTCCCGGAACTCAAACGCGAAACGTTTATCTCCAAGCAGACTAGCGCCTCAACAAGAGAGATCTGCTTGCCGCAGTAAAGCATGTCTCGTCGTCTTAAGAGTCCTATGTTCTGAGACGTTTCCTGTGAAATCGTGGTTGGTGCGTAAACGCATATCTCGGCTAAAAAGTTCTGGAAATATGACTTTTTGTCAGGAAAGATAAAAAAAAAAAAAAAAAAAACAATTATCTATTCCCATAATTTTTTTTTTTTTTTTTTTAACATTAAGTGTAATCTTGGAGAAAAAATTCGTAAAAATGGTCAAATATCACATTTTTAAACCTTCCCTATGCAGTTTCCTTAAGCGGAAAGAGAAAAGTCCAAACATACGGGCATAGTTTAATCTGTGGGCTTTCATCATGTGTAATAAAACCACACTGTTACAGATCTAATTTGTACAGCACAGCATCACGACGGAAACATTGCACGCCTTGCGCGTAGGAGCGATGAGACGCTAGAAGTGCGTATCGTATCTAAGATCGTCACAGATAACTGTTGCACCATTCGAGTTCAGAACTGGATTGGAGATCGAGATAAAGTTCATTTCGAACCGCCGAAATTGGAGGTTCCAAAACTCGATCCGAGATCAGCCGCCATCGTCGACAAATGTAGTGTGAAAGTACGCCAACTGATAGAACTACCGTCGATTGTTTTCTTGGGAAATTAAAACAACATTATATGCAGTTGAACATTATTCAATACAATTCGTACAGCAATAATTCACTTAAAACAGATAAAACATCGCACAACTATTTCTATCTATAGTGAAAAATACATACGCCTACTTCCATGATGTCATGTATTACGATCCAATAGTAAAATTTGTCTCGTACTTAATCTCCATCTCTCACTTTGGAACCAAAATCGAAGCATCGGAGATCTCTAATCGTGAAATTTCTTTGGTGCAACACTTTTAGGTTGGAACCAAGATCCAACTGGATGCTGTTTCGGAACTAGGATCATTTGGTCTCGAATCGGTGAAGATGTTGGTTCAACCGCGCAGTAGCGCTCCGTCACTGCTTGACCTTGAATGGGTGTGCGAGGGGGGAGGGGCAACCCACTCAAAAGGGTGGTAGATGCTCCAATAAGACCCCGGCACTGCGACGCCTGCCGCGTGTCCCAGGCGGGCGAGGAACTCGGGCCACCGACTCCTCGACGGGAAATTTAATCTCGCCTGGTCGTCGGGCCAGTCGTGACCTCCCGGGGTCGGGAGGTAAAAATAAGAAACGCGAAGAACAGAGGGAGGGTTGCAAGTCTCGGACCATAAAAAATAAAAGACGAGGAAGAAATGTGCGACGGCGGCGCCACCGCGCCACGCCTCGGGAGTTAGTCGGTTCGGTGCGAGAATTTACGACCAGTAGAATGAATCTTGGGAGGTTCAAGGATGCGCATAAAGAACAGCGCACGAGGTGGGAGACAATAGACTTAAGAGGTGGCAGTCCGATTATCGGTCTTAGGACATTCCCCTGACATTGGCTCAAGAACCACGAGAACAAGTGTCAAATTCACGTGTCTCAGAAACGATTCGACCAACTCATAACTAAAAAAAAACCTGCAGAATTTGGGTTATATATATATATATTTTTTTTCGCTGTAGGCTGATCTCCAACATATTGTATGCTAGTTTGACTTCTTTCATTAGTCGACAACTCGTATAGCGCGTTTCAAGGTCGCGTTTAGCCAATAGCAAATTCTCGAGGATAGAGCAACGTAACTGCAGTGAAGCGATCACACAAGTAAATGACGCCGTACAGTTAGTTGCAAGAAAGCAATGATATCGCGAATAGTGCCCAAGGAGGTATGATGCAGTGAAGCGTAGCTTGTTTCTTAATAATAACGCGAATTTTACATGTCTCTACCCATAACCTAGCTAGGCTGTTAATATGATGTGGTGAAAACTATCAAATGGATTGTTGATACCACTGTGTATGTGGATAGTAATATAAACATAATAATTGTATGCTGTGTTCCTGTCCGTGATTATATGTTCCTAAAACAGAATTAGCAGTCCCTACTACAGAACAGATTATTTCTTCAACAGGGCAGTCTCCCACCAAGGCGAACCGGGTTCAATCCCCAGCCGGGAATCGTGGGAATCGTGTCGAACGATGCCGCTGGTCGGCGGGTTTTTCCTCGGGGATATCCCCCCTCCCCATGTTTTTCTTTCATTCCGGCGCTGCTTCATGCTTACCTCGATCACCCTCCTCGGCTCTCAAGAGTGCGCTGTCCAGAATCGTCCAAATCCCTTCACTCACTCACATCAACGGAACAACTTCAGCAGCTATATTTGGATTGTTAAAGAAAATATGAGATTTTTTTTTTTAACATCCTGTGGTCTGCTGTTAGCTGAAGGAAAAAAAAAAATATTTCGTAGTGTACTGTGTAAAGACGTCGGAAATGCTCAAAAGTTCAGTAAAAACAAATATATTTTAATAGGCATTATGTTCTAATATCTGCTCTCCTAGCCTGCCCTAAGACCTAAACATGCCCGTAGCTGCTGCAATATCCTCATCATAGAATTTGAGCTATCTATTTACGTTACGAATCCGTTACTTAACGTGTTTCGGAAATCTAATTGCACAAAACAGTGAAGCATCTTGTTATTTAGTTATTTTTAAGACGCAATGAGACTTATTTTTGAGCGCATGTTTTTGAAGTTTAAAGGTACCCGTTTTATCATGACAAAATTTTACTACCACCTGAGGACAGGAAAAAAATTTAAGTTCACTTCCCTTTACATCCGTTGCTGATTTTTCTTCTCGTTTTTAACTGTACAATGTTTGTTGTTTCTTAATGTTCTTAATCTATGCTGAATTATTTTAACAAAATAATCATTACACATTAACCCATAATTCTTATATTTATCGAATAGAATAAAAGTATTAAAATCAATACCATAAACCATATAAAAACTGTACAAGGAAATGCTAAACATTTAATTATTTATTTTTCCCTTATCTTACTTCGCAATATTCTCACACTGTATCTCGATTTCCACCCCTTCTTTCTTAAATTCTTCACAATATTCTCACACTGTATCTCGATTTCCACCCCCTCTTTCTAACATTCTTACTCCCCTTTACAATTTTCCATCTCCCTACTGTCTTACATCAACTCCCTATAAATTTATTCCCTCTTTTCTTTTTCTTCACTACCTTGTTCACTTTGTGTTTCAATTCTTTCTTTCGTCTTACAAACTTATTTTTGAATATAGATTACTTTGTTTTACTCGAGAGTACCACCCCCCCCCCCCTTCTTTTTTGACGATAATCTTTTACTACAGGTACTGTATTCTCAATCAATTCTGATTGTGGCAACACAACATCTCATTCTAGTAGCTTTGACATCTTTTATTAACCCCCTATACCTGATGCCTCCCTTTATTTACTACATATCTCATTGCCACATTTAATTCTGTACTCTTTTCCAAATTATCTATTTGCCTCAGCAATTGATCTTCACTTACAGGAACAGATTTACTTATAGCCTCTACACTTTCATTATTACATTCTTCATTTATATCGTCACAATCAGTAATTAAATTTACTTTTCGACTCTGTATATTAACCCCTGTCTTTACCTTCTTACAGTCGGTCATTCTAACTTCATTCTGAAAAATATCATTCAACATCTTATCATTATGGCAGTGTCCAAAGGTCCTAATTTCCAGTTTTATTCCGTGTTCAATGTGTACTTTGTTCTTCCAAGTCCTGAAATCCTTGTTTAATACACCTTCTACTTTAACTTCCTGAAACTCTTCTTTCATCAAACTTATGAGCAGGTCTATTTTATCACTCAAATCAGGCGTTTTTTTTTTCCTTTTGGTTAGCCATTCTTAATTATACTTTATAAATAAAATATTTTAATTTTTTTTTTTGTTGCCTTTAAATATGAACAACCTGCACACAACAGGAGGAACAAAACAAACAAAAATTGCCGTATTTATAATGCTGAATACTGATAGCTGGATACTAGTACACAAACACATCTGTGTCGTGCTGTTCGCCTCTTTCTGACTCGTTCGGAAAAAAATTGCAGTGGACCCGTAATTAATATTCTGCTGCTATTGTTGTTTTACGCCGAGTCCCGAACAATATCTGTCCCAAATAATTAAACTTCTCAGGCGTGGCGTGTTGAAAATTCGTGCCCCACGTTGGGCGCCATGTTGTGGCGTTCGTGGTTGCCACAAAAGTAAACTTGAAAGTCACAGCTCAGCTTCGCTCAGTCGAATTGTCTAAATGCACAGGTGATTCTTAACGGGCGCCGTTTAAATAAACAAAATGTATTTAGTTTTAGATTAATTTTCCGATTTTTATTTTGTAGATTCTCATATAACACTTTCACAATCTTTCAGAAATGAAGATACACGCAATGCCAGTTCATCGATACGACAGGACAGCGTCGCAGTAATTCTGGACCAATTATGTCTCTCCAAAGTTCGCATCACGAGAAAAGACTTGTGAAGTCAGGAGGCAAAGGCTGTTCACAATAGAGTGAGCACTTTCGAAATCAACCTTAGAAAAATATCACTGCCCCTACCTGCATATATTTTAGCGTGCGCCCTGAGTGACATGCGCCCAGTAAAGTTGGTCACGATGGATGGGAAGCAGTTCCGTATCTTAACGTCAATTAAAAAGTGTTACGTAACCTTTTTTGATAATTTAAATTATTTCTTTCGCTTTCTGTTTGTTTCAATGCATCAACGTTTAAAAATGAGCAGATTTGAAAAATATATACTTTTTCCAAAAATTTCGCAATACTTTACCGGCACAAGAATAAAGTGTCTTATGTCAATATCAATCTTACATTACGCGGAAGAATACACAACGTGCATACAAGTAAATCTTAAGGAGGGATTTCAAAGGTGATCATTTTACCGTGAAAATATCCTATAAAAACTTTACCTCCTGGCGCCCTATCGGCCTCCCACGCCAACGGAAGAAATTTCGTAGTAATAGTGTTCTTGGCCGAAAGTGCTTGCAGTTAAATTTGAAGAACAAACAGAAAGTTAGGTCACGGGCGAGTACTGGAGTGGGCTAAATTCGTCCGATCCGATGTGTCCACTTCGCCGATTTCTCATTATTTACTGCACTTTCCCGGGTTCTCCGCTCGCAGCTCGGCGCGCGGCTACCCCCACTCCTGCAGCTAATGCCCGGTTGCACCATCGTGGTTCAAAACTCGATCCGAGATCGGATCTCAGATCGACACAGAAAACTGTCGCACCATTCGAGTTCAAAGCTGGACTGGGAGATCGAGATGAGGTTCATTTCGAACCGCCGAAATTGGCAGTTCGAAATCTCGATCCGAGATCAGCAGCCATCTTCGACAAGTGTAGTTTGAAAATACGCCAACAGATAGAACTGCGTTTGATTGTTTTCTTGGGAAATTAAAACAACATTATACGCACTTGAATATTATTCAGTAAAATTCGTAGAACAATAATTCACTTAAAACAGATAAAACCTCGCACATCTAGTTCTGTATACAGTGAAAAATACGCCTACTTCCATGACGTCATACATTACGAACCAATAGTAAAATTTGTCTCATACTTAATCTCGATCTCTCACTTTGGAAACAAGATCGACGAATCGGAAATCCAGAATATTAAAATTTCGCTGGCCCAACACTTTTACTTTAGAACCAAGATAAAAACTGGATCCTAGTTCGGAACTAGGATCATTCGATCTCGGATCGGGAAAGATGTTGGTGCAACCTGGCATAAGTTAATAAAGATAGGAAGGATTTGGTCGGGACTCCCCTCTTCCTGTTGGACAGATCGTAGTGCGTCGCAGCTATCTTCGTCGCCCTCAAAACCCAAAACTGCTTACGATTTGAAAACTACAGAAGATGTTGGGGGGAAAAAAAAACTTACCTCAAAACTGACGAAACCTCAATGAGACAGAAGAAACTCGAAAAGGCAACGCGCTACAGATAACAGCTCGAATAAGACTCCCACTTCAATTACTGATAAAACATTTCCGCTACACGTGGCACCAAAGAAAAATTTTATTACAATATATTACACTCGCTTGCCAAATAAATATAATTTAACCATAAGTCTCGATTAAAAATTTAATATCTAAAAAACTATTAAAAACATACATATATCGCAACGTTAAAAAGGATGGAAATTAACTGAAAAAGCCTCAAAAGTGCTCACTTGTACATGAGCAGCCCATGTAGGTTGTTCACGGTAAAATGAGCACTTTTCAAAGCCCTGCCTAAGATCTACTTGTATACACGTTGTGTGTTTTTCCGCATGATGTAAAATTAACCTTGTCATGGCCCTCATCACTTTATTCATGCTTCGGTCAAGTGAAATTATGAAATTATTAAAAAACTAAATATTGTACAAATCTGCTCATTTTTAAACTTTTATGAATTAAAATTACAAAATGTTAGAGAAATAATTTAAGTTATCAGAAATGGCTGCCTGACAATTTTTATTGCATGTTAATATATGGAACTAATTTCCTCTCCATCGTTACCAACTTTACTGGGCGCATGTCCCTTATTGCCCCTGTTAAAGTATATGCGGGTAGGGGCAGGGTAATTTTTCTAAGGTTGATTTCAAAAGTGCTCACTTGTACGTGAACAGCCCATAACTGCATGTATTTTAATGGATAGAAACACTTGGCAGTGAGATTCTAAAAGTAGCGACTTTCAGAAGTTCTCAATACACAAAGAACCAGCTAAACCTGCATGTGGTAGGACGTTTCACTGCCTGCATTATTGCCAACAGGAAAAATGCTAAACAGGCAGGATTACGTAAGGTTTGTGCGATTTAGCGTTTCTCGCCTTGAAATCGATAGTCCGGGCGTACTTGAGCCGAGTATAGCTGTGAAATACTATCGGAACACGCTATAAAATGTGTTGACTAAAGGTCTTCAAGGTCTAAAAAAAAAAAAAAAAAAAAAAAAGTTATACTGGCTGTCTAGCTTAACTTCAAACGGCTATCACGCCTTTTCGGATAAACGTACAAAACAAAGATCGGACCATTGTTATCTGCCGGGGAGATTGTGTTTTGTAATAGCTTCTCCTTTTGTGACGCCATGTATATTCTCCTTCTCAGTAAGTGGTCAGTATACGAATTTTTTTTAACAGCTGGTAATTTTTTAAGTAATTTAAGTTTTCCGTGCCTTATAGCTATGCAAACGGTTTAGCTCGTCATGGGTAACATACAAAAAAATTGCAGTCATGAACATACATATATGAGTGTGCTACTGTACTATTTTACATAACATTACAGTCATGTACATACATATATGAGTGTGCTACTGTACTATTTTACATAACATTACAGTCATGAGCATACATATATGAGTGTGCTACTGTACTATTTTACATAACATTACAGTCATGAACATACATATATGAGTGTGCTACTGTACTATTTTACATAACATTACAGTCATGAACATACATATATGAGTGTGCTACTGTACTATTTTACATAACATTACAGTCATGAACATACATATATAAGTGTGCTACTGTACTATTTTACATAACATTACACCAGTTTGTAAGAAAACCAGAAGGAATTATTAAAGTATTGCTTCCAATACTATAATTCACAGTGTAGCTAATCTGAAAGTGACAAAACCAATATAAAATAAACTTAATAGGAGTAATGCTATTTTAAAGGCACTTATACTGGATGCAAGTAGAAATAAATATTTTTAACAGACTCAAACTGCATTTTAATAGGGAAAAATTTAGAGCCTAACACTGTCACGACAAAATCCAACATCAAAGTGCACTAGGCTAAGCGCATGGGATATTCTTGCTTACCACATTATGAATGAACGCGTCACATGGATTAGAAAGCAATTAAAAAAATACTGGTATTAACAACTACTGGCTGAATGAACAATTGCTGTTATTCTGGAAAGTATTCTGATATTGTCTGCCTACTCCAGGCATCCCCAGAATTTATAATAAAAAAAAATACCAAAATATTTTTGAGGTTTGTTTCGTTTACATTTTTATTACTGGGTGAACCCTTGTGATTTCTAACTATATAATGTACTAGCGACCTGCCCCGGCTTCGCTCGGGTGCGATTTAAAAACATGGCGCTGTTTAGGTTTACAGCAATGTTGTTCACAAAGTATTCGTAAGTGAACCCCTATTTTAAATCAGATTTTAAAAGACAAAAATGGTTACTGTGGGTTGTCTTTAAAAGATAACCATATGCTGTAGCCGCCTTTTTTTTTGTAGAACTTTTTGAGATCTACAATTCTGTAGTACATTAATCTGGCATATCTCTTGTGGTTTAGTCAAAGCGCCCGAAAAGCGGCTTTTCCCGACTTTGTTATAAAAGTCCATATTTTTCTCTACTGTCCTCCCATTAAATACTAATGTATTATAATCCTAAACCTGCCTCAAGAATGTATCTAAATTATGGTGAAAACCGCATCAAAATCCAAGTAGTTTAGAAGCCTTAGCCAAATACACATACACACACTTTGTTTGATATACTATGTATAGATTAGGATTTTTTAAATGTGTTTTTTTTCTCGCCATTATGCACGAACTAAAAACTAAATTTAAGTGAAACTTCTTTACTGTAAAGTAGGTGTCAAAATTGTTTTAGTCATAAAGCATATAGTCACGCTGTATTAGCGGGGAACTGATCAGTAGGAACGTCCTGTTTTAATTTTTGGATCACTTTACTAAGTATTTGTGATAAAAGCTTATTTTGTCGTGCAATATTACAACTGTACGGATTTTTAAGCTCTATAAGTAACCAAATATTTTATTTTCTGGAACCTGTCGTGTAGAACACATAGTAATATATTACTATTTTGATATTAAAAACAAAAAATTAAATAACATATTCAAATCCCCAGCACGTATCGACCTGGTAAGACATCTGCAGGCAGAGGCGTCGGAAGTGTTTGTTGGCAAAAAAAAAAAGGGGGGGGGGGGGGGGAGCTTGACTCAGTGTTGAAAAAAAAACACGTGTTAACAAAATTTTCTTTTTATGGTCAATATAATGGTATGGCAGAAGCCCCGAACTACAAAAGCAACTTCAAAACTGACATAAACTAATATTGAACACACAGAGAGAGAGAGAGAGAGCGAGCGCGGGAGAGAAAGAGAGAGAGAGAGAGAGAGAGAGAGAGAGAGAGTAGCAATTTAGCTAATAAAAAAAACTTAATTTTGAAAATTTTAAGGTTTTAATATATTGGTCTTTCTCATTTGTTGGTTGAAAATAAAATTAAAAAGTAAATAAATATATATATATATATATTCAGTTCACATATGAAAGTTTTTAAAACATTTGAGGGTTTAAAAAAATAACTAGGAACTGTTCTGACAGCCAAAAATTTTCCTTCTTTCTTGTGTTATTGAAACAAATTCGTCTAAGACTTCCTTAGTTGATATCTTCCATGTCTCTTCTGCATGTACATGAAGAAGAAGCTCTGAAAGTCTCTTCTGCGACATCGTTGACCTGAGGTAAGACTTGATGCGCTTAAGAGCGCTGAATGACCTTTCACAAGACGCAGATGTGGCTGGCACTGTCAAGGGGAGAATTACGAGACGCTCTACTTCATCCAGCATTTTGCGGCATATTTTAGGCCGAATGCGTAATGAATCTGCGAGCTCCTTCACGTTTTTCAAAGGTGGACAGGTGACACTTGAAAGAATCTTTAGTTGCGCAGCTAACATGTCTACGTCAAAGCCATCCTTATGTACTCCTAGAAAGTTTTCCAGTTGATCTATAGAGAAATCACCCCCTGGTTGTCTCAACAGAATGGCTTCTAGCTTGACAAGATGTCCCATATCTGGCTGGTTGAAGCGGCGCTGCAGCTCGTTCTTTAGCCAGTCTAGAACGGAAATGAACTTCTGGCGAAGACGAGTTTCCTCGTCGATCTGAACGTCTGGTGCTTGGCCTTCCATTTCTTCCAAATGCCTGAATCTGGCAGGGATTCTGAATCGTGGGATGCGAGGCATTTCTAGCTCAAGGTTCTCTTCGGGTCCTGTTTCCTCAGTTTCTTTCCAAATGGGTTCGAAATCAGCCTCGCCCATTCCATTATACAGGTCCCAAAGAGATTGTGCTGCTTGCTTAGCGCCACTTGCTGTACGCCCTTCACTCTGCAGGGACTTGGCAAGCCGCTCAGCAGGTTCGCACACAGATAGGGCTATATTGTTTGCCAACAGAGTTTGGAATTGTCTCATCTTTCTCAGGTAGCCCTTCGGAGTTGATTTTCATTCGTCTGAGATTTTGCAAGGTTTGTCCGCTAAAATCGAAATCAGAGTTTCTACGGAGAGCTTTAGCACGCACCACACACCAGCGTGCCGGACATAGAGAGAGGAGGCGTTTGATTGGGGCTGGAAGGCATTCGCTTTGCGAGCGAGGCCTGACAACCATACCCGCATAAATATTCTTTCTCCTAGAAATTTCAAGAATTGTGTTTGAAACTTCTTTAACAAGTGTGAAAGCATCTGAAATTATGCTGAATCTCTTTGCAACTTTTTTGAAGCCAAGGTCTAGTGAGTGGTTAGAGCAGTGTACGAATAAAGACTTCGGTTGCTCGTCTGCGATGAGTTTCTGCACGCCATTAAAAATGGCCAGACATTACACGCGCGCCATCGAAACAGTGGCCTCTTAAAGCTTCTTTGCTTGCATTAAGATGAATCATAACATCTGTCATAGTCTTGTGGACGGTTTCTGCTGTCCCATCCGGCGTATTGTACAATCCCATGAACAATTCTTGTATTTCAAGTGTCTCCTTGTTTACGAAGCGAAAACAATTCGAGAATTGTTCGTCGCCTGCGACGTCCGTTGTGGTGTCATCCATAACAGCGAAATACGGACTACCCTGAATGTCTTGTACAAGGCTACGCTGCTCTTTTTGGACCATTATATCAATTATTTCGTTTTGAATATCACCACTGACCCAATTGTCTCTTCGCTACAGCCGGTCTGCAAGTTCTACACAGTCTTCAGCTCGTTCCTGCAAAAGTTGCTGAAGATTACCACCACTATTTCCCGAACCGCGCGATGCTTAGCCAGATCAAACAAGGGTAACGAATAGACCTAATAACTTTCTGAAAAGCAAGTCGTGTAGCCTCTCGCTCGTTTCTTAGGCTGTTATCAAAAATAACTGCTACGGATTGCCGTTTCGTAATCTGGAAAACATATCCCACTGATTCGTGATAATAATGGCTGCTTTCATGTGTGGTGAACTTCTCAATTGTCTTTTTTCCAAAGTGCGAAATCCTGATTCAATGAATACGCTCTCGTTACCTGGTTTGTAGCTGCTTTGCCCGAACTTCGTGCTGTGAAGCAGAGAACGCGATCTTTATCTTGAATGTAATGAAGCCAATAGAACTTGGTGAAACAGTCATGCTGACAACAACGCCTTTGAATATCCCTGGGAAACTTAAATGGTTGTGGAGGAACATGCTGGTCGGTGAGAGAGTGGGCGGTGTTCAGAATTTTGCATCTCTGTCTGCTTTCTGACTTCGATGCAGGGAGAGGTGTCGTCATCTGTAAACAAATAAAATTTAAAATGTTGGTTGGGATCAAGATTCAATATGTAAAAAATTGTCCGTTAACTGTATTCAATCCAGTCACTTAACACCAATTTCCGTGTTATAGTGGAAAAAAATCATATAAGCTAATTGCTTATGGTTCAATTTTTTTTCTCGAAATATATTAAGGCAAAAAATCATCTGTATAATATTTCCTACAAAAATGGTCATAGTCATTTTTTCCGTGTAACGGATAGTTCTTAAGATATAGGCTCTGGACGGATGCCCGTTTCCCTAACTTTCCTTAATAATTATATACTTTAATAATGAAAAAATCACATTTACATGGCACCCATCCAGAGCATGTATCTCACGAACTATGTGTCATACGGCAAAAATGGTCATACTTATAACCATTTTTTGTAGGAAATATTATGTAGATAATTCTTTATCCAAACATATATTGCGAAAAAATGAACCGTCTGAAATTATTAAGAAACTAAATACTTATAATATCTGCTAATGTTTACACGTTGGTGCATTAAAATAACAGGAAGCGAAAGAAATAATTTTAACTCATCATGAATGGTTACCCAACACTTTTTATTCGACGTTTGGATATATATCTACTTTCCATCCATCTTTACCAACTTTACTGGGCGAATGTCACTCAGTGCAAGAGCAGTGACTTTTTCTAAGGTTAATTTCTAAAGTGCTCACTTTGTCGTGAACAAAGGGCTATCAAAAGTGCTCATTTTACCGTGAACAGCCTGTATACGTCTTCATCCGAAATGAAAACAACACACTTCAGGAAGTTAATACAATGTAACTCAAACAGATGTCGGCACTTGAAGCAAACATAGCTATTAAGCATATAAAATCCAGAGCTACAGGTAACGATGAAATCAGTATTAAACTTATTTGTTTAATTTTTCGATTTGCCAAATAGTAATTTCACCAACAAATGCGTTCCCCAGGAGGACGAAGTCGCTTTATCGCTATACCTACTCAATGCTGCCCACGTGATGGACGGACTAGGGGAATTGTTGAGTGAGAAGGAGGCGGTGCAATGATGGACCCCTAGACTGTAGAGAAAACGAGACTTCCTCGACAGAGCTTCCGAATCACGTAATTGCTAGGCACGTTCCTCTCGTGAAAATCCTGGTTCGAAAAATTTGTGGTCCGGCTCACCGCCTTGTAACCTCTAGGAAAGATCACGATAAACACTGCATAGCAAGCTGAATGATCGTCGCTGAACAAGGGCCACATTCTGTTTCCTATATAGCGTGCATCATTTAAAATGAAAGTTGTTCCGTTTCCTCAGTATAGGCTGCCACTGTTATTGGACCACTTTTGAAATCAACCTTATGAAAAAGTCACTGCCCCTACCTGCACATATTTTAACAGGCGCAGTGAGTGACATTTATCCAGTAAAGTTAGTAACGATGGAGTGGAAATTAGTTCCATATATTAACGTAGAATAAAAATTGTTAGGCAGCCATTTGTGATAACTCAAATTATTCCTCTAGCATTCTGATCTTTTAATTCATAAAAGTGTAAAAATGAGCAGATTTGTACAATATTTAGTTTTTTAATAATTTCATAATTTCACTTGACCGACGCATGAATAAAGTGATAAGGCCCATGGCAATGTTAATTTTACATAAGGAGGAATAACACACAACGTGTATTTCAGCAGGGTTTTTAAAAGTGCTCATTTTACCACGAGCAGCCTATAGTCTTTTGTCTTGACGTTGAATTAATAGTGTTTGGTAAACATTTATGAGAAGTGAAATTATTTATTTTGCTTTCTTGTTCTTAAGATCAAATAAACCACACAAATGAGCAAATTCGTAAAATATTTAATTCATTAATTTCGCAGTCTTACTTGACTAACCCACGTGTATATAAATTGATCAGGTCTATGGAATGTTAATTTGCATAGGCCTATGGTGGAAGAATACTCAATGTACATACAAGTACTGTAGATGTTAGGCAGGGCTTTCAAAACTGTTTAGTTTATTTTGGAACAGCCTATACAAGCGCATTAAGTTAAATATATTATGAGTATCAAAAGCCAGTATCACGAAGTGAAGATGAATTGTGGTATAGGTTATCACGATAAAGTGAACACTTTTGAAAGCCTTCTCATTTGGAATAATTGTCAATAAATAATATATTCTAATTTAGGGTTAGACGTTAACTTCAGAGTCCGGTGGAATATGCACACCGTGTTTATTACTTACATGGCAATATTTATTTAAAAAGGGTGGTGGAAGGATAAAAAATGGCTGAAAGGAAAAAGTAACTAGGGCGTCAATAGTGCTCACTTTACCACGAACAGCCTCCTACCACTACTATTAAACTACAACCAGTAGACTACTACTACAGGCTGTTCACGGTAAAATGAGCACTTTTGACAGCCCTGCTTAAGATCTACATGCATGCACGTTGTGTATTCTACCGCCTTATGTAAAATTAACATTGCGGTGGGCTTCATTACTTTATTCATGCGTCGATCGAGTGAAACTGTGACAGTATTAGTAAAGTAAACACAAATCTGCTCATTTTATACTTCGATGTATTAGAAAAATTAAAAAGCTAAAGAAAAAATTTACGTCATTACAAATGGTTACCTAACACTTTTTATTCGATGTATAGATACGGAACTTCTTTCCCTCCATCGTTACCAATTTTACTGGGCGCATGCCACTCAGTGCGCCCGTTAAAATATATGCAGGCAGGAGCAGTGACATTTTTTCTAAGGTTGATTTCAAAAGTGCTCATTTTATCGTGAACAACCTTTACTAGATTATTATTACTACTTGGCCCCGCTTCCGATGAATGGCGGAGCTGAGCTCTCCGGAGGGTAGCGGAACACAAGAGTGAAACTGGTAAACTGAGGAGTGACTGGGGTTCGGTGGGAGGTCTGGTTAGACAAAAAGACTCTCGCCCCCAGCTCGTGACCCCCGGGACACGACACCAGAGGGCCATTTCCCTGTCACTCCCGAGGACAATTGTCTCTCTGTCGGTAATCGGTATTGTCTCATAACCAAGTGCTTTCAACGTCCCCGACCACCCAGGCGGCAGAGCAGCTCATTCAGTACGACGCCTTTCAAGAGTTCCTTGTCCGAACGTATTTTCTCTACATTTATTTCGCCATGTTCTCTACCACTGAACCCATTGCACTCACACATGCATTCCATATAATTACAAGTAAAAAGAAAATCACATAAATCAATATATCTAGCTGTTACGACTAACTAGTAATATAACTATACATATTCCGACAATTCCATGTAATTAATTAACTGGCATGACTGTACAATATTAAGAATGGTATGGTAGTATTCACGAATCCAGTGAAGTGAAGCGAAGATATTTGGGCGGCTCTCAACAGCGAGGACTTGAGAGCCGATGAGGGTGATTGAAGTGAATATGGAGCGGCGCCGGAATGAGGAGGCGGGGGAAATGAGAGAGATCCCCTAGAAAACCCGCCGACCAACGGCATCGTCCGGCACGATTCCCACTTGCGAAAATCCGGTGACCCGGCCGGGTATTGAGCCCGGTTCGCCTTGGTGGGAGGCGAGCTTGCTAATCGCTCAGCCACCGTGGCCTCTTCACGAATTAAGTATCAAGAATACGTCACCCTAAAGGTAGACTAATAATAATAAATATAGGCACTAAATTATCTACGTAATAAACAAAGTAAGACAATTTGATAGATCACATTCTCGCATTAAGTTGACCAATACTAAATTACACAAAATAGAATTTACACTATTAATCCCTCGAATTGATACATTATTAAGATTGCAAGCTCTATTACACATATATATACATGTACATATATAAGATAGAGACGCGATTTACACACACAGAATAAGAACATGAGTGAAATCAGCTGGCAGTTTTACAGACAAAACGGTATAAAATACAAATTTTATCAATAAATTGTATCATTAGTGAAGCTAACAGAAAGGCTATTTGACATATTAATGACTTAGATGCTGCTTTCGTTCATGAATTTACATAATTTTTCAAAAGGTAAGTAGTGATACGAAAATATGTTTCACCTATTACAATAATTTTAGGGAACAGAATAGGATGACCCGTGGGGTGGGAGGGGGGAGGGGGCGATCAGCTCTCACTTGTATCTCGGCAAATAAATATCCTGGATATCAGTGGCGTGTGGTAAAAGCTGGCGTTAGCTCTTTGCTGTATCCTATTGTTTGGTAGTTTACAAGCAATAAAACGTAACTCGGCAGCTGACGCCCCACGACGTGTGTAATTGGTCCCTTGCTGCTTGCCTGTGAATGGTCGATCGGGATGTATGCAGTTTCCCTAGAGGCTGCATGGTGGTTACTAGCTCCTGCTGCGTGCACCGAGAATGTACAGTAGTGAGCAAGCACCAGCTTACCTTGCAACAGTCCACCACACTCCACTGCTGGACATACAACTTGTTGCCAGACAATATGAAATCCAATTTATTTAAGCCCCGCGCGGTTTTGTATTTATCACGTCAAGTGTACTAAAAAAAATAATAAAATAATGAAAATACTGTTTTAAAAAATCGCATTTTTAGAGCTTGCCCAAGCAGTTTCCTTAAGAGGGAGGAAAAAGTTACAACCGTACAGTCATAGTTACATCTATGGGCTTTCATCACGTGTACTGCATAGTTCTACAATCGGGCGTGAGGGCAGTAACAACAGAATATTCTGTTAGGTTATTACAATCCTAGTTGTTGTGGGAAAAATTCTAATAATGTTGAAGTTTTCCTGTTGGAGAAACTATCTGTTTTGGAGCTGGAACTCAGTGCTCTGCTGTGGCCATCGTATGTACAGTGGCAAATATCATGACAGATAAAAATACAACAAACAGTTCTATTGGTTTTATTGTCTAGGTTAGCAAAATTGAGATGGTACCTACAATACATCCTACGGGAGCTAATTGCGTTTCAGGGCTGAGCCCCTTACGCCTACAAGGGATGGAGTTCATGCAAAGGGGCATACATCGCGGCAAAGAGGGATTGGTGTAATAAAATCTCAGAACACAGACCCCCTACTTATCTGCTACTCAGCAAATATTACTGCGTATGAACACAGGTGTTATTTCCCAGCCAATGTTTTTGAGATGGACGAGAGTGTCGTCACGAGAGACATGTTTTTATAAATGTCGGGTGGTGGGGCTGCAGATTCTTCGCCCCGAAGTGGGTGGAGCGAGTAGAGAGTGATTGGCCGTCAACATATAGCTAGGGGTGCTACGGGAGGGAGGGGAGACTTCAGGGGCTCGTCAATTTCCAGCCAATCACATGCTGGGCGCACCCCTGCTCACACACAAACATGGTTTCCTGGAACTTGACAACGCTACCGAAACTGGAACTTTGAATTCCACTGTTAAAGTGTTCTATAGTTATGTACTACATGTGTTGTGGGTACACTTTCGCGCATCGCTCTTTTGCAGTTGTTAAAACACACTTCTCAACAATGCTTGTATTTATTTTGACTAGTTTTTATTTACATTTAAAGTTCAAACTCGCGTGAGCTTCAAATACAGTGTATACGTTTGTTGTTAATGTTGTGAATCTAGGAACAAGATGGCTCATCAGTCAGAAGCAAGGTTGAATTGTAATTAATGTCGGGTTGTGTAAACTTGTAAGTAATGGATAATTCGGTGAGTAACATTATAAACCTTATTACGACAAACAGTTTGAATTACGAGAAAAAACTGGAGCATGCGAGTTTAGGACCAGCAAGACCTCAGTTAAATATGAATAAACAACAAAGCCAAGGTGGTCGATGCAGTGGTTCCTATACGCGAAAATTCGCCTTAAGTACACACAATTTCGCGGACTGGTTATGCGGGTGTGACGTCACAAATGTTTTTTTTTTTTGTTTGCTTGTTTGCTAGATCTATCTTGAGTGGACTGTCAATGGGGTAAAAGATTTGAAACATTAAGGCGATAAAGTTTAAATACATAACTCAAGTTCACATAATATAAACAATGCCATAGCATTTTCAGTGATTGGTAAGGTGAATATTCATTGCCAATTAGTGCGTACATGTTGAAGAATGTATTTTGTTTACAAACATATTAATTAAGGTATGCCGCCTTCATGCTCTAATTTAAATTTGATATGCACTTTGTTTGCACTGTACGTAGATAATTATTGGGTTTTAAAGATATTTTATCATATTTTAGGTTATCATCATCGTTACCATAATAGAATTCGTATTATTTTTATATATCTCTCTTGTAATGTATCACCACACACGTACTGGTTGGAAGGCATGTTATAGCCTATGCAAACTTAAAACAAACCAATAACTGTGCAAGTGACTAGATCTGAACCAGCACGCTTAACATTTGTATCCAACTGCAGAAGCCACACTTACAGAAGACTGTCGCGTGCAATTTATTTATCACTGCGCCTGTTTAAAAAATGATATCTGTAATGATCTGATTTAAGATCGCTACAGCCCTCCCGGTTTCAAAAGTCACCAGACGCCACTGGGTAGCCACGACCGCGTTTGTGGCCATGGCTACCTCCCTAGATGTAGCCTACCTATAATTAACCTTTAACTAAGAAGAGAAAGGGAAAAACAGGCATAGGCACTGTAAAAACCCTTTCGATAGGAAATAATTAAACATTATTGCATTCGTTAATAGAAATTGCTACGGGAGACAGATAGGTAGGAAGCATGCTCTTTATTAGTCAAGTTATTACTAGAGATCCGAGAAATTTGAGAGTTAAATGACCTGTAGGCTAGACTTCACAGTCTTATATACTCTCTTACAGATATCAACTGTTTATTGGTTGGTTGTTGTGGTAGTCAAAGGCGGTGGTTGGGCGCACAATTTATTGCATGTTCGTTGTTGGCTTATTCATCTCCAGGAGGTGTCAAACAACACGTCGACCAGTTGCAAACGTAACATGAACGCACATTTGTGTGACTTCCAACTTGTCTATAAATGAGCCCGCTATTAACCTACAGCCGAAGTTTGTCCAATTAAATTTAGATACATATCGTGTATAATAGTAGCAAAACTACCCAGCGTTTCCCGGGTTTCATAAGGCAATAAGAGATGCACGACCCTGTTTTGAGGGGACTCGGAACCAATATGGGGCACGGAGATTCACGAACCGGTTTTAGGAATTTTGGGCACAATGGGCAGCTGGAAAGCATTTTGACGTAAACAGTGTTTTAAAAATTAGTTGAAAACATATATAAAACCTGTGGTCTAATGGAACACGTCTTTGAAGTTGGGATCTGGATCACTTGTTTATTGCAAATGTTCGCGATAATATTTAATTTGGAACACCTATTGTCTGAATAATTGTTAACTGAACAAAGATCTTCAAACACCACAACACATGTCGCTGTTTACAAATTATTTCATATAAATAATCACTATTACTACACTTTTTCGAAATTACATGCGGATTTAAAGGATGGATTATTAATCATGTCACAATCAATAAAAATGCTATCATGTGTACTAAATACCCTAAACTCCACAGTTTTCGAGTAATTCATATTTAACTTTTAAAATAATATTTACCAAAACCTGGCAGGTGGGGCACGCACAAAAAAATAATAACACACTTTTGCGGTTATTAAAAGGAAGGGAAGATTCCAGAGAGAGGTAAATTACAGTGGTACTGTAGTAAACTGTTCTTCTACTACAACTTCAAAAATGTGTACCTCCCTTAGAATTAATCTTGGACTGTATGTCCTATATATGTTATCAAATTCTTTTTTCTTTTGTGATTAATCTACACCCGTAGTTTGTCGGTCGAATTTAGATACATCCTGTATAATAATAAATAAATAAATAAATAAACAAATAAATTAATGAACTAACAGGGTGGCTCGAGTACTTTTATTGAACTGCTGCCGTATGATAAGGCAGTTTGCGCACCCTTCACGAAGGCGAGTCCCGGTCCTGCAAATAGTGCTCACCCAACCACGTCGCCTCCATTGCTACCCTATTTTGACATGAATGCGTCTTTAAATTGTAACCATAGTGGAAGACAATCCATGAAATCCGATGATAACAAAATCGGGGGATACAGTTTGGCATTGCAGCTCCGAATCTATCGTCTACATTCAAAATTCAAGCATCGCGCGTGATGGGGGGGGGGGGGGGGCGCAATTTTGAGTTCGTTTCACCGCGTCTCATAACTACCGCGTAGTATAACTTTTGACTAGGAGAAGCTAAGACGCTCGTTTAAGTTTCAATCGACAGCCCTCGTCAATATCAATCGATTTCGTGTATGAATACATTTGTGTGGCGGGGGTCTGGTGAAATTGTACGAGTTTAATGTAAAAATTAAGAAAACTGAACAGGATGTCGCCCTATACTCGTAAACATTCGAAGTCGAAATACGGAAATCGTATACGGTTGGAAAGCGCATCTCAAAAGCAACCCAGTGATACCTATGAAACCCCATATGATCGGGTGAAGCGGTTCCGGGAAAAACATCAAGGCGTCCGAGCGCGTCAACGTAGACGTATTCACGAAAACAAACGGCCGTGTCCCCAACACAGCCCTTTGTGCCCGCAGGCTCCCTCCCAGATCCATCTCTCTACTGGAGGAGTGCGCGAGCACGCGAGGAGACCTTAACGAGCGGGCAGCGAACAAGCCCGGCCACGCGATGGGCTGGTGCGATAGCTGCTCTCGCTTTTGGTGAAGGATCTCCCGCCGCTGTTTTACATCACTGGGACGCTACTCCCTCAGCGCGGGGGTAGATCGGTCCCTTGTGAGGGACCTTGCCCACCCAGACGGTTTTCATTTAGTATGTGGAGGTATGGAGAAGCTACCCCCTCCCCTCTCTCCACTTCCCCCCCCCCCCCAAAATTTAATATTTTGCTGCTTAGAATACAAATTTACAGTTATCCCAGGGTAGCACTTAGGAATCTGTTTCCATAGCTGTGATTTTTCCTGCCTTTCCCCTGCCTGTACGGGATAAAGGTAGGCGGTGAAGGTAAAATAAAAATGAATATAATCAGCGCGAAAATTTTGATATTCAGGACTTTTGAAGGCTGTTGCGAGCCGCTTGTGAAGAAGGCTGGCGACAGTTGAAAGAATTAAAACGGAGTTTACTGCCAGAAGGATTCATAATAAACGATCAAAGTTGCTTTTCATGACTGGAGTGGCGTAGGTAATTTAATTAATAAGTATATGTGTTGTGGTGAAGTTAAATTGCGCGAATTTTATGTTATATGTAGTGGCTGTGGTATTAAATTACTATCTAATAATTAAGAAATAGTGCAGGAATGAGAATATGGTATGATTAAGTTACATTTAGTGTATGTACTGTGTGTGTGTGTGTGTGTGTGTGTGTGTGTGTGCTGTGACGGACGACAAAGGGGGCAGAAATTCAACGTGAATATCTGAGTAGAGCGCGAATTAGTTTTGTTGAAAGGCAAGTGTCTCCAGACCCGTGGAACGTGGAAACTCCTTCCCCGCGGCCAGCGGCGTCCACACTCGAGCCTTCGTTAAAACTGAGAAGTAGTCTGTGCGTTGTTCGTATCAAAACAAATCATTCGTTCCCATTTCTTAACGGCGGTGTGTAGGTGGTTCGAAATTAAACGATCACGTAATAAATCTCCGTTTCGTTTCTTGTTTCTGTCCATTTTGTGTCTCCACACCCCCCCCCCCCCCCGGGCCTTATGTAAAAATAAACACTGTCCCTAACTTAACGAAATGTATACACTTATGTGCTGTTCACGGCAAAGTAAGCAATTTGGAAACAAAACCTCCGAAAAAAAAATCACCGCATCTTATAGGCTGTTCACTGTAAAATGAAAGCCCTGCCTAAGATCTACGTGGTTGTATGTTATGTACGTATTGTTCCTCCTTATATAAAATTAATATTGATATTCGTATCGTCACTTTATTCATGCGTCGGCCAAGTGAAATTGTGAAATTATTAGCAAAGTAAATATTTTTCATCTCTGCACTTCGATGAATTAGAAAGACACAGAAAACGAAATGAATAATTTTAAATTATCACATATGGTTACCTAACACTTTTTATTTGACGTTAAGATATGGAACTACTTTCTCTCCATCATTACCAACTTTACTGGGCGCATGTCACCCAATGTGCCCGTTAAAATATATTCAAGTAGAGGCAGTGACTTTTTTCTAAGGTTGATTTCAAAAGAGCTCACTTTATCGTGAACAGCCTTTATCAGATTTATGGTAATCTTAATTTTTATTGTGGCGGAATTATACAAATGAAAAAAAAAAAAAAGTGGATCTTAGCCGTACTATCAAAACTGCTTAGTTTACATGACCATCCAAAAATAATGTGTATTCTTAAATCAACCCCATGCTAAAACTTAATAAAAACAAAATAAAGGTACACGGTTAAATTAACGCCAGCTACTGTTAAAATATCCTCCAAATAAAAATAAAGCAAATTAATTAGTTAGAATAATATTCACAACACATTGGCGGCAACATCACCTTAAGTGTGTGTTTACCTGAAAATAAATGGACTTCAGGGCAGGGATGTTTTAAACGTTGATTTCAAAAACGTCCTATTCGTAATGACGCCAAAATTAGGATATGTTAAAACAGCAGAATTTTCTCATGAGAGCCGATTTGAGAAAAACGTAGCTTGGCTTTAAAATGAATTATTTTATTTTTAATTGCCTTATCCGTTGTGAGTTATTTTTTTTTTTTTAGCAACGGGCGCACTGTTTGCATTTCTGCGACTTTTCCGTTGCCCGTCACAACCATCAGCGATACATTTAACTGCAATTTTTAACTGTTCCTTACCGGCCAGAATGTCTTATTATTAAAATTAAAAATAAAATACGGAGGAAAAATGGTCTGGAATGGAAACGCTTAAATAAATGAGTATTACAAGTTTAATACATTCGTGATTTAATTGTTGAGAAACGCCTATTAAAAACCACAAATAAAATGCGCGTTTTTCTAAAATAATGTCGCTGGACAATTTTGCTTGCAGTGATGATCTTAATAGATAGTTTGGTCATAAAGTCCCTTCATGAAGGAGACCACCAAACATTAATATTGATACAATCTGCTATAGTCAATTTCATGATAATATCGTGAGAAGTATAAAGCTCAGCATGAAACTTCAGCAGATGTGATGTCACTGTAACATTTTATGCTTGAGGCCGAGAGAGTAATTATTTAATTATGTCCACTTTTTGAATAAGAATTGGCGCTATTTCCGTAACGTAGCGAGATACGCTATTCAGTGCTAACTGGAGCTACTTGTCATAAATTTATCAAGTTCACCGACACTATTTAGTTTACTAATACTTGCATGAAAGTCACTCAAGCTCTTCAAGGGCACTCTGCAATCCGCAATAGCCCGATTTAAGCAGTGTTGTTTTGTTATGGTTTTAATAACGAAATCAGTGTATTATTAGGAATCGTAATTGCAATTCATTAGAAAAGTTGTTGTTTCAGTTTGGAATGCGTTCGCCAAAATCGGCCATAGTTGATGGTTTTCTCATAAAACTTATGGGCTGAGGGCAAATACAAAGATTACGATGACATGATTCCTTGCGTCTGGTTTCTAATGCAACGCATTAAAAAAAAATAGGCAGCTGTTTCTTCAGTAACATGCATAGGTAAGTTAGAAAGTTGTACTTCTTCTATTCCCATAACTATAACGAGTGAGTGAGTGAGTGGAGAGATATGTGCGACTCTCAACAGCGAGGTCTTGAGAGCCAAACTATGTCGAAATTAGCCTTAAAGTAAACCGTGTTATTTCGGGTTGCGTGGTCCGACCAAGACAATTGAGAAGAGCCTCTTAAAAGTTGTCGCAAACTTTATTCCACAGCGAATTCAGGTGAATTTTTATAGCTCCATTTTAATTTTCCACAGGCGACTTGTGTCTGAGAGGGGCGTGTCCCGACACCTCTTCCAAGGACTTAACGGTGCGGGAGGGGTTCCAGGTTCTAATCCCGGATAAGTTATGAAAATGCGGTCGACAGAAAATATTTCCCATTGCTATACCTACGGCTACTCTTATTGAAATCGACCGGGTGTAGGTTAGTACACTTCTCGAAATCTAATTTTTACACCTGCTGTTACTCTATAACACCTCAGGATTAGCCCGCATAAAATAATATATGCACTGTCGGCTGCCCCTGGTTAGTAAATTAAACATAAATTCAAAGAAAGTGACACACTGAAAATCTCAAAACATAACGAAAGATATCACATAAGCTTTGCCGTAGCAAAATTTTAGGTACGCCTTCTGCAATGGAACTTGAAGGGAAAAATTATAAATTCAATACATAAAGTCATAATTCCCGTTAACATTTCGACTGCTATCAACATAATGTCGTATTGCCTGAAGTTTTATGGGATTTGCGGTAGTATTTCGTCTTCCCGCTTCCTTTAAACACATTGGAGACGTAATATTAGCTACGTCTCGAGCGGTTTTTATGTAGTCCACTGCAAGGAAATTTTGCGACGGCAGCACTCGAAGTGTAGGACTACTCAAACGATCTGAACGGATCGAATGTCATGTTACCTGGGAAATAATATTCCATTGAGATACAGTCAACTTGCTACAGGCTGTTCACGATAAAACGAGCACTTTTTGAAAGTCCAGCTTAAAATATACTTGTATGCAAGTTGTGTATTCTTCCGCCTTATGTAAGATTAACATTGTCATGGGCGTCATCACTTCATTCATGCGCCGGTCAAGTGAAACTGTGAAATTATAAAAGTAAATATTTTACAAATTTGCTCATTTTTACACTTCAATGCATTAAAAAAAAACAGGAAGCGAAAGAAATAATTTAAGTTAGCAGAAATGTTTACCTAACACTTTGTATTCGACGTTAAGATACAGAATTACTTTCCCATCCATCGTTACCAACTTAAATGGGCGCATGTCCCACAGGGCATCCGTTAAAATATATGCAGGTAAGAGTAGTAACTTTTTCCTAAGGTTGAAATTGAAAGTGCTCACTTTATCGTGGACGACCTTTATTATATAGGCTAACAGGTTAACAGCTTGCCAGTAATGTGAGATGTTCGGCACGCACAGCAAGGATATCCAGTGAACTGTTGGCAAATAGCACAGTGATAAGTGGCAATACGAAGACGAACAGAACTGGCATTCTCTTAACTGGGGAATATAGGTAATGCGATAGTGTGGGCGGGCCTTAGTTCAACGGCTCGCCTGAACACGCCATCACACTTGAGCAGAAATCAGGACAGCCATTTGCCGCGATCGGGGCTCCCGTTGCCCAGACTCCTGTAAGTAGGAACCCCCTCCACCAGCCAGGGAATCAGGCCAGGTTGCACCAAGCGACGCCGATATGACGGCAATGCAGAGTGGCGGAAGGCGTCTTTCTCCACGCTGTTGTGAGCATCGGGACCCGAACCTGTGGCACCCCGGTAGGTGTGCCTTACGTCGGCCATGCTGTTGAGGTCATGGCACCGATGGTGGCGGACAGGGCGAATTGCAGTGTGGCAACGACGTCATCAGAGGCTCCTATAAAGGGACGCACAGTTCCGGGTCAGCCTCCACTTTGTACGATACTTGGAGGTGACGCGACGGACTCCAGGGCAGGGCGTCTGCAAGTCGATGAGCAGGAGATACAGGGCGACGGAGGACGTCAGCCAGTCAGCTTCGAGGACACCAGGATCATCCCACGACGGAGGAGTTTCATGCGTGGACGATATACTGTATTATTCAGTGGTAGGCGAATCTCATTTCCCAGTGCAGGCCGGTTTAGTTAGGGAAAGCTCCGGAAGAAGCACGTAAGAAGATGAAGATGGAACTTGGTGATCAGATTTAGTTGTATCGGAAATTAGTTGGTACTACTGGTGACATGTATATTCTTGGTCACTTTGAAATGTTTTTCAATTCGTGATTATGTGTTATGTACCTGCTATCCGTGATTATGTGTTTGCAATTAGAGTCTGGTCGAGGGACCAGAACAAACAACCTGACGCCGGCCGAGATGGACGACCCAAGACGCCTGCTGGGCCGAGCGCGGTAACTCGCCATACTTCAACAGCCTCTGGGTACTTCTCAAGGTGGTCAAACCCAATACACTAAAACGGCTCTTAAGCTAGTTAATGTAATTACAATAATAATGCTCCCCGACCCTCAGGATATCATGTAATGTCCAGATGTTAAATTATATAACCAGATAGTAACCATATAGCTCTTTATATCCATCTACCCTATATTGCTTGCTCTACAAACATGAGTTACCCGTTAAGTTAATAACTTCATATAGAGTCCAAGTAGCAGTCATGTAGTAAAAGCTGTTTTATAAAATAAAACGTAGGGAAGTTACAAATAATTTGTTTTGAATATTCGTAAATATGTGCTGCACTAATAATGTTAATTAAGGTTACGAAATATGATACAGGTAAGCGAAGAAATTGCCACCCTTGGGAGATGACTGTAGCGGATTGACAGCTGTTTGCTGGAGGTTTGGGACTCGGGGTGTTCGTAGCACTGCAAGCGACCCACACATGGTTCACATTAGGGAAAAAAGGCCGTAGCTGAAGGAGGATGAAGAGGGAAGAGGCGTTTTTGTCCCTCCCCGATAGCCAGTCGCTACACCACGAATCCTTCATCCTTATTTCCCCGTATTGGTGCATATTCTTAGTAGGCTGTTCACGATGAAATGGTCACTTTTGAAATAAACCTAAGAATATCGTCATCGCTTCTACCTGCATATATTCTATCGGGCGCACTGAGTGACATGCGCCCAGTAAAGTTGGTAACGATGGAGTGAAAGTAGTTCCATATCATAACGTCGAATAGAAATTGTTAGGTAACCATTTGTGATAACTTCAATTATTTCCTAAGCTTTCTGTTTTTTTTTATGCATCGAAAAGAAAAAATGATCTTTTTCTAATTATTTTACTGTTTCAATCGACCGACGCATGAATAAAGTGATGAGGCCCATGACATTGTTAATTTTACATAAGGCGGAAGAATACACAACGTGCATACAAGAATATCTTAAGCAGGGCTTTCGAAAGTGCTCATTTTACCGTTAACAGCCTATAGTAGGCTTACCAATGAAAAGGTAGGTAGTTATGACTTCTTGTCAACTGCGGGGTCATAAGAGAAACTCAAAAGTAGCAAGAATGGGGAATGGATTGGCTATGGCTTGTAGAAATGACCCTTCCTAGCATTCGCTGGAGTGATTTCGGGAAACAATAAAAAACCGACATTAGACTGGATGGACCGGGATTCGAATATAGGTCCTCCCGAAAACGAGTCCAAAGGTTTACCACTCGACGCCTCGCTCGGTACTTTTGAAACGTCCTGTTATACAGGTTGTTCGGAAATTAAACGCCCGAACTGCGGGAGGTGATTCTTTATGAGACATAACAGTCGAAAATATACAGGACACCATATACCTAAGCGGAATATTAACGGAGACACGAGCCTGCGGAAATTTGAGACGCCCGTCTCAAGCTTGTGTTCACTACGACGCATGACACACGCAGCCGAGCGCTTTTATCTTATCCTATAGGCGGAAGGGGTAAGTAAGAGTAGTGATAAGGGAGAGAACTTTATAACCTTGTGCAGTTTACATATTCTTGGGGGTGCACACTTGCCCGTGTCCACAGAGCAAGCAAGGCGACAAGAGCAGACACTTCCATGTTGTAACGATCTTCTTATTTTAAAGTCTTTTTCACGGGTGGTGGGTGGGTGGCAGGTTCCTGGATTAACACCAACAGCAGACGCGCGTTACAAAAAATAATCACCTAATATAATTAAAAAGAAAAATAATAGTTTTTAATGACAATTTTGTGATAAACACCCTTCATTGAAGTAGTTAATATTCACGCTGTATTCAATAATTAATGAAATAGCTTATTCACAAAAGAGAAAATTTTATTTATTTATTTTTTTAGGCTATTGCCGGGTAGCATTTACAGTACGTTTACAGCTTGCATTATTCTCGAGAGGTTCTAGAACGAAGTTTTAAAATTGCTTAATTAAAACCTACTTGACTAACACCATTTAGTTGCCGACTACCATTTTCGACAATAATGAAGTATATACCATGTACTGTTTGTGTTACCTCCAAATGTTACCAACAGAATAGAATAAATCTTGCACGAGCAGTGAAAAAACGGATTTAATATTTCTAATCGTTTTAGTAAGTTATTAAATCAGCACCTGAAATATTTGTAGGTTAAATCAGTATGTTTGAGATACAAAACACCCATAATTTTAACTCAAAACCAATCTGTTCCATAAAATCATTCATTCTAGTTGTAAAATGTCTATGTTTGTGTTTCCACAGGCACTTACTTCAAATAACGCGATTGTAAGCCCTATCTACTGTCCGTCCCCTGCTGTGTCCCAATTCGCCGAGAGAGTACTCTCTCGCTCACTCTTGACATCACAGAGAGTCCTCTCTGCTATCCCAACTCTGAGGAGAGTGCACGAGACGAGAGGGAGAGTGAACGACGATGTACACTCGGTGCTCACTCTCGCACCCTATCTGGCAGCCATGTTGTTTTCATGTCTAACCTCAAATATCGAGACATATATTTTGTTGTTTCTAAAGCAGTGTTAGAAATATTTTATATACTTAACTTAATCATTACGATTGTGAAATGTGTAATAACAACAATATTCCGTTCGATATGGAAGATAACAAATTATGATGTTATTATGTTCACGTTTCATTTAGGTTAATTGTGTGCATATTATTAAATACTGTGACTTGCACATAAATTATGTTTTTAATTATGAAAAAATGTAACAAATTAAAAAAGGTTACTATTTCATAAAATGCTGTGCATTTATTCGAGGAAAGTGAAAGGCCAGCAATATTTCATTTTTCACAATTTATTACCTTTACTCTCAGAGAAATAATGCCGAAGGCTTCCAGGGGGCACACGTCTCAATTCGGTAAAGTGAGCCAGAGTATTCCAGAGTGGGAGTGAGCACACTTTCGAGTTGAGACACGGCATTAGGTTGGTCGAGTTGTAGGTCTTCGCCAGGCGATGGAAGCCATCTTCGTCCTGTGAAGATTGTGGAACGAAGATCGCATCTTGTTTGCTTCGAGCTTTCCAGTCTTCGGGGTCTGCAGAATATTGGTGGCGGAGGTCGTGTGGAGTTGCTGGTTTCTGTCAGGTGTCGAAAGTCCTTCAGGCGGCGATTGCGGCTTGGCGACTTTGAAAGCTATACTGAGAGATGGATGAGATGGTGATGGAGTTCAAGCGAAGTGAGCATTGTAAATAGAGTTTAAGTAGCCTACAAAAAACATAATCCACCATAAATCTAAGCATTATATTCATAGTACGACGCCAAGTCTTAGGCCGTGTTAGAACTGGCTGATTTTGTTAACAGGACGGTCACGTGACCCAATTTTGTATGCCAAAAATGACGACATATTTTCCAGTTTCGTAATTCGGTTTTTGTATTTAGCGAACCTTTAAGAAAATATGAAGTTACCAAATCGCCACCACAAATTGTCAGTGTTTGCCTCCATTAGGCATTTGAATTATTAGAGCCTAAGTACTTGCAATTTTGTTGTTGTAACTGACTACTGTTCTGTTTTATAATTTAGTTTACAAGGACATATTTTTATACGTGTATGTATACACGTGGACTTGTGCATTTACGCGCTTATGAAAATGCATATTTTTGCATGCATATAGTAAATGTTTTGGACTAATACCTGCCAGTTCATCAGTATTTTACTGGACAAGTTTAAATCAAATAATCACCTGGTAAATTTAAATATTTTTCAGTACTTAAATATGCACGTTACTATTTAGTATTAGTTATCTGTTCCATCAATGTTTAGCAAGGACTATTAATTTTTCTGTAGTGTTTATTAATTTGAAAGTACTATTATTTATTTTTCTTCTAAACTGCGATAAGCAAGTGTAAATAATAAAAATGGTCCAGTGTAAGAGAAGGCAAGCATTCTTAATTGTATATTTGTTTTCTCCCGGAGTCTGCATATTAGTTTAAATAACTTAATTTGGAATAAAGAACTGTGCTTCGTCTTCATAATTAGTGCTTTAGACCATTTCGACACTTGTAACTTTGTTTATTGTTACAGTAAAATATATTTTAAATATTAATGTTGGGTTAATAATTTACAAATAAAATAACAGCCAGGTCTTTCCAGAATTTAATATAAAATATACATTTATTTTTAACTGTTGTGTTTATTTAAAATATGTTTTCCGAAGAAAATTTTGATATGGTGTTGCTGTCGCTAAACAAGTGACTGTCTGCAGCATCCGAATTGAAGCCTGCCAAATAGCAAATAACTAAAAATCGGAATATTCAGTTTCAACCATAGACTAAAGATGAGGTAGACCGATCTCGCTGGCTGAGCACAACCAATCTCCGTGACCCAACATGAAACTACTTTCTGCCAACATATCTAGCGAAAATGGCGTAGTTTTACTTTTAGGTTAGAAAACTGATTTGTAAACAAATTTTTTGAGATGAATGTATACTTCCTCTAAACAATTTGTAATGTAGTTTGATTAAATTAAAACTGGTAAAATTATTTTATTAATATAATAGTGCTTGTCATTTAGAAATTAAGATATAAATAAACACGTTCACCACTGTTGACCATGTGACTTTTGACAGTTGTGTAAGTTTGGGGTAGGTCAATGTTGGGTACATGCAGGGGGTGGCTATGTCCTATACCGTACAGTGTTAACAAGTGAAGCCAGTTTATAGCGTGGAATTAGACTGTTGTTTCCCGGTAAAAAAAGGTCACGTCATCAACAGTAGCCAAAAAAACATTGTATCGGCCTCTCTTTCACATGTAATTTTATGAGTTTTAAAATCGACATAAATTAACATACAACCCTTTTTGACCTAAACGATAACATACATAAAGTGTGAGTGTGCTTGTCTCAGATAACTATATATAAATTTAGCCGGTAAATATGTAAAGTTACGAATTATTTACATTTAAATGGAAGTGTTGTATGCAGTGTTTTGGTTGATTTGCTTCCCGTTCCCTATGTATTTGCCTTGAAAATATTCCAGGAAATATTTTTCTGACGACTACAGGAGCTTTTCAAAGTTATGATAAAACTTTAACCGTACTAAAATCTAATATAATACGCTGTTGAAGTCGTCTGCGAGTGCGTTACAAGTGAAGTAGCCATACACGAGAGAGACAACTTCTGTTTACATAGCAATTGAACAGCCTTGCGAGTGATATATGAACTCACTAGTAGTTCTGAATTTCCTCTAAATTTGTGTTATACTTGCGTTTGTGAAATGTGAATTTGGCATGTAAACACGCTTTAAAACTATAATCTATTTTTTTATTTATTCGCCGACGAACTAAAACTAACGTTAATGTATGAAAATGCGTACGAGCCGGGCCATGCGAGTCCAGTGTTTAGTGTGTTCGTATATACCTTGGATACATTCATGAAAGATATCGCACAATTATTGTCTATAAGGATATGTTATCTGCGTAAGTTTGTAAATTAACAATTGCAGTGTGATTAATTTTTGCAAGTGCGGTTGCGATTACTAACATGCCGTGAATTTTAAAGTCTAACCTGTAAGTTGCGGACTCGTTAGAGGTACAGGCACTTTTATAAAACTGTAGATACGTATTTTTCTAAATGCCGATTTGCTATTTCAGTGTAGTAGTTTATGGAATTCATTTTTTAGTAATGGCAAATCATCTCGTAAACCAATACAAAGCTACACCTTAATAAAAACCTCCACTCTGACAATTTTTTTCCTCCCCAAGTCAGAGTTGTAGTGACAAACAAGATATCAGCTGTTTATCAATACAAGAGTATAGGCGAACAACTAAATCAGTTCTCATATTTTAAATAGCTACTGAATGTATAGCCTTCATGATTTGCAATTTCCATGGTTTGAACTCATTCCATGCAATTTCTTGGGTGACTCAATAAAGACAATCTGACCCATTCCTTCCTCGTATTCCCTTTATTGTGTTATTGGTTTACCATTCCCTAATGAACCTGCAGTCGACAAGATGTTAAGTTAAATAAATAAAGTTTACTTGTGAAAATAAAGAAAACTTAGATATAGCCAATCTTTTCCTATAACTACACCATCTGCAAAATAGAAAAACACCGCATGATTTTCTTTAAATTCTATTTCATCCTTCTTAAGGATTTTTAAAATTCTAATTTTGAGGGGAACTAATTGGACGTAAGCTTATTTTAATATTGATGATGAATCATGGATGTTTAGATGAAAAGGTTCAATTTTTTAAAAGCCTACTTGTAAATGAAAAATGGGATGATATTTATACATTAACTGAACCAAACATTGCCTGGAACTGATTTATTAATATATTTCTTTGTCATTTTAATCGTACCTTTCCACTCAAATCTGTAAAATGTAGCAGTAGCTCGAAAATAAAGTGAATTAGTAAAGGTCTGACAGTCTCAGGACAGAGGTTAAATACAATGCGTAAAATGCTGAGAACCCAGGGGAAAAACAAAAATTATACTGTAAGCAATACGAAAAATTGACGAGGAAAGTGGAGGCGCTGATACCGGACTGGAGGGTAGCGGAATGGATAGGGGACTTCCTCAGTGGGCGAATGCAGAGGGTGAAAGCGGGGGATGCAATATCGGAGGAAGAGGAGGTTACGTTAGGGGTACCACAGGGAAGTGTGCTGGGTCCTTTGTTATTTACCATAATGGTAAATGACATGGATTTAGGGATTAGGGGAAAAATAAGACTGTTTGCAGACGATTGTGTTGTGTATGCTGAAGTGGTAAAAAGGGGGGGGGGGGCGGAAATTTGCAGGTGGACATTGACAAGATATGGTTGTGGACCAGGAAAAATAAAATGAAGATAAATGTAAGAAAAACTAAAGTAGTGAGGTTTACAAGGAAGAAGGTGATAAGCAGGGACATATACAGATGGGAGGGACAAGAGATAGAAGAAGCAGCAGGGAGACCTCAGATGGAAAACACAGGTAGAGAGGGTGGTTGCAAAGGGAAGAGGACTCTGGGTATGCTGGGAATGGTGCTGAAGGGAGTCAGATGTGAGTTGAAGGAGAAGGTGTATGGTATAATGGTACGGCCAATGTTAGAATATGCTGCAGCAGTATGGGAACCGTATGTGGAGGTGGAGGTGCGAGAACTGGAAAAGATGCAGAGAAGGGCAGCAAGATGGGTGAAGGGTAGGTGGAGAAGGCAGGGGCAGGATGATGAGGAAGAAGGGAACTATAGGCCATCAGTGATGAAAGATTATAGGGTGGAGCTCATTGAAGGACAGGAGGAAAGTTGAACGGCTAGTCAGGATGTACAGAATGGTGAGTGAAGAGGGAGGATGGGGAGGGCTACACTGCAAGCTAAGTAAGGTAGTATTTAGAGGAAAGGAAACAACAGTGAGAAGCTTCAGAGGGTGTGGAGGAGAACGGAGCGGGGTAGGCAGTCCATGCTTGTGAGGTCTGTGAGGGAGTGGAATGTGTTGAGGGAGGAATTGGTATCTGTGAGAAGGGTTGGTAAATTCAGGAAGGGAGTGGAAAAGGAGTTGGTTGGGTGAAGGAGAGGTGAGAGAGCTCGCCACCGGGCTGTAGCCTAATTGCCAATGTATGTATATATGTATGTATAATAAATTACTCGGAGTAGCAAAGCAGAAATACAATGGGAGAAACATAGACTTCTACTCAAATAAAACAAAAGCATCGTGGAACATTATTAATAATGAATTGAAACCTAGGCAAGGGCATGTTAACTTTTCCTTGAAAATTGACGGTATAAAAATCGAAAATAGTAAGGAAATAGCTAATAGGTTTAATGACTATTTCACAAACATCCCACTAAAATTGCAAAATGAACACAGAGCTACAAATATTAGTCCTGCACACATACGCCAAAGACCTAACACTTGGAATGCTAACAATCTGTTTTTCACACCTATCTCTGAAGAAGACATAAATGCAATTTAAAATTTAAAAAGTAAAAGTTCCTGTCTAATATATGAGGTACTTATGACTCTGCTAAAAAGTGTTCTTATTTAATAAAACTACCTTTGACTTACATTTTCAATGAATGTCTTGCCCAGGGAATTTTTCCTGACAGACTCAAATATGCAAAAGTAGTACCAATACATAAAAAAGTGACAAGGCATTGATAGGCCTATTGCTCTTCTTACGTCCTTTTCAAAAATCTTAGAGAAATAGATAGCAAATTAACTGCAACACAATTGTTAATAAAAATCACGGTTATTTCATTGCATCAGTATGGCTTTGTAGAGGGCAGATCTCAACAGGTATATTCGCATATTTTTCGAAAGCTACAATTGTGTCGACCACAATATTTTACTGCAAAAACTTTAACAGTGTGGCGTAAGAGGTGTAATCAATAATATTTTTAAATCATATCTTGAAGACAGAAAACAGATCACCTCCATAATATATTATGACAAAAATCACATTACAAATGTTATGCCCAATACCAGAACTACTCGAGTAGAAGTGCCACAGGGATCAATACTGGGACCATTTTTATTCCTGATATTATTAATTATTTTCCAGAACAAATAGCCAACGGCTCAGCTATAATGTTTGCGGATGACACAAACATTTTGGTAACTTGTTCAAATAACTCTGTTATTGAAAAAAAAAAAAAAAAAAAAACAACAAACAGTGACTGAGATGTCCAGTTGGTTCCAGTATAATAAATTAATACGTATTAAATGTAAACAAATATGTGCTCATGAATTTCATGCAAAGAAATAAACATACAATGCAGGATGAAAGATGCTCAACAATAGAAGAAGACGGGTTACAGACAGTAGATAGTACTAAATTTCTAGGGCTCATCGTAGACAATAATTTAACATGAAATGAGCATGTTGATAGTGTCTGTAAAAAAATGAGTTCAATGTGTTTTGCGGTACATACCTTAAAAACGATTTGTAATAATAATACAATACTTGCATACATAATCAGTCCATAATAAATTATGGAATCATATTTTGGGATAAATCGACAAAATGGAAAAAGGCTTTTAGATTACAGAAGAAAATAGCGAGGTTAATAAGTAATAAGGAAAGAGAAGCCACTGTAGGCAGCTATTTATAAATAACAAAATGCTCACTCTTCCATGCATGTATATGTACCGTAGTATTTTTTTTACATGGAAAACATTAAAAAAGTTATAAAATGGTGATGTACAAAATTACTACACCAGACAAGCTAGTAATTTTCACCTATTCTCCTACAGAACCTCAAATTTTTCATCAATCCATACTATGCTGGGGCAAAACTAATAAATAACCTATCCAGTAATTTGAAGTCAATTAATAGTTTACAGAAATTAAAAAGAGCTGCTAATTATACTTTTTATATAAGGTCTTCTATTCCGTAGAAGAATACTTACATAAAGATAAATATATATAACGTAGAACAAGACTGATATAAGGAGACTTCATGTAAATACCTTGTGTTTCAATTTAATGTAGACTTTATATATTTATACTTTAATATCTATATGTATATGCATGAATTGTAACAACTTATACTGCAACCACGTGTAGTCTTAACATGTTTGTAGAGCTGCTAGAATTAATAAGTGTGTAAATTATATTATTTATCTGTTATATATTATTATGTTAGTGTAATTGTGTGCAAATATCCATATTGCATAACAAAATAATAATAATAATTGACAAGCCCTTTCCAAAGCGTATTGGACGTATATGGGATGCAAATAAAAAGTGCTTCGTGAAACAGCGAATGCTCTAGCCGCTACACCATCATGGCCGCCATCATATTAAGATGGGAGGAGTTGAGAGAGGTTTAGTGGTTTGTAGCAACCAAGGTATTGAGAGCCAATGAGGGTGAAATGTGGCAGATATGGAGCAGCACTAAAATGCAAGGGTGGGGGAAAACCGGAAAACCTCGAGAAAGCATGCCAGCCAGCAGCATCAATCAGCACAATTCCTATATCTGAAAATCTGTTATTAACCTCACAGGGAAACCAACATGGATCACATTGGCGGAAGGCAAGAGTCCTACCACTATGCCCACCGCAATCCCCCCCCCCCTTTTTTGGGAAGGGAGGAGAGGAACCTAATTTCTTCAGAGATAATGTTTTTCTCAGAGGAGTGTTTGTTTGTCAAGTTTCTGCGGCGTGGTTCTGAGATATTGAAACTGAATAGTTTTTAATGTATTCAGAGGAGAATACCACACAAAAAATAATCATTCCACAAGTTGGTAGGTAACCACAAAGAAATTTTGTCACAAGTGTGTCTGTGGACCATTTTGGCAGTGGTTAGTACATGTGCGCTTGTTATCGATATCATTGCGGTGCATGCGTCTTTCACCCATTGCAGTTCAACAATCTATCCTAATCTAATTAAACTACCCAAAGTAACCTAAAATGCTGGCGAATAAGTTTTCATACATTTTGTCGTATTATTATCCCTAAATGTGTATTTATAGAAATAATATCCTATTGTAGTTTTCTCTCCCAACGTGAAATTTTTTAACATGTTGGACTAAATTAAAATTGTGGTTACTGACTGACTAAGCCCTTGGTACTAAATTGCACCTTTGGAGAAATATGTAATTCAATTTTTGTAGATATAGGGAATAGAATTATCCAGAAATGTCTCCTGTCCCTCCCCCCTTTTTTTCTTCTGAAAAATTTCTAAAATACTTGATTGTCCAATGCAGACAATTCAGTAAAATTTTAATTTCTGCCTCAATTATGTACCAAGGGTAACTTAACCCTGTCCAACATTGTAGTTGCAAGAAGCAAAATTGTACCATATAATAAGGGATAAATAAGTATAAAACTGTATCATAACAGAGAACTAATGTAATGTAAAGAGAGGGAATAACTAAAACGGGTTTTGAATTTATTTACCAGAAACCATTTACTATATTGACATTAAATATGTATAAAGGAGTTGAAATCGTATTGGTAACAAACCTCTCGAGTCATTGTCAGTGTTAGGAATTTAAATATAAATGCCAGCAAATAATTATTTATTCGTGGCTCAGGGACATGTGAACTTTGCCTTCCAGAAATTCAGCTGGGCTGCTGGTCGCTGATTTGCTGCACTTATTACTTATATGCAACCTGCAATACATTACATGACAATTGTATCACGCTTGTTATACTTTATTTAATCATATATCCAAAAAAAATAGTTTTCCACAAATCCTGGTATCTAGAACACGTGTTTATTGTCGCACATAACCCAATTCTGGTCCGTGGTATACACACTCACGATCGGTAGTTTTATGAGGAAATTATTTGATTTGCACAACTAACACAAGCCAATAATAAACTAGTAAAACTTCACACGTGAATTGTAATATATATATTTATTTATTCATCAACTTCTTTGTTCATCACGATATACTTCGAATGTAACCTATCTGTCAACATCATTCTAATGTAATACACAATGTTTTGGGTTTATGTCAAGATGGCGGCTAGAGTCCATAGTAAAACCACCTATCTCCAGCGGCGTCACTTACATCACAACATGCCATCTCCTATATACTCCCAACTCAATGGGTACATGCGCAGAAGACGAATAATCGGTCTACCTCAACTTTAGTCTGTGATTTGAACACGGTCTTGAAAAAAAAAAATGTATCCTGCCAACTTCACTGGGAGCCTACATGACTGCGTGTGTCAAAGGTCGATCTCACAAGCGCTCACTTTACCGTGAACAGCCTGTATGTACTACCAGCGAGGCATCGATAAACCCTTTGCGAATGTCTGCGATTAATCGCGAGCGAGCTGCATCTGATCTACAGGCTCCGAGAGGAAGAATGGGTGCTTCGACGCGGGATTTCCCGCTGGGCGCGCAGCCGGAAGCCGGGCTATTTTTCACACAGCCCCACGAGACATTTTGGTGTGGTTGTAAGGAGACAGGGGAGGGGCGGGCTGGCAACTGCAGTAGCCGCGCAGTCTGGTGCCAGCTGCATAAATACTCGCCCTCCCCCCCCCCCCGAAACCTTCGGATGGTAACTCACAGCACGCCACACAAGATGAAGGTTTGCCCCGCCCCTCCTCGAACGCCAGGAAGAGGAGAAAAAAAAAAAAAGGGCGGGATGGAGGAGACGAGGTTAGGCCTCTCAATGCCGACACAGCGATCCCGCACAGCTGGCGGGTCGCCGGAAATGCTCTCTTATTTTCACAGCAACCACGCCAGAGAAGCAGCGGCCTTGTCCCGCTGCGCAGTTGTAACGCGGCGCTCCTGACATCTAGCGATGGCTGCGAGAAGCTGCGGCGTACTCGCGCTGCCTTCAGTACACGTCGCATAGTGTCAGAAATTCTGATTTTTTTTTTTTTTTTTTTTTTTTACGAAACTGTTAAACGTGCTTCCGGTATGTTTATAGGCTGTTCACGGAAAAGTGAGCACTTTTGAGGCCCTAGGTACTTTTTCCTTTCAGCAGTTTTTTATTCTGTGACCAGCTTTTTAAAATAAATATAGCTAAGTAAGTAATAAACACAGTGTGTATATTCCACGGCACTCGGACGTTAATGTCTAAGACTAAAATAAAATATATTGATATATTATCTTTCCAAATGAGAAGGCTTTCAAAAGTGCTCACTTTACCGAGAACACGCTATACCTACGAAAAGACATTATACACCAGACGAGGAAGGATATTGTACATTAAGACCGATTCCCTTCCGCCATCTTGGATTTGTAGATTTTTCGCCAAAGCTTCTATTTCAGAAGGTGTATTGAAATTTCCCGTACGACATATCCTAAATAACAGCTTCTCGAACTTCATCGAACTGCCACAGCTTCGTTACATTTATTAATTTTTAACTGGTAACTGTCGAGGCGAAACGCGAGATTATTTCTTGCAAACGATTACAAAGGCCACAATATCAACAGTAATAAATAAATACTGACCACAGAAAACGCACTAAGAAATGCTCCGTGCTCTGTCGTTCCAAAAAAACATTATACAAAACTGTATTTCCGGAGTATGGCAAAAATTCCAAAAATGCAAAATGGCGGGTGGGAATCTGCCTTAAAGTTATCACGCATGCTGTAAATGTTATCTTGGAGCTTTCCAATATAGTCAAAAACGGCCTTTTCAGACTGCCATATCTTAAGGGGGAAGTATCCGTACCACTTTGGCTTTTCTTATTTTCCTCGAGAACTTAATTTTCGGAGTCAATATTTAAAAAACCAAGCTAGTCAATGCATAGGGAACATGTCAACAGTTATTTCGAAACCCAGATTATTTTTCTTACATGATCAGTTTCACATCTGTAACCGTAATTAAATATTACCTAATTGTTTAATAATGTAAATCCCACATGGGAAAATACAGGCATTATTGAAACCTTAAAAATTTAAACAATTCGTTAAGCAGTCCTCCATATCATGCCTGGCTTTGAATTTTATGTCTGGTCATAGATTTTCATTACGAAGATTTTTAATAAAAATCGAATATGGAAACCCGTGTTGCAAGTCACAGTCGGCCGAGTGTGGTTTTACTGGTGGCATTACTCAATTACTGCTGGCCCAGAAAACTTATGGCTATACACAACTGGTCCTGCTATGGAAAACTGCTGGCACCAAGACACTTTATGGCCCACTGATGGAATGTTGGTGGAAATGAAACTGATGGTTGAGAGTAGGCGACCTATTAATGGCCCGTAAATGGCTTACCAACTGTATTTCAGCAATGGCCGCACATAACCTATACTTATTGCTTGGCTATGGGTAGCCATCTATAGACCGTTTTATGGCTGTGAAGTGGTACATCGATGGACCATTGTTGGTGCAATTTGGCTTATTATGAGAATTTTTATGGCTCCCGCTCTTCGCAGATAGCTTCTTCAAACTACACACACACACACACACACACACACACACACGTGTGTGTGTGCGTGCGCGCTGTGTGTCTAATTATAGCTCATATGATACAATGAGTAAACTATTTGCAAATATATAGTTATGGAAATATATATACGGCAAAATACTGTAAATAAAATATTTGGTGTGACTTCGTAACTGGTATTGAATAATTTGACATATGTAATGTTTTACATGCATGACTGCATATAATTAAAATGAGAAGTGTGTATATAGAAAATTAGAAAATTAACATAGAAGGGCTTTTGTTGTTTCACATTACTAAAATATTCATAACTGGCGATTGCATTTCAAAACTTATGAATAACATCCACGTGACATCCATACTGCGAAAGATTACATTAAAGACAAGTTTTTGGGCTAATATCGCGATTCGTGTAGGAAGATTTCTCTAAACGACAGTATTTGTTTTTTGTTTATCCGCATATTTTCAATGACTGATTTGTTCGCATGGTAAATTCTACGGCCATGTAATAACTGGTGCGATTTATATTATATTAGTATTTGTTAATAATTAGAGTCCGAATATATCCTAAATCAGTTCATCTAAACATGAAACTATACAGTGGAGTAATGGTTTTCATGGTGGGCTGTCAATGCAAGTGGTGTAGGTTCGCGCCCCCTCTACTCCTTCGGTAACAATAAGAGTTTCATGCCGTATAATGCGTTTAATAGCGAAGTAAAGGAAATTAAAAACAAACGGAAAGTTGATATCGATGGTAAAATGTATTATTTTAAAGAAATTGTGTTAGACTTATGGTGAAAGCATGGCTAGCCATCAGTAGGCCATCTGATGGCTGTGAAATGGTACATCGATGGTCCATTGCTGTTGTAAGCTAACACAGTGTCGTCACGAGTTCCTTTCATTCGCAATGCCATAAAAACAGGACCTTCAAGTGTCATAAACTGCCTTCTGAAGGGACTGTCTGCCAACTCGTACGTCATATCCAACTCTGCCATAATTTTTTTTTTTTTAACTTCATCAAAAGTTCTGCATTACTGGTAATATGAAGAAATTTTTTTGCCATTAGTCAGCTCAGCCAGAGTTTCCGAGAGCTTTCATACTATGGCAAAGTGGGAGCCCGTCATCAAAGCTGGGTCAGTAGTAGTAGTAGTAGGTTTCTTAGCACACTTCAGGTCACAGTTTGCAACAATTGCGACTTCAGTTGATGGATGCTCGTAAAGTGGCGGTTCTTGTGCTACCGGTTTTGGCTTTGGATTCGAGACATCAGGCATTGCTTTCACCAAATGTGCCAACATCTACTCAGCAGCCAAATGTTTGATCATTTTCTTAAGAGTGCACAAGAGTTGCGTGAGCACTGTAGAAGTGTCACAAAGTGTAAAACGCAAACGCGCGGGCGAAGGCAAACGCTTACCCCAAATACTAGTACATGGCGTCACAAAAAAAAAAGAACTGCTGAGTTTATCTTCTACTGTAGAGCGCTCATTTGTACAAGCGCACACAAAAGTGCAACACCTACCAATAGGCCTACACGAGACACTTACATTGGTTCAGAGTCTAAAAATTATCAAACCCTGAGGTACCATAGCTTTCTATCATATAGCTAATAAATGGACAAAATCATCACAAAGATTAGCTTAAATCGTCATATATAAAAACTAATGATATATATTGTATTATTGTTCAAAATATTTTGCCTTAATATTCTTATCATTATAGGGAAAAAAGGGAAGTAAATTAGTAAATAAATAAAAAAATAAACATAAATTAGTAAAAAAAAAACATGGCGGACTGTCATTACAAACACGTGCACGTGATACCTCCACATTCTTACTCCTTGAGATCGGCGTCTAGTCTACATTTAAATTAGGGAAAGTTAGCACCGATCTTATTCCTTTCAACCTAGTTACGACACGGTGCACCATATAAATATGTAATTATATACATAAAGTATAAAAACTAAAAAACAAAAAAAACTTTTTCATCTAGTAAACATTATATTAGTACGCAATCATAAGTATACTGAGAATATATTTTAGTGTAAATATCAATTCTATAATTTGCACAAGACTCTAATAATTTTTCATGACGTAAATATTTAACATATTATCATTTATTTTGCAATGTAATGTACGCAAAGTCAAAAGTAATTATTAATTTATATTGTAAAAACTTATTAATGCGAGTTTAAGAAATGAAGTGTTGACGTGTATAACCCCATCTCACACTTAAACTAAAACGACAAATAAATAAGTGCAAAGAGACAGTGTTAGGGAAAGGAACACTTGGTAGAACGCCACTGCACCGTAATTCCGTGACAAACGCGACCGCGTGGAACAAAGTGCACTCGTACTGTTGGCCATTGCCACACCGGAGTTCCGGCAGCTCTGTGTGTAACATCACCTTGGCCGCCGTTACACGGGAACGCAGAACTACTTCACCAAAACAAAAGTTCAGCTATTGTAGAGGTTACGTTACCTTCGAACTAGTTCCGATCGCAGTTGTTTCTCGTTCAAAGTGAACAGTTTTCATGAGTAGTTTAAAACGACTTCTCTTCTCTGCTGCGCTCCTATTGGCTGCTTCCAAGTAAACAAGCCGTGTAAAAAATATTGCTGTATTTGGCGGGAATTCCTGCACTTGTTGAATTAACTTAAGTTTAAGGTTGAATGTACCAATACCCACCCATTATGCCTTTACAGTAAAACTGTACGTTTCATAACAACTAAAAGGATCAATAGCGAGCAATGTTGCAGGCTATTATAATTAAATATCATTCATTTTAAGTTCCATGTTTGTTGAGGTTAGAATTTCCATAGATTTCTATCTGCTTTCGGGCGTGTGACCACGAAAAACACGCACTGTTTTTAAACGTGTTCAGATATGGCTACCGAATGTATTTAACGGCTGTTCGTGATAAAACGAACACTTTGAAATCAACCTTAGAAAAAGTTACTGCCCCTACCTGCATATAATTTAACGGGCGAATTAAGTGAAATGTGCTCAGTAAAGTTGGTAACGAAGAATGGAAAATAATTCCACATCTTAACATCGAATAATAATTGCCAAGTAACCATTTGTAATAACATAAATTATTTCTTTCTCTTTTTTTTTTTAATTTTAATTTTGTAATAATTTAACAGGTCCACTTTACCGACGCATGAACAAAGTGATGAGGCCTATGGGAATGTCAATTTTACATAGGGAGGAAGAAGACACGATGCGCGTGCAAGTAGATCTTAAGCAGGGCTTTCAAAAGTGCTAATTTTACCGAGAACAGCGTGTAGCTGAATGTGTTTAACAGCACTCTTGAAACCACGGCGCATGTCTCTCTCGCGCCACACACCTCCCTTCCACGTCTGTGAGGACGAGGTTGGGAAATGGTCTTCACCTTAGCCTACTGCCCTGCTGGGGCTGTCCGTGTCTGACCGTAGCCACCGTTAGACGGAAGTCGCACCACGAGGGCTGGAACAGGCTATGGTCTTCACCTTAGCCCACTGCCCTGCTGGGACTGTCCGTGTCTGACCGTAGCCACCCTTAGACGGAAGTCGCACCACGAGGGCTGGAACAGGCTATGGTCTTCACCTTAGCCCACTGCCCTGCTGGGACTGTCCGTGTCTGACCGTAGCCACCGTTAGACGGAAGTCGCACCACGAGGGCTGGAACAGGCTATGGTCTTCACCTTAGCCTACTGCCCTGCTGGGGCTATCCGTGTCTGACCGTAGCCACCGTTAGACGGAAGTCGCACCACGAGGGCTGGAACAGGCTATGGTCTTCATCTTAGCCTACTGTCCTGCTGGGGCTGTCCGTGTCTGACCGTAGCCACCGTTAGACGGAAGTCGCACCACGAGGGCTGGAACAGGCTATGGTCTTCACCTTAGCCCACTGCCCTGCTGGGACTGTCCGTGTCTGACCGTAGCCACCCTTAGACGGAAGTCGCACCACGAGGGCTGGAACAGGCTATGGTCTTCACCTTAGCCTACTGCCCTGCTGGGGCTGTCCGTGTCTGACCGTAGCCACCGTTAGACGGAAGTAGCACCACGAGGGCTGGAACAGGCTATGGTCTTCATCTTAGCCTACTGTCCTGCTGGGGCTGTCCGTGTCTGACCGTAGCCACCGTTAGACGGAAGTCGCACCACGAGGGCTGGAACAGGCTATGGTCTTCACCTTAGCCCACTGCCCTGCTGGGACTGTCCGTGTCTGACCGTAGCCACCCTTAGACGGAAGTCGCACCACGAGGGCTGGAACAGGCTATGGTCTTCACCTTAGCCTACTGCCCTGCTGGGGCTGTCCGTGTCTGACCGTAGCCACCGTTAGACGGAAGTCGCATCACGAGGGCTGGAACAGGCTATGGTCTTCACCTTAGCCCACTGCCCTGCTGGGGCTGTCCGTGTCTGACCGTAGCCACCGTTAGACGGAAGTCGCACCACGAGGGCTGGAACAGGCTATGGTCTTCACCTTAGCCTACTGCCCTGCTGGGGCTATCCGTGTCTGACCGTAGCCACCGTTAGACGGAAGTCGCACCACGAGGGCTGGAACAGGCTATGGTCTTCACCTTAGCCTACTGCCCTGCTGGGGCTATCCGTGTCTGACCGTAGCCACCGTTAGACGGAAGTCGCACCACGAGGGCTGGAACAGGCTATGGTCTTCACCTTAGCCTACTGCCCTGCTGGGGCTGTCCGTGTCTGACCGTAGCCACCGTTAGACGGAAGTCGCACCACGAGGGCTGGAACAGGCTATGGTCTGGCGGGCTGACTGCAGCACCCAGCGAGAGTCCTCGAGCGTTTACAGCCTACAAGACTATATGCTATTCGTGGTGAAGTGAACACTTTTTAAGGCCCTTCTAAATTAGACCTTTCTCCTAAAATTCTATTTTCCTTCTACTTTGTAATATAAACCTCGAAATGTTATCAATAAACACAGTGTATATTAATTTCATCACTCTCAAAATTTAACACCTAAGGCTGCAATAATATATATTTATTAGTGGTTGATGCCTGTTGGGAGGGCCTTAAAAAGTGCTCACTTTACCGTGAACTGTCTATAATTAAAGATTTCAGTGGTAAGTATGAGATCGTAGAGGTGTGAGTTGGAGTTTGGTAATTGCTTGGTTGCAAACTCTTCAGTTTCATAGCCAGACAATCAGATCTATTGCTAAGAAGATTAATCGAGTATTGTATTTGAAAAGCCTGTCATGAATGAAATAAATGTAGAAGTGATTAATGTGATATTAAAGTAATAGACTGACCTCAGGTTCATAAAGTCTTTTGCTTTATCTGAATAGCCCTTCCAAACAGTGTTCTACCTCTGATATTTGTACTGTCTTAGATATCACGTACTAAGAACGTAACACAACAACGTAAAAGAATAAATAAATAAAACAGAAAGGGAAAGAAGGTAACATTGGGTACGCGGTTGCTTGAAGTCTAAGCACGCGTGAGAGCCAACGATGGTAAATAAATGAAGGCATGTGTTCGTTCCCCGAGCGGACACATCTGTAATAAGTTAACGGGCGGCATGAGTTGGACCCCGACCACCAATGGTGCGCGGGTAAATGACTGCCTGAAAACAGGTCCTTGCTTTAACATGATTTGTTTTAAGCCGACCTCCCATTGCGCAGTCGGTTGGTGCGCCGCCGATCTGGGCTGCGGAAGGCTCTGGGTTCGAATCTCGGGTAAAACGTGGATATTAATATAAATTAGGTTATATGGCAGTCTGTAAGCCGTCCCCTGCTAAGCTTTAAAGCATAAAATAGGGGGAAATTAAGAAGCCCTTTACAATACAAATTCTTATTTTAAGGGGAAATTCGGACGCCATCTTGGATTTATATATTTCCCCCAATTACTTACCTTTGATGTATATTTTTGAAAATGTGACTTTGTTAGGACGTAGAACATATAAAAATAAAAACAGACCGACTGACAGTTATATCAACTCCCAGAGTCTACAATTGGTCCTAGAGCCATGGAATACTCAGGAAAAATTCATTTTGTAATGTAGGCAGTCACTAAGGAGGAAATTTTCAAAATTCAATCCCCAAAGGGGTGAAATGGGTGTTCAAAGTGTGCTACGCGATGGCCATAAAACAATTCGTAGGGGCAAGCTCTCAAATTCGCAGGTGTTGACTTGAAGCGGGGCTGCTTCTCCCACGGTCAGATTCACGTGACGTGCTCGCTTGTAACCTTGCCCTGAGCCTGGTTGTTTTAGTTCCAACATCTAAAATGGTAAAGAACATTGTTTACAAAGAAATATTGTAAAAAGCCTAACATACATGTCGACACGGCCGATTACTAATAATATCTCCAAACTTAATAGCCACAATTTTCTTATTTTTGAAGTTACATTTCATTAAAAAAAAAACACCTACTATTTAAAAAAAATATTTTAACGAAAACACGAATTCCACGCGGACAAAGTCGCGAGAAAAAGCTAGTTGTTTTAAATATAGGCTATTTGAACGCAATCATCACTTGACGTCATGCTATCCAGTACATTCTCTAGTCATTCTAATAATGTAATCATAATTAAACCCTATTTATTCCACAAAGTACACTAATTCACTGACATTACAGTTTTTTAATCATTTGAGTGCTGTACTACGCCTGATTAAAGAATAAATTTCAACAATGAATGCTGAATACATTTTACAACTCATAAACTGGTAACACCACAGTGGTTTCTCCCCCCCCCCCCCCTACTTAATTTATGCTTCTTTTACTGCAGGTAGTATTGCGGGCATTTGGTCCATTCTTGCACACAACCAGCAAAACGACAAGCGAAGGAAACATTATAAAATCACACACTAATTTTGTTCTACGCGGACGTTTTGAAATGTGTTTAAAATAGACATACACATTTACGTTAATGTAAAGTAGAAACATAAAATATAACGGGAGTGTTACATGTTTTGTATGTAAAGGGCATTTCAAGCGCATATTATTACAGGACACAACGATAAACGTCTTGGATTTAAGAAGAGAATTTGGTTATGCCAAGTAATGGCAGATGACTCAGTAGTCTGGTAATACTTGCGAAGAGGTTCATCCTCGAAATAAATTCAAAACAACCACTTTGACAATGACCGCGAATGTCTACAAACACTTTCTCAGTCTCTATAAATAGTTTGATAATGGGACGTTCAGATTTCTGAATTATGAATTATTTCGCTGCAAGTTATCTGCGGGGTAAAAGGCTGTGTATGTGTGCGTGTGTGTGTGTGTGTCTATATATATATATATATATATATATATATATATATATATATATATATATATACACACACACACACACACACACACACACGCGCACACACACACACACACATATATATATATATATATATCAGAAGGGGCTACAATCAGTCAAATATACTACTATAAAAAATTTTGCTCCACCAGCATTTTTGAGTTGCTAGGGTGGCCATGCATAGCCCAAGAGAAAGTATGTGACACTCGTACTGTCTATAAAGAATATCTCGCCAGACTTGACAAATGTCTTTTTAGGGGAGCATTATTCATGTTGTTACGAGTAGTGATCAGGCCTTAGCTGAGCGGCCTGCCTGATCACACCTTCACTTATTTATCCAGGTCACGGGCCGTGATTGCTGAAATCAGTTATGAAATCGCAAACCACAGAAACTCCCTCCACCGGCCAGTAAACAGGGACAACGCAGCCGATATAGCGCAGCGTAGCCCGCGGGCGGTGTCTTTTGTCGCCGGGACATTGGAACGAGAAGGCCACTGAAGATGGGTATGTCCGGGCGTCGACTTCCGCCATCTTAATCAGCCTCCGGATTCATCAACAAGGTGGGACTCTCCAATTAGACTTAAATCAGAATGGGGATGGTTAAATCTTTGTAATTTAGTATAAATTAATACTTCCCTTACGCATACGTCATAATATTTATATTGAAATAATATTGTACAACCTTAATGTTCATATAGGCTGTTCGCGGTAACGTGAGCATTTTTTAAGGCCTTTCTAAATTTTTATTTTCAAAAAATTTCTATCCTCCTGCTGTTTTTTTAAATATAAACATCACAATGTGACCAATGAACACAATGTATACATTTCACCACTCTCAAAAGTTAACTCCTAAGACTGAATTATATATATTTATTAGTAGTTAAAGCCTGTTGGGAGGGCCTTAAAAAGTGCTCACTTTGCTGTGAATAGCTTATAAACACCTTTTATGTAGTGTTCATTACATAATTCTTATCAAAAACTTGCTACGCCCCTATAAAATAATGCCATAACAACGTGCAACCAATTACACGTGGTGCAAAAGTTTTTTTGGGTAGTGTATTAATGTTCCCCAAAATACCTGTATTTTATGTCATACCAGTGTAGCACTGTCAAAAATTAAGCTGAAAATAAGGTCTATTCATGATGTTTCCTTCCGTCCTTCATAAATAACATGTACTTCGGAGAGTTTTGATATTTGTGTACACACACAGTATAATAGATTAATCAGCGGATTTCGTCACCTAGTTTCAATTCCTGCTGCTAAATAGCGCCTAACTCGGGTAAATTTTTCCCTATGTCATACCATCCATAACAATAAAGCAATTCGTGCTACACCTTCCCTAGGTCACAACTTTGAGGTAGGCCTTTCCAAACAGCTCACCTTTTTGCAAGCCAGGTGCCGTATCTTGAATGGTCCTAACTTGGGAACTCCGTTGCAGAAATACATTAATCTCTTCACTAAAGTGGGTTTTGATGACACCCACGAGTGCCTTGTCGAGCGATTGTTTTGTTTGTGTGGTGCGTAAAGGGTCACAAAAGAAACATTGCTTTCTCCAAGCGCGCCAAAACGTTCAAATTATGTGAAGAAATGTTTGTCATTCAGATGAGCAAAAAGTTGAACACATCGTTGGTTTTATAAAGTGCGTGGGAAAAAAATGTTTATCATTAAGTGAAATGTTGGTTTCGGATACATCATTGAGGTTGACGATCTCTCGCCAACAACACAGACGCTCACAGTGGCAAATAACGATCTCCATTTTGCTGATAATGCTTCAGCTATTTAGGACTCTTCTCTAAGATCAACAAGTTTTCCTTTCGCTGTGTACGTCGCACTGTACGCACTACTGTATTTGGCGGGTACCGATGATCTTTCATTTATACTTCCATTTCAGCGAGGGAACCCTTGTTGTGTTTCATACCGAATTCAGAACTCAGGCGAAATGAATGAGCTCGCTGAAATAATTTCCTTAGATCGGTTGATGAAGTTGTTGAAAGTAAGATATGCCCTTTCACGTAAGGAGGGATAATCGATTCCATTTCTCTATAATGCGTATACACATTAGCAATTACTTGAAAACTTTTTCCGAATCAGGTGTGAGTCTAAGTTTCATCCTAAGTATTTCTGTGCAGCTTCATTAGCTGGAACTCTTTCTGGATGGCACAAGTTATCTCGCGTTGGCTTGGGAACTTTGAAAGCTTTCCTATCTTAGTTCCATAAGTATTATTTCCAACTTTTTTTTATGACTTTAGTCATATCATCGTGATTCCAGTTTATGTTAATGTTACTGAAATCGGTCCGAGATGCTTTAGAGAATTCAGTTGGAAAAAAAAGAAAGATAAGAAGCTTTAAACCTTTCTGTTAGGCTGCATATACTACCGCCAGCTATCTATGTTCCAGCATGTACTGAAAATCATTTACTTGGAAACATTGAAAGATGATTTAGACCAGAATATAGAAGCAGCACCCGCAATTATTCGTACAGCGTTAAGGAAACTTATCAATTTCCACATTTAATAAAATGAAAACTACTCAGCTTCTCAGAAATTTAACAATGAGCCAGTGTCAAACTCAAGACTGCATCTGCGAGCACTGAGAATCCATATGAAGATTGGGGGCTATACCCAGCATTATATTACAGCACTTGTTTACATACCGCTGAAACTGAACACTCAATCGCATAGGGTCGTATTGAATATGGTGCAAACTCTTCTGCTAGCAGTTGTACCAACATAACACCTAGACGGTAGAGCATAAAATATGTTGGCGTAAGTGGTGTCCCCTATGCAGGCTTTGCAGTATCGATGTTCATGTGGATCATGCATAACATCATAACGGTGTTCTTGTTTTTCACATTCACTCTGTCAACAACACAACTTGGGTATAAAGCATGGCAATATAAAACAAATATATATGGGACATCTTACAAAAATTGCACACAACTAACAACTGATTAAAATAATACTAGTAATAATAAATTAAAATAGACGTACTTTAAAACCCATCAATATATTCAATACACTACGAACTATCATATGGGAGCGAGAGCACTCGAAATAGAAGGAAAATGAAAATTTATGATTAAAAACCTGGTCCATATGATTTAAGTATTCATGGATGTAATACGTCATGCGCTCAAGCAAATATTCTTTTAATTTATGTTTAAATATTTTATGTTTGATTCTACAGATTTCATTAAGGAAATAGGACCGTCAAAGCAGAATAGTATGTGCGTTTATGATACAATAATAGCTTATTTGATAGGTAATTTATGTCACGACTTGGAGCGTGTATAATGTGAATCAACTGACGATTTTATCTCGAATATTTCCATATTTGTGTATGAACAAATAAGAGTAGAATAAATATATAGACATTGCAAAGACGTAATTGGATACTTTTTATATAGTAGTCTACAAGTAACTCTGGTATTGCAAATAGTTATTCATGTGGCTTTCTTTTAGATAATAAAAATTTTTTTTATCTTCCGTAGCATTGCCCCAAGCAATAATACCATATTTCAAAACAGAATGTAAATAAACAGAGTACATTTGTATTAAAAGTTTAATATCCAATTCATATGCCACACAACGAAGAGCAAATCATGCAGAATTTAGTTTATTGATTGATTTATTGACATCACATTTCCAGTTTAGTTTATCGGCGATAAAATTGCCAAGAAATTTGGTTAGGTACATGAGTTTGTTGTAGTTCTTTACTAGAGCACGACATTTTTAAGTCCCTATAAAGAGTATTAGAAGTAGAACATCTAATAAGATTACATCGTTTTAACCACATTCGAAGCAAGCTTATTAGCACCAAACCAGTTTAAAAGTGAAATAAGAGTTTTCCTAGCTACTTCTGTTAAGTTGTCAATAGAAGAATTTTAAAATAAAATACATACTAGAGTCATTAGCAAATAGTATTGCAGAAACTTGTTTGTTTCTATGGAAGGTCATTTATATGGAGTAAAAACAATACGGGCCTTAAAATAGAGCCATGAGGTACACTATGCTTTATTGTACCTAGTTTAGAGACAAACTTATACCCTAGATTATTATTTTTAATCAAAACACTTTACTTTCTGAAACTCAAATATGAAAGAATGGAACTTATTTTGTTGCCTCTAATACCTTCCATAATATTTCAATTTGTATATTAATACGTTATGGTTAACACAATCAAAGGCCTTGGCAAGGTCACAGAATACACCAATAGCATGTTCTTTATTTTACAGTGACTCCATTATGTCTTTGGTAAGTTTATATATTGCATCATCAGTGGACATATTTTTTTCTAAAACCAGGTTGAGATGCTGTTAATATCTGATTTTCATTATATGTTTACGTAAGTGAATTATAACCTTTGAAATAGTAGTTAACATAGCTATGGGTCTATAATTCTTTGTATCTGTCTTCTCTACATTTTTACGCAATGGAATAACAATAGCACATGTTATAATTTCTGGAAAAACACCAGACGGTAAAGATGTATTAGATATTATACTTAATGGTAAACATACTTGAACTGTACAGAAGTTATTTACTTAACTATCTATTTGATTTGTGATAAAATATATTTTATTTCATGGGCAGTAGTGAGAGTAATATCCATAATAGTCAGTGGCGTGTGGCGAATTATTGCAAGGTAAGCTGTCGTTAACTCTGTACTATACCCTGTTGCTTGCTAGTTTACTCTTCCACCACTATAACGTAGCTCGGCAGGTGAAGCCACACGACGCGTGTAATAGGTCCCTTGCTGCTCGCTTGTGAGTGGTCGGAATACATTCAGTCACCCCAGGCTGCACTGTGGTTACTGCCTCCCGCTGCGTGCACCGAGAATGTACCAGTGTGAGAGCATACACCAACTTAGCTTGCAACGGTTCACCACACGCCACTGATATTAGGAAAAGTTCGCGGATAAAAATTTTTTAGTAGCTCAATTGGATTGTGTTGAAATTAATTTTTACCGATTAATTTATCAATTACAGTTTAAAAAAAAACTTATTAAAAGCATTCGCAATCTCGATTTTACTGCCGACAGAAGAATAATTTATTTTCAGTTTTACAGTTTCACCCTTATTTATCGATCTGGAAGTTTGGTTTCTTATTTCAGTAATGCTGCCATAAATGTGAGCACGAATCATGGTAAAGGAGGTGACGGAAATTAATTTTCTACACCACTGAAGCGCAACGTCTTCAGTGTCACAGACGTTAGATCACCGATAGATTATAATTAGAAAGGCGGCTCCCACAAACAGTCACAGTAGCCGTGATCGTATAGTGGTTAGTACATTGCGTTGTGGCCGCAATAACCCAGGTTCGAATCCTGGTCACGGCAAGGTAGGCTGAGCATTTTTTATATACTTTATATATATAAAGTTCAACGACATAATACAATTAATTTTAATTTCCTTTTATTCAATGAAGTCTAATCTTGCATGAGTATGATAACTGTAATGGTTTCCAAGTATATGCCGCGAGTAAATATTTCGCCTACATGCGCGGTGAAGATATGATACAACAAACACATATTGTGCAAAGTGCTGTTGCTATGTGGACTGTTTAGCCAGAGGGGACTTATTCTAAGTTATTCATTTCGTTTCCTCTGGACAAAAATATTCGTGATCACTCGAATTTTCGTTTACAAACGAAAGGAGTTATTTTAAGCGCATTCTAGTGTTCGTTTGACGTCACTGTGTTCGTTAAGAAACTCGAAACGAAAACGAAGCCCCCCCCCCCCCCCCCCCCCAGCCATCGTTACTGAGTTTATTATAACAACTTGGCGGGTGTGTGTAACAGATTGTTTTTTTTGGGACTGTGGAAGAAGAGAATCGTGATGTAATGTGCCTTCATGCATTACAGGAACATAAAAATATATTTCAGAAAAAATGTTTTAAAAGAACCAATTAACCTTTTTGTTTTAATCTGCGAATTATCTCAGCAGCAGTGTAGGCTGACTATTGTGAGGGAGTTCATTAGATTATTACAGTTGTTTATAATGAAATAAGAACATGAACACTGATGTATTCAAAAATTCTGCTTTGAACAATATACTTTGTAAATCACAAGATAGGTAGCGCTAAAATGTAAATAATTATTGGTGGATTACAACCAAAATGCTTTCTCTTGAAAATAATTCAGTGAAAATTCATATATCGATGTTAATACATTGCACAAGAAACACGAAACACGACAGCGTCTAGTTTGTTGTCCATCGCTTACTTCATAATTTTGGTATTATAAATAACAGAGGGAAATGCTTGTTCGTAAATAGCTTGCAATCAAACAGCAAAATGGTCATTGAGAAAAACATTCGGGCATGTAACAGTCAAAGTTCTGTCGACTGTCTCTTATCGGCGTAGATGCGAGTCTATTAACTCAGAGCATACGGAATTAAAGCATACTTACGTGTAATACATCACACGTATAGCGGAGTTACTAAACAGTACGATGTCATCAGCAAATTTGACACACTTGACGAACAAAATATACCTTTTCCCTCTAACATATTATGTATTTAATACTAATATTTAAAACACGCCAATAGCAAACAAAATATTTTAAGCGCTTTACTGCTTTGGCTTGATTAATGTTTGCAATTTTAATTATTCATAATTTATAAACGAAGTCTCATAAAACGGTTAAAGTTCATGTGTATAGTGTTGCCGCCCTGCATTCGCTAATGAAAACCTGAACATTGCCGAAGTCTCGGAGGGCTGTAACGAATTATGACTTAGAATAACAAATTGCCTTTCTCGAAGGATTTATTCGTTTCGAGAGCTTTCTAAACTTAATGAAAACGAAAAATTGACGAATAACTTTGAATAAGCCCCCAGGACTCTGTAAACCGTAGAGAAGTAGGCCTTGATGTTTATACCACTTTTGCACGAAATCTCGTGAGTTTTGTATGGTCATGACTACATTTTTATCATAAGATATTTTTAATTAATGAAAGCACAAAATATAATCGAGTAATTCATTAAAAAAAAAAAAAAGTGAAATGTGGGAATTTCAGTTTGATAAAGCTTCTAAATTCTACGTAAGTAATATGTTCGGACATAACTGAAAATGACAGGCGATGATACCAAAATAATAGAAATAAATTTCCTCATTATTTGTTAAGCGCTTCGACAGTAGTTTCATTAGAAAATTTTACGATGAAATGACAAGCTAATATTGTTAGAAACTGAACCAGAATCGCTGGAAAATCGATGTTGATCCTCAAAGTAATCGAAAACTCATTTATTTATATGCTGTCCGGAAACTTTGCTGATTTGCTGTCTCTTCTGTAGCTGTTTTGTGTGGTTTACTCTTCAACTAGGTCATATTTTCTTGATACTTGTTTTACGAGGATTCTTGTTCTGCATGTTTTTTTTTTTTTTCTCGCTGTGATATTCAAACATACAAGATGTTCAGAAACTCCCTGTTGAAATTCAAACTATAGCATCTGTGGGCGAGCACAAACAAGAAACCCTAAACGACAAGATGGCCGGGAAGGCCATTCAGAATCTTTAAGTCGAAGTTGAAATTGGGTAGACGACGCCGGGTGTCCGCAGTCGCGCGACACGAAGGCGAACTGATCCTCGGGCAGTGCTGCCACAGTCGCCGAGTTATCATCACCGAGGCCGGGCCTCTCAGCGCGGGGGAAGTAAGGACCGAGAGGCCCTTGTCTTGCCCTGGCGGTTGATCATTTGACTGGGCCGGGGTTAGGGGGCGGGTAAACCCACCCCGCCCTGGCACTTTAACCTGGCACGCGTGGCGCTCGCATGCCACGTGTGTGGTTTCGTGACCCGGTATACCCCCCTGGGCCACGGCTGTTTGTTTTGCCGCTGTCCCACACGACGAGCATGTAAGTGCCAGAGACGTCACTCGAGGTGAAGTAGAGGAACGCTTAATTTTTTTTTTGGCCAGTGCAAATGCGCCAATGTCGGGGGAAGAAAAAAGTTGTTTGCACGGATTGGCACTACTGCAGATGAACGGTTTACTGTATAACACCTCAATCGTGAAATTCCACAAATTTGAATAAAAATATGTAAAATTACATCCAAAAATAAACGGCCACTGTGAGCTGTCTAGTGTCGGTACACAACGCCAAATTGTTGCTAAAACAGAAAAACACTTAACTAGCTCACATCATCTACAAAGCACGGCCATACGACATGTAATGCTCACATCACCACCAACATCTTAAAAATAAATGTTGATTTATATAAATCAACGCACTTTGGTCTCTACAACTGAATCAATATAACTATATTTTTATTTTCAATTTCGTTGAAAAAATATTAATTAACGGTAAGCAGTTTATTTACATTATATCAATGAATTCAAATAATTTTCCTTTGTTATATTGCCGATGCCGATATTGCACTGGGCAAGTAAACAAGATCGAATCGGAAATTAATTAAGCGTTCTGTTTACTCCTATCCGGTGTCTAGTTGTCTAGTGGTTGGTCCCACACACAGGCTTCACTGCTGTCGCGGTTGAGATGCATGGTGGCCTATATACAGGCGCTGGCCGCATGTCGCGCCACCACCAATGAAACATTTCTGTTTAATTAAGATGTCCAAGATCTATTCTCCATTTTTTATCGACTCGTTAGTTTTCTGAAAACACAATTAAATTAATATGTATATCTCGAGTTCAAACATCTTTACGCAATTATATTACTTATATGCGTTACAATCCGTTTTAGATGATGAAATTTCAAAATATCTTGCAGCAATTATAACAGGTATGTTTATATGAAATGTCAATAGTTATTTAATTTACTTCTTTAAACACTGCCACGGAGCGCTGTTTGCCTTCGTGTAATGCAACTTGTATTTCACGCAGGTACATACGGCTGCGGACACCCGGCGTTGTTTGACAAAATTATACTTCAATTTGACATACTAAATGGCCTTTACGAACATTTTGTGACTGGAGTTTCTTGTTTCTGCTCGCCCACATATGCTATGGTTTGAGTTTCAACATGTAGTTTCCGTAACATCTTGTACATTGAACATGTTTCATGTGCTGTCTACCAGGTATACTGGAATTTGGTTTATTTTCATGTGCGTCTACCTTTCACGTTCTCTCTCTCTTCTTATCCTGATGTCTTTTATTATTGGTTGACTTTTTCGGCAACAATGTTTATAGCCCCTACTCACGACTTTGATTCCTTACTATCTCTGCCTGATTAAGAGGAATTTTTTTCTTTAAATATTTTGTTGTCTATTATTCGCCCTTATTTTAATTGGATATATTCTCTTTTTTGCTATGTCGTTTTTCATTCAGTACACGCAATGAACAAATATCATTTCAATTCTGTGTATATTTCTATTGAACTTACATTAATCATCACATAAAACTGTCAATTATACCAATGTTCCTACGTTCCTTGATAAATTCCAAGTTCTAATATCGGAAGTACGACTTGCACACTGTTATCCGGAACTACGAAGACTAACTCGAACTGTACTATATATGCTATTCACGATAAAGTGAGCACTTTTTAAGGCTCTGCTAAATTTTTCCTGTCAATTAATTTCTACCTCTCCGCCACTTTTTATTGTAAAAATTGCAGTATTTCTAATAAGCACAGTGTATAAATTTCATCACTTTCAAAAGTTAACACCTGAGGCTGCAATAAAATATATTTATTAGGGCTTAATGTCGTTTGAGAGGGCCTTAAAAAGTGCTCACTTTACCGTGAACGTCCTATACCTATCTTCGCTTCCTATATAGTGTCCGATCATAATAATTCGCTGGTTAAGGCGTATAATCTAAATATCAGCCCTCAACAAAAATTAAATTGTAGCAATTTTATTTTTCGCTTATTACCGTCTATCGCTGAATTTCCCGAAAGTTTACAATTGAAAAGAATATGGACCACAATAAGGTAATTTAAATTGCTACGTTAGTACAAGACTTAAACCGCAGACCTGCAGATCGGAGGTCCGGCATGTTGATTATAACACCACGTGTACCAGCGAACTAATATGAGAAATAGTTCTCCCTGACCTGGAGGTAAAAGCCTATTCAAGATATTTTTCTGGAACAAGAGAGGGGTCAAGCTTGAAAATTAACGTCGATACTGGATATTTTGCCAGAAACCTTCCTTCAGAAGCTACAAGGGAAGGGATAGTTAATCTATTAATATTGACACAGTCACAGGGCCATGTTTAATGGGTGGGGGAGGGGGTGGAACCCCCACGAATCGCTGAAGGGGGCGTAATCCTCTGCAAGGGGCGAAAAATTGAGAAATGTAAACCGACTACGTGGGAGAAGAGGTGTTAGCAAGCGTTCCACATTCTTTTCGAAATAAATACGAGGCAAATTAGTGTAAAGTATTTTTATTTAATTGATAACTTTCGAAGTAGTCATTGGCAGTACTACAACCCTATCATAACAATACAAATGCTCATCGAAAACTACTTGAGATCCACTATTGCCCAAAAAATGGTTATCTGGACAGACGATACTCTCAATAGAAGTGACATGCCTCGCGACCCATCTCCTGAAGCAGTTGTAGAAAAGTTTGCAGCTATTAAGGCACGTCGCCTGCGCTAGTTTATTTTCTCAGTTTATGTTCAAAGATGGTTCAAAATATAGTTTATCTACTATTTAAGAATGTTAAGGTAGGTTCAAAATAAAATGTTTATCTACTATTTAAGAATGTTAAGATAGGTTCAAAATAAAGTTTATCTACTATTTAAGAATGTTAAGATAGGTTCAAAATAAAGTTTATCTACTATTTAAGAATGTTAAGATTGGTTCTAAATAAAGTTGATGTACTATTGAAATTTTATACTTTCATTTCCCCCCACCCCCCTCCACGCCTCTTTTTTAGGGGCTGTACGGGCCTGCACAGACATTCATGTTTGCATAGGTACACGCCAGTTTTGTGAATACCTGATATCACATTTCAGTTATTAACTCTGCCATTTCGGGCCACTGCTCGTGCAAGAACGTATGGAAAATTCATTTTTGTTTAAAAAAAATATTATGTGAAACACGCTTGGTAGTTGAAGGAAGGCGTCCTTTGCTGCAGGGGCTGCTGTGTTCCTCACCAGCATTTTAGTACGTGGCAAACGTAAGAAACGCTGGCGTTGGCAGGTGTTTTTTTTTTTTTTCGTCCACACTTGCATTCCGTCGCTTATGCGTCTCGATTCACCATTCCCATGGGCGCTAACGAGCTCATTGTTAAGGGTGTTCAACTCGTAGACATTACTTGTAAATACTTTTTCCTCGAATAAAAAAAAATGTACCGCGTAGCTTTCGCATCATGGCATGTCAAAAAACAACTTCAGTGGTTTTGGGATGTAAAAATTAAATAAACGAAGATATTAATAGAAAATTTAACAAGTGTAACTGAAAGGTATTAGTTGATTTTAAAGCACTTCTACAAAAATTTATTTTTACAAACCCTACAAACTGGCATGAGATAAAAAGTATGCAAGAATTTTTTTTTTCAAAAATGCGAAAACAATAGGTTGGTTTTGAATATATCTTAAAGTAACTCATGTTATAATCCATGCACGGTTACCTCACACTTTTCTGAAGTCCTGCTAAAGTTCTGTTTCCAGGATATTACTCCGCCTCACGCAAGCTAAGCTTAGCTAAGTCTATAAAACTACACCGAATGACAACGCACCGATTTCGTGCGCACTCAGTTGTAATAACACTTTGCATAAGAACTATTTCTTACTAGGCATTACCAACACACATTTTTTTCTCACTGTTTTTATTTGTATTTATTAAAAATGAAATATAATTTGTAAATAAAATATAGGTAAAACTTAAATTTAACGAAAAATAACATACTTTTATGTTAACAGAGGTACAAGCACTTGTGATTCATGCCATATTTAGGAAATAATTAATTTAAAAAAACATGTTATACATGGGGTGATTTGTCCAAGGTTGTGATTAAAAAAGTGCGAAGAAAACACGAATAGGATATCTCATTTCAGTGTGAATTACTTCATTTCGTTATGCAAATTAGATTTGACATTTGTACGACCGAAAAACACTAGAATTGTACTTTTTGTCATACTATCGTGTAAAAAAATATGCGAGAATATACAATACTTATATGGAAAGTTTGCCAGTTGAACAGCATTTCATACAAATAGGAAATATAGTTTATTCGCAGTTTCTTCACACATTTCTGAATTAAATCTTTGAAAAATCACTCCATGTATGAAGGGCTCGGCTGTTTCCAAAATACTTCGTGTACCACAAGCGTGTTATACTTGTGTTAGCATAAGAATTCTTCATTTTCTACTAAATTCAACTTTTACTTATCTTTCTTTTCTAATTTATAATATTTTGTACTTATATTAAGTAGGTATGAATAAGCACAGTTTTGAGCTCCTTTCGCCGCGTCTCATAACTTCCGCAGAGTATAACTTTTGACTAGGAGAAACTACGACGCTCGTTTAATTTTGATTTCGATAGCTCTCGTCGAGATAATTCGATTGCGTGTATACAATCATTTGTGTGGTGTGGTTATAGTGAAATTGTATTATTTTAATGTAAAAAATTAAGAAAACTTAACACAATGTCGGCCTATACTCGTCAAAAAGCCAAGTCGAGATACAGAAATCGTATACGGTTGGAAAGAGCATCTTAAAATCAATCCAGTGATACCCACAAAACCCCATATGATCGAGTGAAGCGATGCCGGGAATGTAAAAAAACAAGGCGTCCGAGCGCATCAATGTAGACGTATTCACGCAAAGCAAAAGGGGCCGTGTCCCAACACAGCCAAACCCCATTTTTTTATAACGGAATAATTTATTTTGTTTTACAGCGACTAGTTTTATTAGGTCATGCATTGAAGAATTATCCATAGGGGTCACCAAGATCTTTTCCAAGCGGACGCATAGGAATTTGGAAAAATTTCCTTCAGAGGAGTGTGAGATTTACAACTGGGTTTTGCCCTAAATGCTTGCAACAAACATCCACGACTTGTAAAGTGAATACATTTGTTTACTGTTAACAGCATATAATATATTATTAATATATTATATTAAATACAAATGCGTAAACAAATATCAAATTGAAATTATGGAAAACCAATTACTCCTCCCCGCAGGGATTTTCATTTTGAAGTAACGTCGCTATTAGGCAGTTTGTTATGAAAATTATCTAACTTTTCATTAAAAAAATACAGTTTCCAGGGAAGGGCAAGTGCCACCCCCTTTCCTGGATCCCTCCTGCTGACGCCCATTGAAGTATCAGATCTGTCGTGTCTCCCCTCGCCAGCTGTACTCTTGTACGTTCGTCGAGAGTGCGCATCTTGAATCGAGTCGCAGACCCCAACAGCCGCTTCGTCGAGTGGGCGTCTCTTGACACCTTCTTGCACTCCGGCACCCTGCGCCGTCAAGAAGAGACCTCCATCTTACAATCTCTCCGCTTCTATTAGAGCTCATTATGTACTCGAGGCGTTAACAGAGGTCGCCTGGTAAACTACCTCCTCGCCGACCCTCTGACATTTACCAGCCTCTAACCCGATTTCCTGGGCAGCCAGTAACAATTCTGGAACAAGACGCGGTTCGGGGCGGGGGAATTATCTGATTGCCGGAAAACACAACACACGATACGGCCAGCGAACGCCAGCGCTCGCACCTATTTGGACACAGCTCGTTGATGAGTCCACGACTTCAAGAGAAATCCACAGCTGCACGTCTAAAGAGGAAACATTCTAGACTTATCTCACAAGGCTATCACTTAATAACTATTTATCAATTTAATCAACCCAATTTACTATCACATCAAAAGTTTAATGAAATAAAGTGATTTAAATCAGTCCCAATAAAGAGCGTAAACCTACCAAATTATTTTACAAATTTATATGTTTATATTCGACAGTTACAATATTTATAATAATATGCGAATCACACGTTCATACAGCCTCACCTTAATTCTGTCCACATTCCACCAGCCTGCAATGTTCTAGAGTGATCTGAGCACCCTCATGCACTATATATATATACTATTGGACTTCAGGACCCCTCTTAGTCATAGGCCTTGCCTGGGTTTTTACATTATTTTGATCTTATACCAATTTTGTGGCTTCCACGGGCACGTGTAAGGTTCACCTTACAGCAGACCCCGGAGCCCACGCCCACTTCCAACACTCAGGGACATTCTCCATCGTGGCCAGTTACCAGGCCATGTATATCTCCTTAGCCGGGAGACGTTTACTACCATCACGGATACCTGGGTTTATAGCCCAGGTACTCACCACTACCAGCACGAGTCCTTCCTCAATCTGACATCTGGGAAATCAACGGGGGAAATATGACCTCTGACAGGATCAGTGCTCCTTCTTCCTTTCCATCTAGGGTTCTCCACGATCGGACGAATCCGCAAGTGGTCCCTCCAGTCTGAATTTCTTCACATTAAAATCCATCTTTAGAGCCCCACTGACCGTAAAGGAGTCGAAAGACTCGCCATCAGACACCACCATCATGATTGCCCGTGATTCAAGCTTAGCCTGGGGGGCATATACACCTTTTAGTAAACTGGGTGTATGGAATGCCGGGGAGTTTCCCACGTTTGAACCTCTTCCGAAGCGTTGGAAATACAGCGGTATCACTCGGGGGCGTTGGTTCCCTTAAGCTAGGAGAGGCTATAAGAGACGCATCACTAACCCTTCCTGGATTCACACATCGACTTGGTCTCCATTACTAGAGCTGGCAATAGCTCCGACACATCTCGGTTCAGCCAACCTCTTATTACCCCACCAGTCGCTAGCCGAGCCCACAGAGGCGACAGAGGAAGTAGGCTTCCCTTTTGGTCAACCGTACTCCGACCAGGCAGAGCCTTACACCCATAACAGGTTGGTCCCCTGTCAAGGCCGACAACCCACATGGCATCCTCACATCTTACTCCCTTTACAGGCTGGTTGCCCGCTCACAATTACCGAGGAGCATACGCCTTACACCCAATACAGGCTGGTTCTGTCGCCATCTGACAGACCCTCACACACAGAAGAAAACAAAATTACCTTTTATGAATACCCGGCTGTTGGCCATAACTGATCTCTATTATATATATTTAAAACAAAATGAAATTAATGGTCTTCCTATTTAACATTAATCAATTTCTTTATCAGGTAGTAGCCGAAAGGGAGATCTTTGGACAATTTTTTGATTCCCCCTCCTCCACATTAATTCCAATTAAAAATCTTGAACTCTGTTACATGAAATCCAATGTATTAATTATAATTAATTAATTTTTACTATAGTATGAGGTTTCTACTACTTATGTGGGCCTGGAAACTTCTAAGAGGTCCTGCACTCTGATATTTTGAGTGCAGGAAGGCGGCAGTTCGTCCGGGCGCTGGTGAATTTAATATTGAACTATTTTCGAATTTACTTATTTAAAATTCTCTGCCAAACCTCTGATTTAACAGAGATGGGTGAGCCTACCTCTTCCTCCAGTCATTCACCATGGCTTTCTGGGAGATATCCGGATCCTGGACGTCTCACCAGTCCACCACATCGAACACCGAGAGCCAGGAACTGGTTATTTCCTAAAGGCCACCCCCGCCACAACCGCCCCAGCCGGCCGACCCACCAGCAAACTAGCCGGTACCCAGCCAGAATGCAAGGGCCTCCACCGACCGGCACTGCAGACAGGCACAACCTAGAGGACCCCATTATCCCCTCCCTATTGTTATCTAGATGCTATATTTGTGTTTTCCTCATTCACTCTCTTCTGGTCCAGCCACAAAAACTTCCAGGACGGTTACTCCTTCAGGATCCCCAGCTTTCCCTTCTAAGTGTGGAGCACGTAACATACAGATATTATTGCTCCAGTCCTTAGCTGGTCGCCATCACTGGAGTTGTGATACAGAATTCTATTATGTCTTAGTGTTGGTTCAGCTTCGTGGATTCTTAATGAAGTGTGGTCGACGATCTACCTACCAGCCGGCTCTGAACACCCCAAGGGTAATCTGATGTTATAATTGTCTCAATGAAGTTAATTGTGCCATCTCAGAGACATAGACATGCCCGTGCGATCTTCCAACCACTGCCCGCACGAGTCCTTTCCCACCGCGACCAGTTGCCAAGGAAAACCCTTGACACGGACTCGGAGGTCACCCCATGCTACTTCTTCCTTTTTATGACACTTGTGGGTTTTCCCGAAGCCTGGTTTACCACGAAAGATGTGTGCCAAGGCCCGCACGTAAGACCAGCCCACACCCTCTCTGGCTCACCAAGCCTCTTGTCCATTACCATTATGTCTTTGAGTCCTTCACTAAGACCCAGACTTTTGGGCCCCAACGATCTGACCGTAAAGGAGTCAACCAGCCCACCTCCCATCAGAATTGTCACTATCTGATGTGACTGCACTCTTCTGAGAGGCATATACCGCTTTTAGCTGTAAAGCTTGGTATAGGGAACACCACAGGTAGCACACATTTGCTGACTCTCGAAAGAGTCACCCAGTGGTACCTCAAGGAGGCGTGGGTCCCAAAGTCAGCAGAGGCTATAATCTTGTGCATGACTGACTTGCTGCAACCATGTTGCATGTGGGCTCCAATAGTAAGGCTTGACAGTAGCCCCGACATTTCATCGTCCATATACTCTCTCTAAAGGGTGGAATACTGTTTCACATCAGCATAGGGAAGTCCTATCCCTTAGTTTCGGGCATTCCCACCGGGCACGAGCCCTATACGTGATATCTCCCCTTATGCCCCTTTAAAGGCTGGTTTGTGCTGTGCTATTCTAGTGTACATGCCAACACAGAAGACTCAGTCATTCCACCTGTTACCTGTCTAAACTGAATCACCAGGCATTGTCTCGTGATGCCTCCTGGCATATAATGAACAGCCTTACGCCCATTACAGGCTGGTTTCTCTACCAGACCAAGACCTTCCATGATCTGGGATGGTGGCCACCACACCTTCTCCCTTCCAGTACCTTCCACCGGAGAGAGAGCTCCTACCACCCTAAAGCGATCAAAGCCCCCACAGGGTGTTGGGACACCTTACACCCCTATGGGCATGTCCCCCCAATATCCAGCGTCTGGCATTGCCACCTTAAAAGAGAGTCATAGTTACTCCCGCCAATGTGGAGCAAAGAAGCTATCTACTCCTCAGGTACCACACACTCCTGTCCGTACACCCCCTCACAAACACTTGTCTGTCTTCGTCTCGCACACTCTGCTGTCGTCCATCCTCTCAACTGATGTCCCATACTTCTCCAGACTTCCACACTTCACCAAGATCGCTACCACATAGACTACCGATCCTCCGGCTGAGACTGTACTTATAAACAGAGCCGAGAACCTTCTCTACTCGCTGTGTTGCGCTGAGGAAAATTATAACTAGAAAATTCTTGCTCATCGACTCTTCTGGCAGGGGGAGGGGCTGTGACGCCAGCTAGGTGGCTATCAATCATTACCCCGGCCTCCAGGACGAGCAACATAGCGGTGAGTAGGTATGTCCCTGGGGAGAGGAGGGCGGTGAGTCACCCCCACCCAGTGCGGGATTCTGCGCTTAACACTGACCCCTCTTTAAGTCTTTTTGTTCCAAACAGACTCTCCAACTCGACCTTCGTAGTATGCCAATTGGTCGATGTAGATGACCTTGGGCTTCGCCCAAGAGCCCTGTCGAAAAATCCAGTAGGCACCATTGATCTGCTTCAGGATCCCGTGTGAGCTTTCTGAACATATCTGTGGATTCGTGCAATATCCCTTCTGCCTTTGGGGATTGTATAACCATGCCAGCTGCCCTTGAAAAACATCTTCAGGTATTCTCCAACCATGAAGTTTATATCATGCTGTCACTCATAATTTTAAGGTGCCGCCAAGTAAACTCGTGAACATGAACATTGACAGCGTGAGCAGAATGGATACTAATAGTTTATGAATGTATGTTCGAGCACAATGTATTTTAACTGGGCCACAGAGGGCATGCAGAACCGCCGCCGACCAGCCATATTGGATCTGGGTGCAGGACCTTAACTAGAAGCTTGGGGGTCCTGGGGCAACAAGTGATTATGGGAACTGCTTTAAACTCACCCCATTCCCTTTACTCAACACAACTTCCATACTATATTTATAGGGTTCCTAATTGGTGTTTTTTTGTGCAATAAAAAGGAGAATTTAAATTAGACAAATCTAACCTGACCTTTCACACTGAGATTAATATAAAGTTTACGGTTTGACAGTGATATTTATTGTAAAACCAACTGCCTTGCAAAGAGTTTATTATACTGAATCAATACAATAACATAAAAATGTTGAGTTACTTAAGCAAATTACAGAATTTATTGATAGAATAACTAGCATCCAATTGACTATCGTCCCATCCACTCGCCACACTCCACAGACATCACATTCAGTCATTTGTTGTTAATTTGCTAATTCTTTGCTTTAACACTATAATAGTTTTCAAATAAATTTATTCGAAACTACCAAATGTGTTTAATTCCATGATTGAGGGGCCCTTTATGATCGAGGGCCCCAGGGCACTGCACCGGTGGTAGTTACGACCTTGTTTGGGTGACCTTCACCTTGCACCCATGCCCATAACTTTGGATGGCCTTAAACCCAAAAATAATTGATGTGTGTTGCCCTATATAACTACAGACACTGTCAATGTAGTTTATTTGGGTGTGCTAGGTCAGGCATACTCGATTTTGAACAGGATTTAGGCATTTGAGCTTGTTCCTCGTGCTAGGTGTGTCGGCTGGGATGAGAGTACGAAGTTAACACTCTTGGAACGACAACAGGTTTGGTTGGGACACTTGTTTGCTTAGTGGTATCTGTCTTACCAGGGATTTATTCGGTCACTGTAGTAGGAGCTGATACTTGCTGGCTGTAACTGACGACTCTTGAAGGAGGGTGGCGTGCACTGGTACTGTGCTGACCAACGCAGTATTGCCAGTTCTACACCACAACTTCTCTGCTCCAGAACCAGGGGTTGGATGCCCCATAATTTACCTCAGTGCCCGCGAGCAAAGCGCATACCATGGAGTGGTAGTCTTGGGCTATGCGAGTGCGTGCAGGAAGTATATGAACGTGGGTACTGGACAGGAAGGCCTCTCCAGTTAACAGACAGACTGAACTCTGTCCCGTTCGGTTTGTCAGCTAAAGTGCGGAAGAGTCTGAAATACAGACTTGCTTGGCAGAGATATAGGCCGCCTTTTACTCCTCTCTGTGATCCGTGCCTTTTTCCAAAAGGCACAGAGGCCTAGTCGACACATAGGTACACTTCCCGATCGTCATGAACTCAAGACAGATCCCTACATAAGTGTACAGCCAATAGTGGTTGACAACGCGGGTTTGGTGCTCTAATAAGTTCCCCACCACTGGCATGAAAAACTAGTGTGGTAAGCAGCGTGATAGCGGGTGGTATAATCTGCAGGAGCCTCTGGTAACATCAATGGTGGCAACCTCTGGTGTATACTGAAGACTGTTGATAGTAGAGAGCCCCCGAACACGTGTTGAGGCTAGCTACTGGAGAAAGGAATAACTCACAAGCCCGGGCATGCACAGCCTTATATAGTCCGCTGGACAGGTGCAACGCCGGGCTGCAGTGGGAGGTGTGACGTCGCCTCATGACGTCCTTCTGGTCGGAGGCCGGGGTGGGAGTAGCTACCCTCTGCCCGGCGCTCGGCTTGTAGGCTCTCTGCAGGAGGGGGGAAGGCGGGTGGTGTTGCTGGCTTGAGCAACCTGATTTTGCATGTGTTTAGAATCGCCGTCCTATGTTGTGGCGATCCAAGAACACACATGTAATATGTTGCCGGATTTGACTATCCCTCGGGTGACGTGAAATACACGAGGCAGATGATCGTAGTAGTTGTAATATAACTGAAAAGTGGCAGGCATCAGTTCGCACCCCCTCCATTGCAATGAAGACTCATTGACGGAGTAGGGAATGAAGATGATGTTCCTCTTCACTAGAAGATCACATCATGTAAATAGTCGAAATTTTTTTTGAAATTCTAGACGGGACCCTTAAATCTGGGCTGCTTGACCGCTGTAATTGTGCTCGCTGTGTGATGGGGTCCGTCGGGAAACATGTGGTGCACAGCACACACGCCATAGCGCTGTCTCACTCTTTGGGGCTGGCTCTCTGCCCGTCACAGCAAGCTGGAGCGACAGACTGCTAATGTGCCCCCCCCCCCCCGGTCCAGTGGTGAGGACTAGTGTCGGGAGCATGGGATGTTCACAGGATAGGTAACACGTCACTTAATTTTTCAGGCCCTCTCCACACATACCCTCACTATAGTGAAATCTTTTGATACCCATTAAAGCAATTACAAATTGCTTCCTAGTTTTTACACTGCAGAAGCTTAAATATTTTATACCTTTTAAAAAAATTATGCATTCTCACCGATTTACGCAAAAAAATGTTGCCTCTAATTGTTATTATGTTACCTGGATATGTTGTTGTTAATGATAGCGTAACGGCAGGATAAGTTTGAATTTCTGAAATGCATTGCAATTCTTGGCAGAACATCGTAATCTGATCCCACCCATAATTCACATTATTCAACTGTTGTAGGTGGTTCACAAGTGTTCAAATTTCCTAAAGATATTGAATGGTATGTGTGATTATAATAATATTTGTACTGCGGTTTTAAGAAGTTCATGGTATATCCGCCATAAGAGCTGTAAGTACTCAGTAGCGCTAACTTTGTCGTTTAAAGTGATACAGTAGTTGTGCCAACTAAGTTGGTATGTGTGGAGAGGGCCAAAAAAAAATTAGTGACAGTTCAATAACATTGCTGTTGCCACTCTGGTATACACCTTATTTGCTCTATGGTCACGAGCGATGAGTGTGTACCAGGTACCAGATGTCCCCCTGAACTACTTTAACTGTTTACCTACACATCAAATAATTGAGAATAAAAAATCTAGGCAAACTATATCTCCTTGGAGGAAGTGAATTTTTATATTACTATTTCTACTATGTACAAGTTAAAGTCTCTGTCTTCGTGTATTCACTGGTACTATGTTGAGTGTCTATAGGTGATGCGTGATTACGAGTGGGCTGTCGGCCACTTATTATGGAACTTTACGCTGGTGAGGATAAAGTGTGTCTTTTCACTGGGCTTGCACTACAGCTGTTAAAACGAGTTCGTTTATTCTTTTATCACAATGCGAGTGTCTGAATAATTATCATGTATTCTTCAGTTCCTTTTCTACCTCAGCTTAGTAACGGCTGTGTGTCGTCTACAGACTTAGCTAAATGTGAATGTGTGGAAGCTAATCTCATCTTCATTCATTTTCATCTTTTCTTTATTCCCTATAATATTAAATGGTATTTTATTTCCATCAATTCTTTTCGCATGGTTATTTCTTGATTTTCCTGTTGTTGGCCAGTGCTCTGGCCAATGACGGTGCAGTACTGATACATATAATTTTATTCCTTTTTCCCTTTATTGTTCCGTTCTCTTTTCCTTTTCTGTGGTATCCTTGTTTTCCAGTTATTGTTTAAGTTTACGTAGAACTTTTTACAAGGTTTTGGATATCTTCCTCATATTACCATTGTTTTCTTTCCTTTGCAGCCAACACATTTATTACTTACATCCAAAATGTGCAGAAAAGTGGCAACACTCCTACAAGGCCAATTTCTGTATTTTATGTTTGTTTCCTGTTATGTATTTTGTTTGTATCTTGTCATGATCAATAAAACAATATCTCAATCAATCATGCATCACCAGCATGATTCCCACACAGAACAGAACTCTAATCTAAAAAATGCAATCATAAAAAGAAATATGCAAATGATAGAAGTAAATTTTTTTTGGAGTGTGCCAAATTTTGCAACAACCCAACAATTTGACTAAAAAACTTTATAAAGACCTTATAAATTATGAAAACTAGTTAAAATATATTTGTTGCTTTGTGTACATAATTTGTGTGTTACAAGAACAAAAAAATATTACATTAAATAACATGTTTGCATTCACATTTTCAGCCACAAAAGCTAATTTGGTTGAAATAACCTGTTTGTCCATCATTATAGATTTCTGTTTTTGCAGCAGATGCTACTGAGGTTTGCAAAACAAGGCTGCATCTAAATTTACTTGAAGTACATAGGTACTTGTGCATACCTATCTCCGGAAGATATATCAAAACTGATGCCCGAATTGCAAGTGAAATATACGAGTATACAAGTAAACAAAGATGTATACTTCTCGCACCGTTGCAGTATATGTGCAGCCATTTTGAGTACCAATTTGTAGGGTACAATTGATTTTCGACATAATTTTAATATTTAAAGACTAACAGGGCATTGTCACTACATTGTAAGCATTGAATTTTTCCTTAATTATCAGAAGTCTAAACAATAAATTTGTATGTCATGTATATAAAATTGAAATATTATTTAATACTTATTTAACACTGTAACTTTCTGCAATCATCAAGTCAAGTTATTCTTCGCCAAAATAAAAGTGCACTAAAAGTGATTGGTTGGCTAATAGCTGTTGCCTGTCCAAATTCATCAAGTTTGGCACCAAGGTTTAAGTATGCAAGCACACCAGTATATACCTGAATTCAGACACAACCAAAAGTTAAACAGAACAAATTGTTCTAGTTTACTTGTGCTGAGGGTTGCATGTTTAAGGCACATGTACATGCTTTATATCTGTATATTGTATTGTAATACTTGCACACTCCAACGTTGTTACGAAAAATGAAAAAAATATCCCTTTCTAACTTATATTGCAATATCAATAATTTAACATCAAGGTTTTTTTAATTAAAAAAAAAAAAAAAAAAAAACCGCCATTTTAAGCTTGAACGTCTCTCTTGATGCTATTGAAAGTTGATCCTACTAGCGATTGATCGCCCAAACCAACACATTTTTATTATTTTTCACGTAAATCTTGCACAATTGTTTTTGTTTTGGCCAAGTGTTAGTTTATTTTGTAATTTAAATTAACTGATGGAAAGTTCCTGAAAATCTTGTGATTTCATGCCTCACGAAAAACAAGTGCTCCTACGAATAGAGTCTTATTTTTCTAACAAACTGTTTCATCGGGCGTTGCATCTTAAGCCGATTCCAAACCCCGGTTTTTATGCTAAGCTTGATGGGCATCTGTGTTTATACGCATATGTAGTTCTGAGGGAATAATTTTAACCATGACACATCTGCCTTACAAACTGTAGTTAAAAAACAACAAGTGTTTTAACAGCAAAAGGTTAGAAAATTTTACGGCGTTTTGCAAATATTATAAAAAACATGAGTCGTTTTAGCACAACTCTGTATTTGGAAAAACCGTAAATCAAAATACATTACAAGCTCATATAAAAATATTAAATTATAAAACCCTTCCATATACACGCTCTTTACTTCAAGGCAAACAATATCAACAGTAACTTTACAATATAATACTTCTGAGAATAAATACCAACATAATAATGCCCTCGTACAAATTCCTTTAAAACAATGAGGAACATTCTAGCAACATGGCTTTCCTGGATCGTTAATTCCTTTGTGTAAAAACACTAAAGAACATTCTGGCAAAAATATCTTTCCGAGTTGTAACTTTCAAACTCACAAGTCTCGATTATCTTTATGGCTTGATACAAAATATTAAAATGTCTACAAAACATTCCCTATCGTAAACAACAGTGGACTTTGGCATAATCTTACGGCTTTTAAAACTGTCTTTCCTGGATTGCATAAAAAACTATCATAATGTTGACGTTGGCCACAGCCAGCGGCGCTAGAGCCCATGATGGCACTCACCACGCACGTGTTACGTGTACATGCACGTGCGCAAAGAGGCTAATATTTGTAAAACTTTCACATAAAATGTGTTTGATTTTTATTTTCAGGGTTTGATATGTCTTATAGTGTTTTAAAGTGTTTGTTGTTATTTTTAAAATGTTTGGTTACGAAATTCAAAGTGTACGCTGCACGGAGATTAAGAACACTAATATTCCGGCTTGAACGCCGTCATAAAGAGACACTAACATAATACAGAAAATTCACAAGAAAATTATAAAATTTAAAACAATATTTTATTTAATTTTGCCACTTTTATTTTCAAAGTACATAAAAGTTTACTCTGCGTGCATAGCATTTCCACTTATGTGAACCACGTAGGCAGCCATGGTAGGTCCGTGCGACGCTTGCCTCTGGGCAGTCTGTCTGGGAGAGCTGGCGAGGTAAGATACTGTTATGTACGCACTACAACTTTTTGTTCACTGATGTCGGTTTCAATAGCACTTTTAGTATAATGGTTAACCTTTGCTCGTGTACGTTTTGCCAGACATTTCCCCAGCATTATGCTTCTGCTTAACTAATTTATTTCGCCCTTGTGGCATTTTCAACTTACTCGAGGAGGAGAAATATGTCACAGAGGTCACGCGACCCGCGAAACTTGAATCAGGCACCATCCGCTTCTGCTAAAGGCGTTTCATTGTAATTTCTGTATTATTGCTGCATGCAATTTTAAGGGCTTTAATTCTATGTATGTATTTGAGGGTATTTTTTCATGTTTGAATATTTTACGGCAACATCACGTACAACCACATGGCTAACAGACGCCAAGTCTTTGCCTACGCCATCATTGCGTTTTGAGAGCTTATTTAGGTAATATCATGTGCGCAAAATTTTATTCAGGGTTCTACGTTAAATTTTATCAGGGTTCCATCTAATTTTCAGGTAAATTGATGTTTTGAATTTTACCACGCTGTCACTTTAATGTTTGCGTTTTCCGCCATCAGGCATGCTACACGCCTGTAACCACTTCAATCGTAAAGAGAATAACTTTCACAACAAGAATAATAATTTGTCAGAATTTAATTTGCAGTTTTCACAAAGAAATATTGCAATTTCACCTGCACCAGCTGCATCCGCGGCAAATGAACTTGTTTTCACACATGTGTGTGTATTATGACTGCTCATCTCGTGCCCCATCATCTTTTAAGGGTCTTTGTGCAATTTACGAAATTTTGTAATTTGTGTACAGTGATATTACTTCTGTCCTAGCTAGCTTTGTGTATAGGCCGTCACCACACTACCCACATGCTGGCAGGCGAGCCCAGACTAGTTTGCTTTAGTGATGCCAAGTAATCACACGTGTTAATGTATCATCAAGTGTTTCATTTTGTAATTCACTGTGTCCTATCTTCAGGGAAAATCGTCAGTCCACTCTAGCAGCTGTCAACTCTCTTCCCTTGTGAAGATTGTATTTACAGACACCGCGGCGAGATCATCCATCTAGGCGTGCGCTAGAGTGTTTGCGGACTAGGGAGCACCCAAGTGGAGTTAGCTACACACAACCTCGTGTGTCATTAATTTCATGGCACGTTGATTTGTACGAACTGTATAAATAAAACAGGTATCACAGTGAACCATCTTCTTTCATTTTCAGTGACAGTGTCCTAGCCACATGTGTTTCTTTTACAAAGCATTGAAATGTTTAGTATTTCCAATGTATTCGTAAACACACTTGGGTGAGACGGACACACAGAACCCACAGCATCCCTGAGAACCCCGAATCTCAACAGTGCATTGTGGTGCGGTGATTGGGAAGCACCGCTGGCGCCCCTGTCATAAGTTAGTAATTGTGTCATCGTTTGTCTCGTGTCTCACCTGGCGGCGTTAACGTAACTCCACATGATACTCCAACGTTTTAAGTCACATTAACAGGTTTTTTTCGATAACATTTTACATTATTTTGCAGTGTCTCCTTTCTTTAAAAATGTTACATTCCCTAAATATTTTATATTACGAAGTGTTGTAGACGCACCCTGGACAGCGAAGCCAAAGAGGGCAGGAAGTTGCTAAAGGGAGCAGACAGGTGCGGCATGCTGTGTTTGGAGCTGGGGGTTGGCATGGAGACCACGGGTTTGCGAGTATAAATAGAAGTTCCCCAGACGTTGTGCCGGAGGTCATCGCAGGTCGGCGGGGGCCCTGACGTCCACTGAGCGATTCATCTGAATTACACAGTGGTACATGTAACCCTTCATAAGTGCTAGGTGGGATTGTCTCATAAATCAGTAGGCCGCGACGAGTACTCGTCTTGTAATTAAATAACTTGCCTTCAGCAATACCGTTAGTCAGGAATTACTTACTAAATGCATTCAAGGAGCTTGCGTTAACAGCGTGGATTATTGTATATAACTGTGCTAATAAAGCTGTGGATTATTTGTGGTGTTAATCTGAGTTTGTTATTGGAGTTAATTAAACCCGCAATACTAAACAGCAGTTGCTGTGAATTATTTGTGCCGTCTCCCATAACGGAACCGAAACAGAAGGCTGAGAATTTTACATTTCAGATGAAAATTCAAAACAGTCTTTTAAAAAGAAATATTTTAAAATTAATATCTACCCTATCCAATATTTTGGACAATTTAAAATTTTATTACTTTAGCTACCAAGATGGCCACACAAAGTTCCAATTTATTGTCCTGGCTTCAAGGGCCTTAATTATATAATTGTCATTCTTATCTTTAGCTGATCTCCGAGAGCACCGACCTGTTGGGGATATTAATACTAAAATGTATGTCTAGCCCCCACCATACTCATGGGGTTCAATGACACAATTTCTAATTTCTCCAATCAGAAACATAGTACATTAGAGAATTCTGTCCATTTCTGTGAAATAGCACTTGGTAGTACTCTTTCTATGCTTGCCGGCGATGGTGGCGCCTTATTGTGGTGTCTCCAGGTACTTGGCAGAGCCCGCCAGTCTGCTGAGGAATGACGTCATGAGCGGCCACGTCGGGCACCCGCATTTCGTGACCTGCCTCAAGGCACAGCTGTTCAACCGTGCCGCATTACATCATTTATTGATTGACACAATGTCCCACCAGCATGCAGTTTAAGGTAAGGAAATAACTTATTCTGCAGCAATAGTTGTAGATTCTTGCAGAAATAGGCAAAAATTATTGCAGTTCACAAAACTGTGTAGTTTCTTGGTGAGGACAATAACATGGCGTTGCGTAGTTGTCTTGGACAGGTTTGGTGGGGTCGGGCAGAAATTGACGAAATGAGACGACCTGTCTCATATTTATGTTTCATTAATAAAGATTGCATTGTTTTATTTCATTAATAGTAAAACAATCTCATCTGTCTCTGACTGAATGACCTGATAGTGATAATAAAAGCTCTAATTTTTTGAGCATAAAAAATATTTCGAACCGATCTTGAGGAGTTGCAAGCAGGTATTCAGTTCGAGCTTGATTTTCAAATACTCGCAGACCTCTACCGCAGCATGACTACATCGTGACAGCATGATAGGAAATACTCGCCTTGAGTATTCACATAACTCTACCCCCCATATGGCCAGGTTCTTAGCATTTTAAACCAAAATTAGTCTTGATGCTCTTGTACTATTGTTATTATACACAATTTAAACTAGTGCAGAACATCTATGATACTTCGTCAGTTCTCTTTTTCTTATTAAACTTTATACGTAATTACACAGTATCAAACTCAATCTACAGCTAAAAATCATAAATACAGCAAATAACAACTTGTTTTCATCCATTATGTAACAAATAGGTGAGCAAATAACTACATTTTTAATATTGTAAAAAACTTTAATACACTTCATACCATTGTAATAACAATAATTAAAACTTTGTATAATCTTCTAATTTTTTCGGAGCAAATGTTATAAAATACGCACACTATAATCTGAATATTCCAAGTTTCATACAGTACATGAATTAATTCCCAGCAAACACAAACTTTTGGCAGGCTTAATACTGACGTTGGCAAGTGCCAGAAATTTTTACAGCAAACAAGATCGTTAACAACATAAAATTTTTTTCCTCGTACATTAAAAGCAATTACAACCGAAACACTGGCTTGTTATTTACAAGAACAAATCATAAACTTTTCAAATTTAAACAGAGCCAAAAACTTTCACCTCAATTGATAGGAAATAAAAAAGGCCAGTGTTTTATTATTAAAATTATTGTTCTCTAGACTTTGTTTTCCATCATTCTTTTCTCTGCCCTTTGTTTTAGGCATCCCACCACACACTATTCAATTGTTTACCAACACTTTGCTGCTCTTGCCCATATACCTTACTGTCATCATATCAATTATCATGCTATGGCTTACCAAACACCTTCCTCTTCCTGACTGCTATCTCGCAAATGATCCAATGCTCTTGGTAAAAAGTCATAACAACACCCAATACCACACTCCTAAAAAATCCCTATATACCCAACGCCTATTTTGTCTTTTACCAGTCATGGCCCAACAACTGTATGACAGGTACAGACACCAGACAGATGGGGCAACAAATCTAACCAAGCATAGCCTACATGTTTGGCCAGCAGGTACCAGTTCACTATGTGCCTTTACTGCTTGTGTTTGCAGGAATCTTATTTGTGTCTCATCAGAAAAGTGTATATTAATTATCATATGTTCAAATGTTTTTAAAATACACGTGGTGGCAATGATACTACTACAGTGACAAGCAAAGAGCTATGAGATGCAACCCCTAATTTTGAGAATTTCATTACATATTCCAAGCCTAAATACAGAAATTTTTCCTGAAGCATAAAGGTGTTTCATTATTACCCAATACTACACAGCCAGTATTGCTCATGTGATTAAATGTGCCAACAAAATTGGAAAATATTACAACAATTATTGCTGAAGGCCTCTTTGTAACATGAGGCATTTTACAAGTGATATCTGACAAGCACATCAAATGTAATATAGTGGAACCTTGAAACATGCACTTGACCAACTCCCCAAGACTCATCTGGACTTGTGTTCACGTGGTCACACAGTCTTAACTCTCGCGCATATCGTGAATGACGATCATGACTTTCCCGTAAACATCAGCGTGGAGTCTCTTCCTCATGTTTTCTCATCGGTGTGAATGAGGATGTGCTTGTTCAATTTCTGCTTTACTGTGAACACAGCGGGGCAGAGGGGACAAGAGAACGGTTTCTCCCCCGTGTGAGTGAGAATGTGTCTTCTCTGGTTTCTCTTCTGTGCATACTGGGCTGGGCAAAAGGGACATGGAAACCTCTTCTCGCCAGAGTGACTGATGAGGTGCATGTTCAGGCAGCTCTTCTGGTTGAATTTGGCCGGGCAAATGGTACATGAGAAAGGTCTCTCACCCGTGTGTATAAGCATGTGCCTTTTCAAGTTACCCTTCACATTAAACTTGCTCGAGCAAACAGTACAAGAGAATCGTTTCTGCCCAGCATGATTGCTAAGGTGCGAGGTCAGATACGCTTTTCGTGCAAACTTGGCCGGACAGATGGGGCACACGAAAGGTCTTTCACCAGAGTGACTCAACAAGTGGTAGCTCAACTGAACCTTTTTCTTAAACATGGCTGGGCACATAGAACACAGGAAAGGTTTCTCGACAGAAGTGCTATGAATATATGACTGGTTATCACTACACGTGCACTGACCAGGGCACACCGGGCACACAAAGGGTTTTTCCGACGTATGCTTCAGCATATGTTTATTCAGATCAAACTCTCGACTGAACTTTGCAGAACACACTGGACATGTTACAGGTTTCCTGCCCACATGTCTTAACATGTGCAGGTTAAGGTAAGCTTTTCTGACAAACCTTGCAGGACACACTGAACACGAGAAAGGTTTCACCCCAGTGTGAATAATCAAGTGTGTGTCTAGAGTGCTTTTCTGTGTAAATTTAGCTGAACACATGGTACAAGAATAAGGCTTCTCACCTGTATGAGTGAGTGTATGCCTGAGTAGGTTACCCTTTATCGCAAATTTGGCAGGACAGAGCTCGCATTGGAAAGGTCTCTCACCGGTATGGCTAAGGACATGTTTTTCCAGGGTATTTTTCTCTCTAAACCTTGCAGGACAAAAGGTACAAGCGAAACGTTTTTCACCCGAGTGAATACGGATGTGAGAGTTCAGATTACCTCTGTGTTTAAATGTGGACAAACAAAAACAACACAAGAAAGATTTCATAGTACAGTGACTTCTAACGTGTTCTTTCAAGTTGCTGTTTTTTGACAACTTGGCAGAACACACTAAACACATGACTGTGTTATCTACGTTTTCAGTAACTTGACTATTACTGCTGCCAATGCCAGCAAACTGCGCCGAGCTGCCTGTGCACGTCTGTTCATCTTTAACTGTGTCTAGCTTAAACTGATGCATTTGTAGCTCTCTTCCAAATCCAGAATAATCCATATGCTGAAATATACCATCCTCCATCTCTGCTCCACTTCTGCATGACGTGGCACCTGGTCCATCTGCACCTTTATTTTCGTGTTTGTATTGTGCTGCACTGCTATCTTGTTCTGAAAATCAAGAACAAGGCATAAAGTTAAAAGTTATTGTGGCTTCAGTTAGGCAAACATTACCGAAACTATGAAATTAATTATAAAACAGCCCACACAAAAATTATAAGCTCCCTCACAATAAAGATACCTGTAAATAACAGTATGTTTTAAAACCAAACTTAAATAACTTTAGCAACAAAAGGTACCTGAAACACGTAATAATGCAATCAATTGCAAATACATAGAATTGAGAGGTTTGGTAGGCTCTTTAACAATTAGATCTTAAGTACACACACAGGCACAGAGATTGAGATGGAGCAACAACCAAATACAAAAGTGGGGGAACACCAGAGTACTAGCGAGAAAAACCAATGAGCCAACGGCAATGTACGACCATGGGAAAATAAGGGGCGACTCCAAGCATAAATCAAACTGTAATAGCCATGGTGAGTGAGTGATGTGCTAGTTATACTATTACTGGTGGTACTTCGGTGAAATCAACATGTTCTCACATTTGACATTCAATACCATTACAGAGATTAGTTTTTTAATGCACAATATTTGGGCAGGTGTAAAATTAACAGTGTTATGAACGTTACTTTGTGGAGAGAAGAAAATTTTTCTGCAGAAGGCCAGGTAGCATCCCACTTTTCATCCTGGGTTCTTGCAAGCAAAAATCCCACAGTTTGACTTGAATAAATTTAAACCCAAATGCTGTGATTTAAATGTATCTGGTCAACAAGCAATTTTCCAGCTCCCTTTACAATATTTGATTAATAAACAACTACAGTACATTATGTCACATGAGGGCCCAATTCAGACTATTATTTAATTGTTTTATTTGTCTGGTTGAATATGTCCATGTTAAAAGAATGCTGTACGACAGCCTCTTTTCCTTTTTTTGTTGCACTGAAGTGTTTCCCTAATAGCAGATCGGAAATCTTCTTTGTGTACCACTGCAAATTTTATTTGGAGGATTTTGTTAATAATAGAATCTGTTACAGGGTAATTCGACCACCTTCCATTGTACTCTCTGTCTCATGTAACTTGGTGAGATTTTGACAGTTCGACGAATGTAGCGCCAATGTTTACTTTTCATTTATGTATCCTTTCTCCATCAGCTGGTGGGTCAAGTGGGGGCTGTATATTTGATCAATACGCTGTCAGCTAACCCACTTGAAAGTGTACTATCATGCTAAACAAATTTTAAGGTATTTTAGACTGACATCTGCCAAAAAAATTCGTAGGTTATAAACATAAAAATATAAAACCTTGCAAAAAATTGAATATTTGCTAACTTATTTTTAATTTGTCCGAGACAGCGAGTTTGGGTTAACATATTTGCGACACTGTAATTGTAGTTGTTATCACACTTACTAACTAGTTAGAGTTGGAAATATGTGGCATGGGAAAACGTTAGAATTGCTTAAAAAATACTCACATGTCACACTATCCTCATTTTATCCATACAAGATAGTAACAACACAATGGGTCTGCAGGAGTAAAATATGACGTGTAATGATGTGGATGATTACTGGCCCAATATAAATTACTAGTACTCAAAATCGCTGTACATGAAATAAGTTACTTTAAAAATTACAACTGTCATGGAAAAATACAACTGTCTGTATCTGTTTGTAAATTTGTTATTTTACATACAAAACCTATTCCTTTACTCTTCCTGGCTGGTTAGGTTTGACAAAGAGTAGACAGATGGCATGCATGACATGGTTAAGCGTGTTCTCGTGAGCCGAGCAACAGCGAGCAGCAGGTTGGTTCGCCTGCCTCTAGATCCTGCCTTTTGAAAACTTGACCTTTCTCCTTTTACTGTCTTGAAATGACACAAATTTGAAATATATTTCGTAAAATTATTTGAAAAAATAATTTTATAATACCATGCAATATTTCTGTAGACTTTTATCAAGCACGGATGGAGAGTGGGGATACAACATGAAAAGATGTAAGGTTTGAAGTTGAGTTTAATTTGTATATGGATCATTTTATTGTGCATTTCATTTTGAACATCCATACATTATTACTTTAGCACGAAGTTTAGTTTTCAACACTTACAAACGCTATTTTGTGACCACGTAAAATAAAATGTATAAATTAATCTAGGAACTCTTTCTTACAGTGAATTTTCTGCTTGTCTGATTGCACTGCCAGTGCACTTAGAATAGCCAACTTAATATTAACTTTTGTTCGTTCGTGCATCAGGTGACATGATTTTGTAAAAGGCACTTTGTTTCAGTTCCGTCAAGTTGCCACTGACTGACTGTCATTTTCTTGCCAAGTTATATGAGGCAGAGAGTATATTTATATCTATTTAAAGAAAAAAGTGACATACTTTTATAGTCAGATAAAATTATTCTTTCCATTTGCAAAGTATTTCAATGAGACAGGGATAAATTAAGGTTAATTTGTACTCTTGATGCCATCCAAAAATTTGAGGCAATATAAAATTTGTATGTTTAACTTTGTAAGTTGGACAGCATCGAGAATGAGTAGCCTGGCCAAACCCTCTTAAGAAAATGGCCAAACCCTCTTAAGAGGAAGGGAACACAGGTGGCTCGCTGATTGGATGACGAATCAGCTGCGTGAGTGTTCCGGCAGCAAAGGAAGGGCTGTTGGACATGGTTGTGTGGGATGTTAGCAGCTGTTGGTGAATTTTCGAGGACTTTTGGCCTGGCCCTCGGAGAGGACACATCTGATGTCCATATTATGCGCTTTTGGGGAAGCATGCAACCTAACTCATATTTGTTTTGACGTGAGATCATATCTTCTCAGATGCTCTTGAGAATAGTGCCATCCTAAATCACAAATTAATCTAACAGGTTTAACACATACTAAAGTCAGTATGTTGTTTGGTAGTTTTGAACTTATACAGGTTAAAGTCAGGCTACGAAGGTCAGACAATGCCGGCTACACTCCAGATCCAGAGATGTGTTTTTTTTTAAATGTTATTTAGTTGTGGATGAGAGAGTAGAGAGCTGTAGGAAGTGAATCGGGTAATGAAATTATTAGACGGGCTGACACTGATGATTCACATTTGTACAATTTTTTTCCAATTTGAGGTGTAGTTGCGACCCTATTATAATGTGTTGAATATATTTGTGCTACTGAGAGTAACAGTTTAATTTGAATTGTGAGAAGTTGACTTTCGGGATAATAAAAGTTGTATTGGTGTCATAATATTTTGTTTATTGGATAATCTAAGCTCACTATTTAAGTGATTATTGACACATTCATTATTTCCACTTCTGAAGTATTTTTAATTAAGATGAACTCAGTTTCCATCCTACGGAAGGAATATAATTCAACGTACTATATGGGTTCACTACCCAGAAAGTCATGCCCCGTCTGTAATAGACTTCCACAGTGCTACACCACTTGTATCGTGTAATTGAAAGGCCTGTTCCTTCTATAATAGTGAGAGGGTTTTGTCAGAAGTGCAACAGGTCCTTCGTCATAAGTAAGTTTAGCATTACATCATCTCCATAAGAGTTGGCTTGCAAGGAGAAGAAGTGAGCTGTGTAGACCATTTCTATAGTATTAGTGTTTAAAATAAGCTTAATTAATTTTATTTGAGTGTGTTGATTAAAGAATGGTGGTTGGGAGATCTGGACTGGTTTTTCGCTGCCGGTTTAGTAAAAAAAAACATAGAGGGTTGATATAATGATAATTAACAGATTCACGCCAAAGCATGGAAACAGAGGAGTTTAAGAGTAAGATGTCGAGAAATAGGAGAGTTCCACTATACCATCCCTGCAAAAGCATCTCTTGGTTTATTTTAAGTCAAATAAGGTTATGGTATAAAACAGGTGCTCCCTACAGACTCCAGTTTAACAATTAAAAATCACCTGATTTTTTTTTTTATGTTAACTCATAAACATCCCTCTGGTCCAGAATCTGTATCCTTCTCGAACTCCACCCCTCCGAAAATGGCCTTAAGCTGCCGGTTGCAATAGGCAATCGGAATAATAATTGCACAAGAACATCACTGCATTATGTCACCAATACCTCCAAATTGGGTGGTGGCAAGTTTACCCCCCTGAACATCTCATGAGAGTTCACCCATACGCATACCCTACCACCTTCCTCTGTTGCTGCTGGTCTTAAGCTGGTAGCAGATGACAATTAGTTGCTACAGTAAGTCCTGGTATAATGCCATATGTTAACATGCTGTTCTGATTCACCATCATTAGTGTTTGTCATCATGTTTAGCAATAACATTGGCTCAACTCTCAACTTTTTTTTCGTAAGGCAGTGATGGTTTTGGTAAAAGGATATCATTTATTCCTACTTTCAGTCAAAGAAAAAAAAAAAAAAAACAATTTCTACGGAACAGTTGCACAATTATTGACTTGCTTGCTTAAGCTACCGAAACATTAGTCTAGCTGGTCTGGGCGAAACTGTACTGCAACATGTGTAGCTCATCATGAATTTCTCAATACATTTGGGGCTTTTGGTTTAATATACTGACACGTGACTTACTGATCCAAGCTGCACTGACTTCTATTCATCTGTGATTAATTTCCCTGGCACACTGATCGGGTTCGGACAAGTGTAATTTCCACCAGAATGCCCACAGGTTATTCCCTTGTTGATGCATCAGAGTTATACTTTTCATCACTGCGGTCAGTAAGATATACAACGCCAGCCCTTCAAGAAGACATCAAGTATGAGTGAGACAGCGGCCGAGTCACCGCTGTCATCCCCGAGCGGGCAAGTAGTTCAAGGACGCACTAAGGCATGACACCACCCATGCTCCAGCCAGCAATGAAGGCCAAGCAGATAACCCTTGGCTCTGCCCACAGACAAGTGCCTATCGCACCCCGCCACCCGGCGGTATATGTACCTGTGCTCCGGCCGAAGATTGCCAGTCGTACGTCGGCTCTTAGAGCTACAACAGTCCCGGCAGCTTGCTCCACTGCCTCATGTACTGGAGCTCTCTGAAAACTCCTCGTCACCTTGACTGCCCAGAAGCTCTTCAGCATCATCGTAAGCATCTACCAGACCTTCCAGAAGACCTCTCCCAGCCATCTTTGAAAAAGTCGCCAACCCTCCCAGCTGATTACACCTGGTAACGGCTACCCCAAAACCCTTCTGGAAGTGGGCACCTTAAATCTCTTCAGGACATGGTACAAAGTAAATAGGGAAAGTTAACAGCTACTTAGTCGAAACTGCAGACCACTAGCATAGAACAAGGACCCCATAACCACGAATCTGCGTAGCCTGTACTTCCGGTCAGATCAACGTAGTTAGGAGGTAGTATGGGCCACCACGTTTAATCCTCCCTGGAATAAAACATGTTTGTCAACTACATTGACTATCATTTGATGAGGTGACTATAGAACCATAGTAAACGCCTCACCCACAAGAGTGGAGCAGGAAGACTTGGGGTTACTCCAACCAATTTTACAGTTTAGTGTAGGTCTGCGGGCTTCCCTTCAGGGAATTGTACGTCGAATCCACACACACACTCGACTGTCACCCTTTTGGTGCACCCAGTGCATCAAATGGTAGAAGCCCACCACTAGTCATTCAACCCTAGGGAGGCTACAACCACCAGGTATGTTTGCACTCCATCCACAGCATCACTCGAGTTGCCAGAGGGAGTGTTTGACCGGTTTTGGGTTGGGCCTGTCCGCCCTAGGATCTACACCCGTAGTTGTGTCAGCACGTCTCAGAGAAAACCTGACCTCCAACCACTGCACCGCTTGTGTTGCCGGTTGAGGTAACGGTACAACTCTGCGTCAACACATTCACCACTGCGGCAGACCACTATTAATTAGGGACCAGAATTACCTGCTCTCTTCTCGTGCAGCAAGCCATAGCACCCTTCCCTGCCTCACACCTAAAGGTGGTAAGGATTTGCATGAAAGAGAGGTCACTGCACCCCATACAGTCGGGCATTCTGCCAGGATAACCCCCGGGACTGAGCTAAAGCCACCCGCAAGTTGGTGGAGCTTCACTCCACAACTCCTTCCCCCTCTCTTTTGCAGCACCCCGGAAGACACTAGGTACTCCACACCTGACTGCAGCCACCTTTTGCCGCAGAGAGGAAGTATCACTGAGCCTATTCTGCCCCTGGTACCACGGAGGATGCAGCACCAGCTCAGCCCGGACCAGCGCCAGCATCTCCAGCAGTGTACCTGGGGTTCCTCCGGCTCCTCCAGCACAGCCAGAAACCACTACCAGCCTACTCGGTGCCAGAGCCACGCCGACTGAGTAATGGTACAGGTAAAAAGATGACAGCCAGTCACACAGCCCGACATGTAGCACAGCCGGGTCATGACTTTGTACCCAGCCAACAGGCCACCTGGCCGCGTAACCCTGTGCAACTGGTCTAAAAAATAAAAACTAGTTTCTTGCCGTAACGTAGCCACAGCCAGCACCAGATAGCATCACGCATCAATACATCCATTTCCACGATTGTGTACCATCAACTGGGGTTACTTTGCACCTGCTAGGGTAACTTTGCACCACTCTAAATTATTGTTTTGCAGCCACGCATTTGGTGAAGAAGTAGCAAACATTACCTTCACGGTAGATAACATTAACATTTTTAAATACGCCTGCACGGCGAGAGGATGGTGACCACATCATGACATCACACTATGCTTGATTACAATTGGTGGGCTGTGGAAATGGCTATTGCTACTACTGTGCACCTAATTTATGATACATAAATACATTAAGGCAGAAAAATTTTATTCTCATTTTTACATTTTCATTCTAAAGTGTAATTTGTGATACACGTCTTTGTAAATATTTATTCCATAACATATAGAATTACTTTTAAGCTAATGAGATTGGTATTCTAGATGGTGGAGTGACCAGCCATGCTTAGAGGTGGAGTGAAGTCACTGCATCATACCACTCTTTCAATGGATTACGCTGGAGTGGCACAAGAAGTCAATGATATAAAAGCTACATGAAGGAACCAAGATAATGCATATGGGGGAGGGGAGGGAGAAACTAGCGAAACTTCAGAAAACAAATTTTTAAAATATAGAAATAAAGCCAAAACAAAAATATGAAAAGTCATACACTTGTTTGTCTGCTCAATTCAAACAATTTGCACCAAGTACAATGTTTTGGAGCAAGTGTAGCCACAATGGAGTTGTCACAATTCTGCCGAAGCATTTTTCAATCTAAGAATTAAACCCATACAGAAACCAAGAAATCATGGAACAATTTTGTGTTTGTTTTGACCAAACAATTAATCTCACGTTTACTATTGCAGAGCAAATGTAACTTTGCAGAACACACAACAAATTCTACATTTTTTTTTTAAATTACAGAGACTAACTATAAAAACATGAAAATTAATCATATATTTTACAGTGGAACTTATAACCTAGACATCAATTTCAAGGTTTACCAAATATGACACACTGTATTGATAATTTAAGGGGCCATGGAACTTGACCATTAGGATTTTGACATCTTCTAACTTCTATGATTGTGTTTTATAGCTGTTTGGAAGCACTGTAATCAATAAATAAATAGACAAATATTGAGAAAGTGTTAAAGTAACCAATATTGAATAAATGTTATCTGCTGATGTGTTTTAAGAGTAAGTGCCAGATTTGCGCTACCTTCCACCTTAGCCATCGTGCTCAATTACTGTGGGTCATCCACTTTCCCTTGCATTACAACTACCTACACTTGGTGCCATCACTCAAAAGTTCTCACTTTACCATGAACGGCCTATATATCACGATGTCACTTCAGCCCTCGCAGACAAGACAAGTTCAATATCATTTAACATTTTCCATGTTCTTAAACAAGCAAAGTAAATATCTTGACAGCTATTGTCAGCAATCCATCAAAAGGAATTATACACGACTACTTCATGTGTATAGGCTATTCACCGTGAAGTGAGCACTTTTTAAGGCCCTTCTCAATTTTTCCATTCACCCAATTTCTATCTTCCTGCTGCTTTTTAATGTAAACCTTGGAACGTGATCAATAAACACAGTGCATACACATCACCACTCTAAAAATTTAACACCTAAGGCTGAACAGCCTATAGCATCTTGAGTAGTGTGTATTGTGAGTGAAGTCATATCATAGTTATGAAGTAAGGTTGCTAGGCTAACAAAATAGTTATTTCGGCGTGTATAGGCCGCATATTAAAAAAGACTACAAAAAGTGGGGTGCGGTTTATAAACGAGATATTGCCATTAAAAATTTCCTCTCCCAACATGTTTAAAAAATAGTCAACATACAGAAAATTTTTATGTTTTAACTTAAAGAAAGGAAGGACGGAAGAGAAGAAGAGAAACCGAGTAACCCCCCCCCCCCCCTTCTACTCTGCCATTATTTGTTCACTCCCGTTCATAAACAAAATAACCATCTTGCATGTGTAAAATGTAAACATGTAGTCACGTTGCCATCTGTGGGACAGTAATTACACAAAGTATATTTGTAAACATTGCAACATAATACAAAAATTTCTGTCACAAGTGTTTTCTAGGGGAGGAATTTAGTCTGAATTTATTGTTTTACTTAATTGCGACTTAACAATATTTACAGGAATACAAAATTCAGTGCGCACTATACTTGAAATATTAATTACCCCTCATTTCATCAATAGCTTCAGGTGCGGCCTATACACGCCAAAATACGGTATATAAAAGGGCAGGAATTCAAATACTCACAGTGTAGTAGTCTCGACAGGAACACACACACACAAAGAAGGAAGACACATTTCACGTGGTTGCGCGATTGCGACATTTTGCTGGCTAGGCCAACTTCATTAGGCTGTGAGCTGCAGGACACTGCAGTATAGTGGAAGAGCACTGTTGGTAGTAATCTTAGCTGGCAGGTGGCAAACTAAGGTGGGGCAGGAAATTTGCCGGTATAGCTGATGAGTGAATACAACAGGTTGACATGTTACGCCTAGGGTGATTTCTTGAAGATTCAATTCCAAAAGGCAGAAGGAAGCGTGAATGGACTATATCAGCATATTTTCCCAACACCGGGCCGCTGTTATGAAGTGAACCGGCCCTGTAACAACGGCAATGGTGGCGGCCGGCAGGCAGAGTAATCTTGTAGCGACCGACCGACAGCTGCCCAGTCCCGAGAATCTAGAACAGAGCGACAGAAGTGAGCCGCCGCGCCTGGCCGCGTTGTAGAAGATATAGGCGCTCGCCCGGCTATGTGTGTACAGCAATGTATTTGCTGCCAGCCCCAGCACATGAGTGATTTAATTTTGAATACGTATCTTCATATCTTTAAATAAGGACCTTTGCTTTCTGTAATCATTTCTGTACCTCTTATAAGTTTGGTGCAATGAAATCTATAAGACCTAAGTGACATATTCATTCAGCCCGTCATAACTACTACTCCCTTATCTTTACAAAAAGAAAGTTGGCAACCCTATTACAGGCGTTGGATCCTCTGGGGGCGATAATTTGTAGGGTTGTGCAAATATTCAGTATACCGAATTGAAAATGAAAAATGACACAACATTTGTTTTCAATTCTGTACAAAATTTGGATAACGAAAGTTGTAACAAAATGAAAATTCTCAATTTTGACAAATTTTTGGATGTTAAATGAATGGATATTTAATGCACCAGCACAGAAAATTTTTGCCTGTAAACCATCTTGTTAGTTTTCATTATTTTATAACTGAAACAACTGCACAAAATGAAAATTTAGGCAAGACCACCTGTGATAAATACTCCATATCCTAATTCTTTTGGGTTTGATTTTGCAACAAGTTTCTTGTTATGAATAACTTACTATAATTTTTATGAAATTCGTTAATCTTTCATTAATGATGAGATCTAATGACATTATTATTCATTTCTATTTCAGTTTCCCGAAAGTTCATAACATGTCTTTTGTTTTTGTTTCGTGAGAAAAAAAGTCACAGCACAACCCTAAAAATTTGGTTGGCATTAGTGGAATGCTGCTGCTTCGGACGAACCAGTTTGTTGCAGAGGTTAGGTGGCTTTTTGAAGACCAATCTGGGTGGTTTGGAGAGCAGGTCTTGTGCTCGTGGTGAGGAAGCCAAAATTTTGTATCCAGAGTGGAGAATGGTTCTGAGCCTTCCATATATGGGACCACCAGAGTTGCTGGCCTTAGTTTGTGTTCCGGTATTTGAAATGGCTTGCTGAATCCGTATGTGGGCGAGGTACCTGGGGTGACCCATGTCGAAGAATGCTCCGGCTATTTGTTCACACTGTTTGTTGAGACTACTGTTGGTGGAACAGATGTGTTTGGTTCTTGTGGAAAAACTGTAGGATAAGGATTTTTTGGCATGGTACTGGAGGTAGCTGTCGAAATGTAAGTGCTGGAGGTTGTTGGTGGGCATGGTGTATACTGCAGTTTGAACTCCACAGTGGTACAAACTAAAAATCAAAGTTTTCCATTGCCAGAGGAGAATACATACTTGCATTTTCAAGAGGATGTGCGAAAATTTTTTTAAATAATATTTTTTCAACCACCATAATAAATATAAACATGAGCTGTACAATAGTTTTGGCAATGTAAAAATAATAATCCTGCACTAAATTAACATTGCTGAAAACACTTGCAAGTTCAAATTTTTTGTGTTGACTTAGCCAAAATTCACTATAAAACAACATACTGAAAACTATTTCCAAAGCAACATTCACTGCAAATTAGTTTTAAGTTCTTTATTATAGTTTCAATATCTTTACACAATACCTAAATATGGAAAAGAGAAATGACTGCCACGACTTGTTTCATGCAATCTCTGTTGTGCAGCGCTGATGGCTATAATTTCATGACATAAAATGTGCATTTCTGGACGTCTTCATGTTACAAATTTCAGCCGGAATATTACATTCTTTGAGATTACTGTAGTTACATTTAAGTGCCTAACAACAGTGCGCAGTGTTCAGGCAACTTTAAGTTTACCAACTTTATTGAGGTGTTTGTACAAGTGAGTAATACTAATGTCGTTTCCAAATGATGTAAAACTTGTCTTATTTACTGGAAATTACACAAGTTGTTAGTTAAAATTAAGCAAAAAATATGCTATCTGCAGATACACAAGGGATAAAACTAATTTTTTTTGATAAAGGGTAAGTGGGTGGGTAGGGGGCATATTAGCAGTGGTGATCGGCAGACAACAAACCAATCATTACTGATGTCAATATACTGAAAATTGGCCAGTATGTGGAATTGGCGATCGGCCTAGCCCTAATTTTTTCCTTTTGCTAGTTACCCTTGCAGCAAACAATGAGAACGGACTGCCCATCGTCAACAATTTTGGAAGTTGATGGCAACTGCCAATTTCTTCAATACTTTTTCCACCAGTGGACAAGACTATATTGTTTTCTGTAAAAACCTCTGCAAACATCAAGCTGTATTTTTTAACATATATAGAAATCAAGAAGAAAGGTTAAAGAGATTATGCAAGTCAATAAACTATCTGCTGATACCAATACCCACTATTGAAGTGATAATGTAGAATAAACACTAAATACTGGTATTAGAACAATCAAAATATCTGTAATGGGTGCAGTTACCCACAAACAACTTTAAAGACTTGATGCATGCCAAAATGCTGCGCAGCACAGATACGTGCTCTACAGGCGACTTCGCCCCATCTACGAGTGACCCGAACTCGGGGCAAGTCATTAACAGTGGCAAATATAATTTCATGTATCGAGCAAGGAGACTCCACGTGCTGGACAGCCGACTACGTAAAAGTAATTAACGCGCTTAATTATGAAATCTATAGCCTGCCCGAAATCCTGCATGCAAGCGCCACCCCCATGAATAAATTAAATATTTTTGACAATTCACTACTCCACTATTATCTGCGGAAGAAGTTCCTGCAGACCCAAGAGATGTCAGCACACTTGTGACCTTGCCGCATCACAACCCGCCAGCTTCAGGAAGAGGGGTTTAAATTTGTCTTCTCCTCCAAGGGGGGAGATAAGAAATGAACGGTGCTCCCGCAGCCCCCGATAACCTACCCCTGTGTTGGAAGGCTAGGCAACCCCCCTCATGATGGCTGATCTGAAGATTTTTCGTGAATAAGGAGGTCAGGAACCCCATTCCAGCAGAGACGCCGGGCTCGCCAGCTGAGTAGGTTTGCGAGCTCTCCCTTTGTCTGAAGAAGACTCTCTCCTCTCTCTCCTCAGCCTGAGAAATTGCTGCACCTCCAGAAGTCTGCAACAAGTCTTCAACCGCCACCGCAGACTGCAAAGGTTGCGACATCCTGCAGCTTGGAAAAGGCTCGTCCATAACAGCACCTGCGGACTGTGAGGGTAGCATCCACGCCAAACGTAATCCTACTCTCGCACCCTGCACCCCAGTCAACTTCCGTGACTCCGCCATAGTAGGTAGTTGTATCATAGTTTACTTCCCTGGATGAACTCTAGAAAATCAGGCTACGCTGTGAACTGCGTACTTTTCCACATATTTACCGCAGATCAATTCTCTGCCTCTTTCTTTTATTTAATTATTTTTCAGGCTTGCCTTCGCTTGTAGAGTGCGTTAAATCATTTCAATTAATTTGTTAGCTAGTAAATTATTTTTCTGTAATTGATTAGCAGAGGCTTTCCCCTTTCCGTAATAAATTTATGTGAACTTTAATTTTGACCGTTTACCATTATTTATAGATTAGTCCCTGTGTCATTACCAGTTTCTAACTTTCAGAGAGACAGAACAACTTGGTGTTAAATTCAGTAATTAAATGCCACTAGAGACTAGGCGTGCGGTGCACTGAACTCTACAGGAGACGTGAGCTTGCAGAAAGCATTAGTCTGCAGAAGTCACGTTGAAGCGCCTGGGTTTCCAGTGTTCCCGTGTCTACCTCCAGTGACGTCCCTATACCAGACTGCACTTCTGCATGTCAGGTGCTTGGGTGTGCCTGCATAAGCCAACCTCGAACTGCACGGCAGCGGAAATGATCATGGGACTAGACAGATGTACAATAAAAAGGGTAGCATACAGTGCCATAGAAGAAGTAGAGAACGTCATGCATTAGAAAGAGAGCTCCAAGCACAAACCACTATTGAAATCACAAGTCAGGTAGAATCTCCAACACTACAATCAGAGAGCTTGCCCCTGGATTAACCTATTCTACCTCCTACCTAAGTGTCCCCATACTATCACTTATTAGGTGTATGTTGGTCACAAAGCAAGTTGGATCCATCGCACCCCCATCAGCTAGAGGCACCCCCGCAGGTAGTAAGCGCAACTGTACCCCAGGTTGTCCCTGATAAGGACCTAACAAACACCTGTATAATCAAGTTGGCATCTGGGAAACACATACGGGTTCGATGTCTGCCAGAGGAGGATCTGCCCAACATTTGCGTAATCAAATTAGCGTCGGGGAAAATAGTACGGGTTCAACTCCCACCCAAGGTAGCCCCCAAACCACATGCTGTATCACTCCAAGCGAATTACATCCCCGCACATCAACCCACTCGGCCCATACGGGAAGCCCCAATTCCCCCAGCCAGGCCATCCACCTCCACCCCCCCGATCGCCTAAACTGCATCGCCACCTCATAAACCCAGGGACAACTTGCGTACCAATTATTGGCAACCATAGTAGTGAGGACGATAGAACTCCCTGGACGGGAAACTATTTCACTCCGACTCACTCTGGGGTTTGACTCCGTTTGTTTCAGACGGTACCCTGCCATTAAGCAGCCTCCCACGGAATCCAAACCCTCCACAACCTGTCGGGCCAATAACACTCATCAAACACACCGCGGTAGGCTTACCTAAGATCTCGAGAGGGCAGTTGCATCCTAACCACTTACCCATCAAGGTAGGGCACACATCAGACAGTACAGATAATAAGTTTGTTCAATCAATGAATATAAACAAAACAGAACCCTCTCATTATTAATCTTAAATTTGCTTATAGAACTACATAAACAGGCAAGAAAAAAGGTGGGGACTTACTTATATTCAAATACGGAACATGAAACATGGAAACATACCATTTTTAACTTCTTCACTCTCTTTCGCAGCACATCCCTCTTCAATTATCACCTCAACCTTTACTTCTGCAAAACTTTCCGTCATTGGCTCATTTTTTACATCCACATCATCACCGACTAAAGTATCAGACACTGATGAACTATCCACTTGCTGATGATTACAGTCGTCCCACTATAACAAAAGAATAATAAAGACAATGACCGTATAATATTAATTAATACTATACAACTGAATCAACAATGACAACAAACTTGGTAGGTATGACGTTACTGCCCTAGAATTCTTCAAATGTGATAACCTACACAGTGTGTGTGTGTGCACGCGCATGCATTCGCGTGTGCATATCTCTCTCTCTCTCTCTCTCTCTCTCTCTCTCTCTCTCTCTCTCTCTCTCGAGAGAGAGAGAGAGAGAGAGAGAGAGAGAGAGAGAGAGGGGGGGGGGGGGGAGAGAGAGCATGCAATCAAGCAATCATAAGTACTTGCAATAACAGTTTCAAAAGGAAACATCATCATACCATAAAAGAGGTAGAGATATAAAATGTAAAGTTTCCTCAGAGCGATAATGTTTTCTTTCACACATATGACCAACAACATAACCTTAGTCTTCTAGAGTGAAATTATCATAATTTATTTTTATAGTAAAGGGTTATTTAATTAGTTTTTCCACTAAGCCACAAAAATAATAACAATGCTAAATGCACTTGTTACAGCATCATGGCTCACTTATACACAGTTTATTTAAGGGTTCAATATGAAGTATAGAGAGCTACAAGGGAAACATTTATTATGAATAATCTAGAAATAATATATGGACAATATGACACCAGAATATCATAAACGGGTATAATTGACTGTGCATTAATTTTGTTGCATGGGTAGGCCTACGTGTTTTATGCAAGTTGCACTCGCAGCTTAACTGAGTTTATGCAAACCATTGTCTGCCTGAATTTTTTCAAAGCAAAATAAATAGTGGTTTCTGAGACACTGGTACATTTGTATGGAAAAGTGACGAGTTTAACATGCGAAACTACGTCTTTGTGGATAAAGCTGCCTGGTAGTCTGGTGTAGCGAATTCTTCTGTCTGCCAATAGATTTCACAACAGCATCAGAGTGAAAGAGAGAAAGAGACAAACAAGAATTCATAACTCTGCAATTCACAATGGCTGGTTTTGATCCACGATCTATATAAAACCTTTCTTTCTTTTCTCAAACTTCAGACTGGGTTTGTTATGACCACTTCTTTCCTAATCGTACTTTCCGTGAAGCAGTAATGTGGTGGTTATTGAATTCACTTTTATCCCAGAGGCGAAGTACAATGGTTTCCTCCTTTGTCATTTTCAACTTACGAAGCATGGGAAGAATAATTATAGTAATTAGTAAGAAACTGAGTAAACAGTTAAAGTAATTATAAAATTTCCCATACCATTTGGTATTACAGAAATTTTAAAGTAAGTTAGCGATGTTGAAAAACTCAATTTATCAAAATTCTATGGACACCACCAGGTAATTGTAAAGTAATATGAATTACGATAAAATTAATAATACAGTAAAAGCCCAATATAACATGACTGCTGGGGGACATAACTCAGACCCACGTTATAGCTTTTCCATGCTATTTCGGGAGTAACAGAGTACAGTACACGTAAGTGTTGTTAGATGCCGCAGTAACACATGAAACGTTTAGTCCTTTTTTATTGGGAATTTTATTTTTTTTTTGTCTGCATCACTGGACTTGACAGCAACCAAGGGAGGGAAACAGTAAAAGAGAGACGTGGTTTGATGAAGGGGGTCACATGCACTCAAGCAAGAATGGCTAAAAAAAAATACTACTTTTTCAGGCAAAGGACGTACTTATTCCACCAAGGGCGGTGTTCGCTTGAGTTGTTTGTAATGTGGGTTGAAGGAGGTGGGATCACCGCCTGCACCCTGGGGGGCCTGTTTGGGAGGAAACGAGAAGGAGAAAGGAGTCTCACATCCAAATGAAACTAAACACAGGTCGAATGCACGCTCGCGCTGCAGATGGGACCTTTTTTTTTTTTTTATTTCGAAAATGGGAAGACTTACGTATAGCTGCTATTTACACATTATAATCAACGTGTCTACATCACAATTACAATGATTACCTAGCGTTATATCCAGTAGTAGTAGTTTAATTATACGCATGTAAATTAATTAAAAGCACAAATTTTGAGGTGCTCCTCAAATTTTGGAAATTTATTTAGAAAATGGTAAAACATACTGTATAGCTCCTATGTACACATTATAATCCAAGTGTCTACATCATAATTATAATGATTACATAGTGCCATATCCTGTAGGAGTCTAATTATAGGAATGTAAATGACTTAATCCCTACCTTACCCAGAATCAGAATCCAGAGCCTCTTGCATTGCAAGCTAGTTTTATACCGAATGAGACCCAGAAGTCGGCATCCCTTTTACAACAGTATACCAGCGTATTTTAATGAATTTTTTGGACGTTGAATAATTGTAATTGCTTAAAAGTGTTACGCTATACAACGCACACACATTTCATGTTAACTTGTAAGTGGCAGTAAATGTGTGACAGCAGGACACTTGCAAGTATGATATATGGCTTGGAATGTGGTCGTGCCACCCCCCACACTGATCAAATGCCCAGATAAGATGGAAAGGTTGCTACAGTAACATTTTTTTGGCCTGTTTACAACCAAAAAGCAGAACAGGTGTAGTTTGGTCACTTAAAAAAAAAACCCACTAGGAATTCTTTCGTCAAAGACATTGCACCACGTCAACGAAACTGAATTAGAATGTTGGACCCTAATTCACTGATATAATCATTGAACGTGGTTTCATTAACTTCATTTTCATGGCCTTCTGCATCAATATGTATTGAACTATGTAAGAAGGAGGCTTCCCTTCCACTAGCCATTTCAATATACAGTTAAAACTAGTCTGTCTGGTTTTAATTCGTGGCCCCACCAGTTGAGCAGACAATTTCTCTACTATTGTGAGTTATTTACGTGTTCATAGGGACTTTAATATAAATAAAACGGTTAAAAAATAATACCACACACACCGCACGCATGCGCGCGCACGAGCGCGCACACACACACACACACACACACACACACACACACATATTAGTTCGTGTTGCTTTTGGTATTGTTATTGGGCGCCATAACAATGTCAACATAAAAACCCTTTTCAAAGAGTATGTCTCGTCAAATCAGACAATAACTCTGACGCACAATGTCTTTTCATCATTATTACATATACTTCTACTCATCAGTGCACATCACTCAGCTGCACATCACTCAGCTGCACAATTTCCGCACAGTTTGATTGATTCTACATAAGATGTCATAACTTGTCCTGTCTATCTACGGCAAAGGATGGACGCTCCACGCCTGAAAATTGTACTGATCACCAGGCCGAGCCCCTGAGACTATGCATCGAGATCATCCAAGTACTATTGTGCACCGCCAAATGGCCCCACTAGTCCGAATGCTGAGACACGCAGCCCTGGATCCAGCTCCGGCCGATGACATCACATGCCCAGAGGATCAAGCGCCGCTACACAGCTGCCACCCCCTCCACAACATACCAAGGACGAGCCAGGAAGAGTATAAATACTGGGGCCTGGCACTTGGAACACCAGTCTGTTCTGTTTCTTTACTGCACGCTTGTGCCGAAGGAACCATCAGCTCCCTGGTCTTCACCGCACTTCTGGTTGCAAAGACTCCTGCCGTTGTCTATGACGTCAAACACATAAGACACTTCCAGCCCCTTCAGTGCAAACATAGTACCGTAGCTAAGTTTAAGTTATTTTAACAGCACTTTGTCTACCTACCTCGTTAGCCTAGGAGCAGGTCGCCTTCACCTGTCGATGCGTAGCAGCTCCCGTTAAGCTCCTGTTGGAGGCAGTGCCACACAACCTTTTTTAATTTTTGTAACTGGAATAAACAAGTTTTAATCTGCCCTGAGGGTATCTTTCCTGTAGAAATATAACCTCTCCCTGTAGACATCAGGCCCATCAGAGGGATAGCAAGGTAGTCTGAAGAATTTTACTCTGTCACATACACCAGTAGAGTACCCACACGAATTCTGGACCACCACCTTTTCTGTGCACCACAGTGTACGGAATGGTAGAGCCCCAACACTAGGTACTCCGCTTCTTGGCGTTAGCTTGTCAGCTTGGAGATTGCTCTTCCTACCACACTACTTGCATTGGAAGGAGTACTTTTCCGGGTCTGAGGAGATTCAGCCTCCATACGCACTCATCCATGTATTGGAACTGTCCGCCAGTGAGACCTGACTCTCATTATCCACTGCACTGTTTGCGCCGGATATTGTGGTAGGGATACCGCACTCTGTTGGCAGACACGGTACGTGGTTGTACACCTGTTCAGGACCACACACTGCTGCTCCAATTCCGTGGGTTTTGATAATAGGAATTCTGTCTTCATGCCCTACTCCCGTTAAAGTGGTATCGAGAGCGGGTTAAACGGGAAAATGCTGCCTCTGAGCAACAGCAGGAACATAACTCTTTCCTTCCTCATCACACTCGTGCATCTCCCTCTGCGGGAGAGAGCTCAAGCTATACGCTGCTTGGAGAGACCCACTACGCCGGAGTCACCTCCGGACCTCTTCACAGCACCCATCAAGCTCAATGAAGAGACACACCTTGTGCTCGCTACGTATCTCAGTGTTCAGGACCAATCCCACGGGATAGCTAATCCATGATTTTGGGGAGTCCAAATTGACGAGAGACCTGCGACAGCAGAAACTAACGAGCCCCTACCTGCAGTACTAATTCAAGTACACACCCTAGCGCTAATGCATCCGAGCCACAGCAGGTCCGACAGGCTCCACAGGTTATGTGTCGCCCAGGTCTCCCCGCAAGAGTGGTCCGCAGAAACGTAAAGTAGTACTTGCAGTACAAGACTTTGTACCTTGCCGTAAAGTTACCTGGCCCGTATTATATACTGAACGCGCTCCAGTGCCACGCAAGGACTAGAGTCCAGACATCATCTCCCCCCCCCCCCCGGTGCATCTATCCTACCACCCTACAAAAGCACTTGACACTGTGACGTACCTTCCTCCCACCACAAGGTGTCACGTGTCAACTCATAGACAGATATTCAGAAAAACACTTCAAATGGGCCACAAGACACTCCAACATTACTCAAATAAAAAAATTAATAGAAAGTGTAAATGTCTTGAAATGATTTTCTAATCAGATTTTTTTAAATAGTGTAATGTGTATTAACGAAATCAACTGATAGTGTGCCTTAATGTGAATGAAATACTGAAGAATATTACTCAGGTAAATTTCCCTACACCTTTCCTCTCAAACTTTTTTTAAGAGAGGAAGTAAAATAACAAAAATGTCCTTCAGTCACAATATTAATAACATTTTTAATAATCAGTCTGACTTAGGTAAATCTTGATTAACTAAAAAAAAATTTCAAATTGGATAAAGATGATTACATACTCTTTGAAATAGTTAAATGAAACTAAAAATTTACTTGAACTAAACTAAACTCTGTCGGAGAACTTGAGATGCTATAACTGCCTCCAAGTAAAATTTATACCATCTTTAAATGAGTTCGAAATTAATCAAATTTAAATGGTAATCTTGACCGCAAAGGAAATAAGGTGTTGTCGACATTATGCAATCTGGAGGTGGGCTTACGTTTTAGCAATCTCACTGTAGCCAGACCCAGTCGTGTAAATCAATATGACGTCGGTCATGGTGCTTAGGGCACGTCACATCCTTCCGGATGCATAGGCAACTTTCACAGTAATATTCCCTATAACGAGCGCTTGTTTGGGACTTCTTGCCCAAGTCCAGCTCCCTAACCTGACTTTTGACAACATTTTGGCCCACTTAACTAAATAAAGCTACAGTTATGCCAGTCTAGAAGCCCTCGGAAACTCGAGCTTTCTCCAGACACTTCTGATCCTTACAATGGTTGGATCAAAAAAAGACGCAAAACAATTCTTATACACAATAAGTCGTTTACGCATCACGGGAAAAGTCATAGACCTTACCATCGCGAGAGATAAAACTAGGCCTGAATTAGAGTGCTAAGCACTTCTACAGATTAAATGCAAAACACGTTGCCCTGGCAACCAAATCAATAAACATACAAAAAATTTAGCTAAACCCTTGAAATTGGTCACATAATCTTAAATTAACCAAAAACAAAATTTAGCAAATTATAGGGGGCTAACCAAAAATTAAAATTTTAATAGAAGTTACACTAGGTAAAATTTTAATACTACTAAATTTTAGTTTTATATAATATCATGAAAAAAATAGTAAACATAGGTATTAAATTATATAATTATTATATTACATTATAGATTGCAAGCTTTCGCAGTCATTGTCAATACATTCTTAGCTTTTGGGCTTGAGCCACATCAGGTATTTCTTCATTGATGTTTTGGCAGTCGTTGCAGCTGCCATCCTCGTATTGCATTACAAAACCAGATGTAACCAACTTAATCAACCCATCTTGTAATGTGACCAAAAGATGGCAGCTGCAAGGACCTCCAAAACGTCATCAAAGAAGAGATACCTGATGTAACTAAAGCCTAAAAGCCAAGAGTGTACTTTCATGATGTTTGGTGATTCATTACTATAGGCTATTCATGATAAAGTGAGCACTTTTGAAAGTCCTCTCATTTGGAATAAGTCATTAAATATATTATATTTTAGCCTTAGACATTAACTTCCAAGTACTGTGGAAAACACACATTCTATTTATTACCTACACTGCAATATTTATTTTTAAAGGTGGTTAAATGATTAAATATGGCTGAAAGTAAAAAGTAACTAGGGCCTCAAAAGTGCTCACTTTACTGTTAACAGTCTATACATTGTTTACTGCAGTGTTAAAGCTCTCTCTCTCTCTCATATATATATATATATATATATATATATATATATATATATATATATATATATGGGGCCATGGCTAGCCTACTTCCTACTTGACAACTGAAACACACACTTAATAATATTCTCTGAATAACACTTTCACCTTTCCATACATACCAAATATTTTTCCTTCTGGTCTTTTTCTGCACCCTGCTGTACTTGTTTATAACCTTCTTGCACACAAATGTTATCCATTTCCTTATCTTCATTTATGTCCTGAAAGCACAAGAGTGAGTACATAAATTTTTTTTAAATTCTGAGAATAGACAAAAAGAATAATTATTTTCAGTCAATTGATTGTACAAATGCACAAAAACAAAATTTCAGTTGTAACATTTAAATAGGTATTTTAAAAAAATGTTCAAAAATTCACACACCTATGTGTATGTTTGAGGACAATTTCCTCACACAAGACAAAAGAATAGAAACTGGAGGTGGCATGTGCTAATTCTGCCACCTATGTTAACTTACTGCTCAAGGATAATGTGGTTTGAAAACACAGTAGGCCTACATAGAGATAAAGATTGTTCACTGTAAAATGTGCACTTTTGAAAGCCCTGCTTAAAATCTACTTGTATGCATGTAGTGTATTCCTCCGCCTTATGTGAAATTAACATCACAATGGGGCTTCGTCCGTTTATTCACGAAACTGTGAAATTGTAAAGAAAGTAAATAGTTTACAGATCTGCTAATTTTTACTCTTCGACAAAAAAAAAAAGTTACGCCTTTCACAAATGGTTACGTAACACTTTTTATTTGACATTAAGATATGGATCTACTTTCCCTCCATCCTTACCAATTTTACTGGGCGCATGTCACTCAGTGCATCTGTTAAAATATATTAAGTTAGGAGCAGTGCCTTTTTCCTTAGATAGATTTCTAAAGTGCTCAATTTATAGTGAACAGCCTTTAGCCAGCAAGTTTTTAATGAAATAAGAAACCCAACAATCTTAAATAATAAGTATTACTAGAAAGTATTATTTCCCTCAACCTTAAAACCAAATAATTGCATAAGATGCAGCACCACTGGGGCTAGATTGAACTGGACTTGAATACTGTCAGTATACACTACAGCTGCCCGACACAATGAATCAAAACATCTACTTACGAGAGCAGTTCGTCTTAGCAGAGTGGATTACGTATAAATAATTAGTGCTGCTGGATTTAAGCTCCCAATCTGATTCTCATGACGAGCAGTATTTACGTAGTATGTTATTGGCAAAAAAGATGAAGAAATATGAATCGCATAAAAACCAAAACATTTTAAACAAGAAAATGCTATTTAAAACCATAATAAGTTACAGATATCTAACTTTAAATTACACGTAGTCTATGCTTTTTTTAGTCTCTAATGACACCCACCAAACTTTAAAACTTTACTTCATGAATTGTGTTGTCAGTGTAAATACTCTACAGAGCTGTCTTGTTAAGGCAGAAGATGAATGTTTAGGTGGAAAGAAGTGTGGTGGTGGCATAGTAGGAAAAATATTGGTATTAGGCTAATGAGTAATGTGTTTTGAAAGGGCATGATACATAAATTAATGTTGAATGCGTTAATTAAATTTGACAGGTTTCTGAAAGCCCCCATGGAAAATTAAAGAAAGTGAAATATCGTACACAACAGTTTCTGCCTACTTTCAAGGAATTTTTTTTTTGACAGAATAATACATTCCTTAAGCGCAATATCTTACGCTGCAATAGAACAACTAAATTCACTGCGTAAGAAATACATTTTCAGTAATGTGTTATGCTCGCAAAATATTCTAACAATGGCGCTTCTCCCCTGTCATGGATGTTAATTCCTGGACCTGCGTAACGAGGTGCCATGTTAAGACACTCGAAGTACGGACCTCTCACAGATGAAGTAACCATGTTAGAACGTTACGCTGAAAATTCCCACATAAAACTTCCCGATGGATGCGAGACTACCGTTTCCTGTAGACACTTAGTTCTTCTTGGAATAGAAGTTGAAGACCCTGATGATCTATAACAGACACTTCACACTCCTTAGAACGAAGTGAACAGTCCTTCAAGAACTATGCCTGAAAACTTCACAATTTACTAACCACTAATTCCTCAAACCCTACTTCTCTTACCCTTGGCCACAGTGAACAGGTTCATTGTGGACTTGATTATTTTGAATGGATAGTGGAGATATTTAGGCGGCTCTTAAAACAACGAGGTCTTGAGAGCTGACGAGGGTGAAGCGAGGACAGTATGGGGAAGCGCTGGAATTAAAGGGCAGGGGAAACTGGAGATCTCCGAGAAAAACAGCCGACCAGCGGCATCGTCTGGCAAGATTCCCACATGCAAAAATCCGGGGGTGACCCCAGGTGGTTATTTTGAAGATTAACGTATACAGAGTAGGCTTAGATGTAGGTTAATGTCATAGAATGTTTACATCTCTCTGGATTGAAGCTGGTGGTCTTATGTTTGCGTGTTGTTACTATGTAGTGTATTTATGTTTAATAAAACCTTTATTACAGCAATGACATCACAATGTGAACCATATTACATTTGAGGATGTGTGATTGTGTGCGCTAGTGTAAACAATGAATCAAGGTGTACCATGGCACTGCAGTTACCATTTTTGCTATAAAAGAATCATTAGCTGCACTATTAATCACAGAACGATAAATGGATGACAATCAGATAGTCTGGTAGCATGTGACAGCAAGAAGCACTTACTTGTTGAACCTTTTTAATTCAACTGAATTAACATTACTGAATTGTGAAAGCATGCAGGTTCTATTGCCTAGTGGTTGTGAATTAACTTCGTTATGGGTGTTACTGACAAACGTCAGCTGCAGTTCTTATGCCAATTTTCTTTAAACAAATAGGGATCAGTATCAATTTTTCTATCTCTTAATTATATTAGTTTAAGCAAACATTAAAAATGTTTTATGAAGACTTACGGATTTTTAGTTGCAAAACTGAATTCAGTTTTATCTGGTGTACGCAAAGATGTACAACAAATATCAAAATTATTACTATTACACTCTATAAGTAGTCATTTTCCAACTAAAATTTTCAAAATGCAAAACCCAAGTCACAAAAAAAATGAACTGAAACAGGACCTGAGGTTTCTCAGCGCAAACCGAGAGAAACCTTAAGACCAGACAGACATGTTAATTTAGCACAGGTCAACTCATTCCTGTATGCCAATATAACAGGCCTGAACAAATTAAAAATTCAACAATATAGGTATAACGATAATTATGGTGCCAATTAATTAAATTGTTTTACGACTGCATACCGTCATTCATGCAAACGACGAATTTTTCAGATTATACAGCATAGTCCTACAGCACATTCCCGAATTTCTTGAGACTGAAATCATCATAACAATCATACACTTGTTGGCCTTTGAAACCCGCATAGCAATGATATATAAAAGGTTAAATTCTGGATAAAGATAATTTTTGAGAAAAAAATTAGCAACTGAGTTGCAAAATGTCATGCATATCTAGAAAAAAAAAAATCCTTCGGTATCGCTATGTCAAATATCCGTTTTTTTCAAAATACTTGTAAATAAAATATGATAACATTTTTATTTGTCTATTTATTCCACACTTTTATTTCCCAAATATGTTAAATGAAGGTAACAACTGACTAAAGGCCGTTTCAAAGGATCAAGGGTGAGACATGTCGTTCCATAATAATTAAAGTTTTTTTTGCATGTAATAAGATACTAGCAGTAGGTTTAAGTGTACGTAGAGTTGTTTGTCGTATAAAATGAGTTAGATTAGTGATTTATATGGTCATTGGTTATAAGGAGAGAGAAGTGAGAAATGTTCTTAGTTTATTGTATGCATGTGGCCGAGGCCTTTATAAATGGTGTTATTGCGTAAGTTAGGTTGACATATAATAAGTGTGTGTATATATATATATATATATATATATATATATATATATATATATATATATATATATATATCAGTATTTGGCTTTATATTCTAAGTGAGGGTAACTTTAAGTTAGGTAAAACATCTGTGTAATTCCGGGAGGGGGGGATTTTAGGGTGGTACAAGTCCAGGGGATGTGAGAAGGTGGAGAAAGTCTGATAGCGGGGTACAGTGCGACCAGTGTGGCGGCTGGCATCATGCAGACTGTATAGGGATCAGGTAGGTGGAACTGGGAAAACTACAGGAGCATGATTGGAGATGTGAGGAATGTGCTGAGGGAAAGGGATTAGTGGTGCAAGTAGGAAACAAATTAACTTTAGAAAAGGAAACACAAATAGGTGCAGAAGGTGGAAACTGGATTTGAGATCTACTGATGGGAAGTTTTATAAAGAGTGTGCCAGTGACAAAGATTGAAGTGGCTATGGAGGAGACGTGGAAATGGGAGCTGGCAGAATTGATGAGCAGGAAAGAGAGGAAAATCATGCAAAGGATTAAGAGGAAGGCCAGGAATGAGATGAGTGAGCGCAGAGTAGTGATGTGTGCAACTTTCCCCTTCCCTAAGACCATTTGTCTGGCCGAGCACCAAAATATCACCACAGCTAAGATGCGCACTCTGCAGATGTGCAGACCACACAGAGTGTTCGTAGGGCACGACGAGTGCAAGGTTAACCTAGGGTATGTCAGGGTAGCGTATACAGCACCCGCCCAACAAGAAAGTAGCAGGACTCTGCAAGGTGGAGTAATATGGAAAACAGAAACATACAATGCACGCAGTTAAGGGCTTATGGCTCATGCTGCAATAATTGTTATCTGTTATGTCAATAAAGAGACTATGTTGTTGTCATTTTTGTCTTGCCAGTGTTGTGATTTGTTTCTCTGCAAATGTGTATTCTCACCTTCATTGTTACGGTGTGACCATACTCATTTCACCAGTTCTATGTATGTGTATGGCATCCAGGGTAAATATGTAATTTAAAGCACCATGTAGTATTAAGTTTTCGGCAGGTAGAGTAGGAGATTACATGACATGCAGGAAGTAGTCCCCACCTTGGCGCACAAGCCAGCGTTTTCCCGCTCTCACACCAGGGTGGGATTTCGGTAAGTGGCTGACGTCCACAGCAGTGGTTGTGTGTGTCTGCGGGCTCCGCATTTCTCACACACCGGACGGAATGCATGTTTTTAGAACTTATTACTTCACTGCCATAACTTAATTTTTCAGAACAGTTCCGTTTCTCGCCGCCCGATATATCAGGCTCACTTCCCCGTGGTTTGTATCGCCTGGGGAAGCTTTAGTTCTTCTGTAAGTTTTCTGCATGATGTGAGTCAGTTTTACAGTGTTACATCATCTCAGCATTTGTATAGTGTAAATACACTGAGAACTAATAAGTGAGTATGGCATTTCGGTCGATGCAAGGTGTTTAAGGGGACGGGTCCTAACAATACCCACATTCAGTTGCAAGTGTTTTCAGGAGGACTCAATGTAATGACGTCCTGGAAAGTGGCTTGCTGGTGCAGACTGTTGTTCGATTCTCATGAGCTGAGAAAGCCACATTGATGCCATTGATGCGGCGTGCCCCAGAAATGTTGATGATGGTGATGCATGTCCCACCTAGTACCAGGTGTAGAACAGGAACAGATGATTCTGCCCGACACCATGTTCGGTAGAGTAAACAACGATGATGAGGTCGTAAGGCCGACAGTCTGCAGCAAACTCTGGATATGTGGTCAATTTGAAGGAGAGTTAATTAATTACCAATTGAATAATGTTGATTTCATTCAGAACCCTTTTTAAGTGGCGGAGTTGTTGGCCACTTCGCACGCCGATACTAGCACTGATTTTACTCTGCTTAAGGGAGTCAGGCCCCGTAAATGCCAAACATATAACACTGAAAATACACTTAATAATGATTCTGCTATAGGGCGCAGTACCCTATGTACTCAGGAGAGTAAATGCAAGAAAACTTGTCTCATCAATGTGTGACAGTATTATAACTGAATGGGTACAACAGAATAACACTGCAAATGAATGCTACCGTTTGAAAAGCGGTAAAATAAGGCGAGGGCCTTAAGCGACGATTAAATGTGAAATGCATCCCGATACGTGAAGTCCTGGAATGTTACCTCAGGATTCAGGATGCAGAAAGGCCTCCCCTCGGCTATATAAAATAAGTTAAATGTTCCTGCATAAAGTCTTACTATTGCAGTGAAAATATATGCAGCTTAAATTGAAGAGCAGAGGGGGTATGTGGGAGCTTACCACCTGTCCTGCCAATCGTCAGAGTGCTGAAGTCTGACTGATTTAAGATGGCTGCACTCTTGCTGAGATTGGCGAGATTGCTGCCTAATACAAAACATGAAAAACCATAACTGTACAACTTACATGATTAAAAGAATGTACAGCCATCTTTCGCCTGCTGCTGACCTTTACAAGCTATGTAGTGAACCCTAGCACTTTAACAACAATGTGCGGCCTGCTCCACTTAGGGGCAAACTCTGTGCAATAGTTATGCTTTGCACTACTCAGCCGATGCTCTCGGAGGTAGATATGTTGTCCAGGCCTGAGTCTTTTTGGTGGGTGGGTTGTTGCTGGTACCATTGTGCGATGTACCTCTGCTGTGTCTGCGTGCATTCTGCAGATCTTCTTCCTTGTGCTGTCGCCTACCTGCTGAACTCTTCTGCTGCACCGTTTGGTTGCCTGATCTGAAATTCTCCAGGAAGGGGCAGCTCCCTTCCCTGGAGTATGGCAGCTGGTGACTGACCTGTCGCCAAGTTCACCCTTCATATGATGGCAAAGAAGGCAGCGGGTAGATATTCAGCCTAACATGTACGGCTCATGTCCATCCGCAGGCATAACTGAGTCTTGAGGTCATGACTTATCATCTCAGTTGGATTGGCCTGCGGGTGGTACATGTTCGTTGTATGATGCACACACTTCTCTCCAATACTTCCCTGTGAACTGTGTTCCGTTGTCCATAAATAGCATGAATGGGTAGCACCATTAGGGGTAGAATTCCGTTTCCAGTACATGGGATATATTGTGTGCACATACACTGGTAACTGGGTACACCTCTGTCCATCGTGAAAATGAATTTCTGACCACTAAGTTGAAACTTTTGCCTTTTGGGGTGTGTGGGTATGGCCCTATCAGGTCCAGTGAGATGGACTCAAATGGCTCATGTGGATTCCATGGTTGTTGTTGAGAAACTACGTATGCTCATCGATTTTTGAATAAGTAACACTTAACACACCCCCTCGTGCATTGCCGGACGTCTCTAGTGATGCCAGGTCAGAGGAAGTTGCTCGGAACATTCCTAGTGGTCTGAGATGCTCCAAGGTGGCCTGCAAACCATTGTGCGCATAATGTAGCACCTATTCTCGTATATTCTTAGGCATGTAAAGCTGCCAGGTTGCTTCTGGCCATCGCGGTCGTGTCTCGACACATGTGCCATTTATACACCACCATTCCTGGTCACTTTGTATGATGGAGGTGACACAACAATGTGTTTCCGTACACTGCAGTTGCACAGTGTGAATGCTTTCCTGCAAGTCGTCGATCCCAAGTTCCAGTTCCTCAGGAACCTCGATGATGGCGCAGCTCATGTGGACCTCACCAGTTGTTGGGTGGTTGGCTGTGGTAGGGGGAAGTAGATCAGCCCACTCTTCCTGGTCCACCACTATCGTTTCGCCTGGCGTGTGTGAGAGCTCATCTGCTAGCTGATTCTCAGCTCCTGGAACATGTTCTACCTCTATATCGTACCCTTGGAAGGGGAGTGCCAAGTGTGCTAATTTGTTCATGGCTTCTTTTATGGTGTGAAGCCTGAGTAAGTAACAGTTGTCACTTCTTAGTGTGAACTGCTGGTACTCCAGATAAGACTGGTACCGTTTCACAGCCCACACTATGGCTGGACACTCCCGCTCATTTACAATGTATCTGCCCTCTGATGACTAGCATTTTTCGCTGCTGTAATCAATTATATGTCTCTCTTGATTGTCTCCTATCTGATAAAGAACTGCCCCAAGCCTTTCTTGCCTGCGTCTGTTTGAAGATACAAGTGACGACTTGGGTCGGGACGAGCTAACGTCTTGCACTACATAAACTTGTTCTTTATTTCCTCGAAACTGGCTTCATGTTCTGCCATCCACTGATACTTCCGATTCGGAGATAACATAGCAGTTAATGGCACTGTGATTATTGCGAAATCCCGAATGTTTTCCGAAGTCAGTTCACCAGCCCAAAGAACTTCCTTAGTTGTTTCCTTGCGTGCTGCACCTCATAGTTGTTAATGGGGGCTAAATACTCTTCTGTCGGTCGGCTTCTGAGCTCATCAACCATGTGCCATAGAAGTTATATGCATGGGTGACCGATGTGACATTTATGGCTCCCACATGAAAACTTTTTGATGACTAGTATTTGCAGGACTAGTGACAGGTGTTGGATGTGGTCATCCCAGGTCTCGGACCATATGACCACATCATCCAGGTACACGACGGTGAAGTCTCCTATGTACCTGTCGAGTACCTGGACCATCATTGTCTGGAAAGTTGCCGGTGCACACGTCAAGCCGAAGGGTATTGCGCAGAAATGGAATCTTCTTCCATCTGGGGTGGTGAACACCATCATGTGATGGTCTGTGGGTTTTATTGGTACCTGCCACTACACACTGCACAGGTCCAATGAAGCCATGACCTTGGCTTTTCCCGAGGTATGCAATGCATCCTTGACACTTATGTAGGGGGGTGGGGTGCTTAGTGTGATTCGGTTGATTGCTATGAAATCCACCCAAAAATGCAACATCCCATTTTTATTTGGTGCCAATGTTATCACACTGTTGTAGTGGCTGCGAGTGGGTTCTATCACACCCTCAGCCAGCATTTCCTCTATTTGTTCTTTCATGATGGAGCATTGATGCAGCTGATAGCTTCTGGGTCCTGAGTAGATCGACTGGTCGTGTTCCAGCAGAATACTGTGCTCAGCCACTGTCGTTGGACAGCGTGGTTCTCCTGCCACAAATACTTAGTGTCTTCCAATATACTATGCACAATATCACGCATGGTCGAGTTCGTCTAACTGACTCTGGGCACACAATTAGTGGGTTGGGATCCGTTGCCGTACACGGTTCGCCTTTCTTTCTTACCAAAATGGATCCTATGGTTGGCTGGCTCAACGATGGCTTTTTGTTCGGTGAGCCAGGGGATACCCGAGATGACATCCTCCCATAGGTCCGCAGACACAAGGGCTGTGGTGATGGTGTCCACATCTCTAATTCAGACAGTTATCAGTTTCTCTTACATTTATTCCCACGTGTTCTGTATTGTTACGAGTTGTAGTACCTGTGTACTGTGTGTGATCTAGCCAGTGTCCACGAACCCGAAGTGCACAATGTTGTGGTTAGTGCCTGTGTCAATTAATGCATAGCATGGCTGTTGATTGTTGTGAACTGCTATCCTGATCACCCTGTTCTGTTTCGATTTATTTGCTGTACGATGGCTTGCTGATGTGTATTCTCTGCCTACCCGACTTGTTGAGGAAGCAGTGATATGCTGGGGCTGTTTGCACTGGGGTAGCGTGAGTACGGATCGCCTACCTCGATGGTCTTTTTCTGTTGTTGGATTGTTGTTGTTTGATAATGCGTTGCATTTTGGACATTGAGTATGCCAATGCATCTTCCCCTACCTTTTGCAGTACCTGCATGAAAAAGGAGGTTCTCATTGCCCTCTACCTATGCCCGAGGTTGCTTATGTTCCCCCTGCTATTCTGGATTCCAGGTTTATTCACGACCGAGTAGTGCTTGCCCCTACTTCTTTGCTCCCTGCTGGTTGCACCTCTGTCTGCTCCCTCTGCTCTGCTTCCCTTCTCCGGTGCGAATGGTACCCATCTCCTTCCCTAGCAGTGGTACTCTGCTCTCGGCTGGCTTGGTCCAGTAATGCAGCAGAGTACATAAAGTCATCGGTGCTACCATGAATAAGCGGTGCAATTGCTGACCAGTTCTCTGCTCATACCGTTGAAGTGACTACTTCGAGTATTTCGTGCTCGATCATGTTAGGATGGAAATTCTTAATTTGCCCTATTTTCCACATTGCAAATGCTGTCAGGGTTTCTCCTTGTTTTTGTACCGCTAGCACGAAACTCAAATTCACGCCAGTTACATTTGTGCGGATGACTGTTATGCACAAGATATGGAACCACACCCAGCATGTAATTGTGTCATATGCACATGCAGCAAGAATGCATGAGCCACTCAGAATTACACACAGCGACCAGATTGCGGTTTATTTGTGACGAGTGCTTTGGACAGTTGAAACCGACCTTGATCACCAACATTTCAACCGACTTAATCACGAGCAACCAGCCCAGTGATAATCTGGGCCAGACAGAAGACAGCACGGAAAACAATATGCAAGTAACGCAAACGGATGGAGATTACATCACCATGGTAGACAAGATGCATGCATTGAGGTAGAGAGGATGGTGTCTGGGGTCAGTTAAAGAACAATGGTTCCAGTTAATTAAAGACTATGGAGATTAAATGAGTGAAAAACAAAAGTTGAATGCTGCACAAGCGCGCGAAATGCGAGCCGCAGTAACACACAACCCACACCTCCGAGATACTCATAGCTGACTGACTTGCATGCCATGGAATGCCGACCGAGTTTGGCGGGCTGGTAGGCCATGTGAACCTACTTTCTCAACATTGTAAAATACATATTAACACTTCGAGTTCCTTACCTTGTGCTGGAACATATGTAAATAACTTAAATATAACATTGAATAAAGAACACTGTTTACATTTGGGTGAATGAGGTGAGGATGGCACACATTGTGAATGGTACATAATGAAACATTGAAAAACAAGCTTTACTCACTCTGAAATATACTGTGGTTGTTTCCTTGCATAAATTTCGTAAACACGTGGACACTTGTGTATAGAAATCACGCGCAAAACCCTAAATAAAAATATATCACTGAAAATATAGATCTCTTTTATATTAATGCACTACAGCGGTTGCTCTGATGTCACGTGCTAAGATTTGCATTGCATCCACCCACTATACCTAACTGCTCCGCTGGTTGAATGCACATCCCAAGTGCGTAACTCCGTGGTGCCGTGGCTTTCAAACAGACTTCGGATGGGACACGTGTCATACATAAAAGTAAACGTATTTGTATTGATTTTATATTTTATGTTGGCTTCACAAAGAATAACGCCTCTATAAAGCATGTTTTTCTTCATTTTACATGTATACTTTATTATGCACTCATCTTATACGTACACAAAATTGATCTGAAACCGATCTTTGTTTAGTATTTTAAAAGTTTTTTCTTTGCCTGTCAATTTTATGCCTACTTGTGGGTAATTGCGGATATTTTAGCTCGCACATGCAGGTTAAAATTAAAATCAGCAATGGAAAATGCTGCTTACTGCATATTCGAAAAAAATCATATATGAATCCATCAGTGGTTTATATACCAGTGTACAGAGATTAAGGCATTTTTCGAACATCTGGTTGATTTTTAGTGGTGTTCTGATTAATTTTGGTATATTTTAGAATGATTGAAAATTAGGAGTTGTGATTGTTTTTAATTTTTATTTGCCAGAGAAGGAGTTTGAAAATTTATCGGTTGATGTTTTGGTGCATATTCACCAGATTTTCATCAGAGTATTCGAAAATTCACAGGTGCATCCACCGATGTACACCGAATGTTTGAAAATTAACTGTTTGGCGAGTCTGGTTCAACCGGTGTATTCATCAGTTCCACTGGCCCTTAAACCTGGTGTATATGCACCAAAACTTCAACCAATGAATTTTCGAACTCTTTCTCTGATAAATAAAAGTTAACACAAATACAACTCGTAATTTTCAAGCATTCCCAAATATACACTAATATTGTGGACGTCGAGTTTTACACATGAGCGAAGAAGACTGTATAATTTTACTGTAATTGAATTAATATGTGTTTGGAAGCAGGCGAAAACACAGCTAGAAATCACCCAAATTTTCGAACAATGCCTTCACATGTGTAAACAGGTTTATCAACCTCTGGTGAATCTGTTGATGAATTTTCGAAAATGCGGAAGTCCAGTGGAACTGATGGATGAATCAGTTAATCTGGAGTCGCCTAGTGATTAATTTTCTAATGTCCGGTGTACATCGGTGGATACACCAGTGAATTTTCGAATTTGTGGATAGTCTAAAGATGAGGACCAGATGCATATCCACCAGTTGTTGTTCCGCAACTCCATGCGTTTAATGCTGGGCTGGGAACGGAACAACTTCCATGCTCTATTTTCGGCGCAAAATTTGACAGTTTTGTTTGTGAATGGCAAGACATTTGCATATACGGTGATGCTAAACCCGTGATCCTGTCGTATGATTTGACAGGATAATTTGTTTACAATTGTCAAATACAGGGCATAATATAATTCACCGAACATTAAATATTTAACAGCCACTACGAGTATGTATTAACCTCAAAGTCGTACATACAGCAGATTAACAGTCCACAGGTTTTATTTTCGCCTAGTTTGGTTTTTTTTGGGTTCTGTTTACTCTATTTAAATAGAAAAAAGGAAACAGAGTTTGCCGGCTCCGAAGAGGTTTTACCCCCTTGACCAGAAGGGGGGGGGGGGGAGGCCTTTAGATTAACGTCTTACATGAGATGGCATTGTCTTGATGGAGTAGTGGAAAACTTCGCTCATATGGAGATAACATTCAAATTATTGTGATTTCGAAAATTTTAACTTGAATGAAAAAACAAAACGCGATACATACATCATTGTTCATATTCGTACAGACACGCGCGCGCGCGCGCACACACACACACACATATATATATATATATATATATATATATATATATATATATATATATATATATATATATATATATATATATATATATATATACATATACACACTCACACACACACACACACTCTCTCTCTCTCTCTTTGGCGGAAGTTAACCTTACATTCGTTGAATTCACGATATAGGCAAAGAAACAAATATTGTTTACACACTACAAAAGTGACTATTTTAGGCCACGTACATTTCAATAATTATAGTAACAATTTATAAATATAAAATTTAGAAAATGCATAAACTTTCTGTTAGTTAAATTCATAACCTCTCAAAATCATGTTTCCCTATGGAAATTCTAACAAGTTTAATTTACCAAAACACGTTTGTCGTCATTAGCACTATATAATGTAGTTGCAGAATCATTCAGGAAAATCAACACTGCTCACGTTTCCTAAAGCCCGCTAACTTTCTCTTTGTCACCACCATGGTTAACCTCCAAATACGTACGTTTCTGGCATTTTCCCGCCACTGTGACGTCAGCACATGAAGCATTTTGTATTTTTTTCCTCGTGTAGGTTATGCGTGAGAACGGCCGGAAGTAGTATGACGTAGAAGATGCACCAATGTGCCTATGGAAATGTATCGGAACCACTTTGCTGCACATATTTTGCATTGGGAGGTAACGGACATCAGCCCAGACTGACTCATCGACGAAAGCTCTGACAGTTGTGCTCTTTTCCTTTGGGGTTGGTGTGAAAAGTATGTGATGTTGGTAGCTCTGGAATCACAATTTCTCAAACAAAAGCAATCTCGAGGTTTGTTCTCGTGGTATGCTTTTTCTACTCTCTGTGAGCAAGTGATTTCTTTCACGTGCAGCAATTATCAAAAACAGCAGTTATTCCCTGCAGAACGACACGAACGACTAACAGCAGAAAACTAACACGTCAAGAGTAAATGAAAAAAAAATGTTATTTTAAAAATGTTTATAATCATTATTGTCTCTTTGTAATTTACGTGTATTAAAAACGTTGGCTACTCAAGGTAACTTACTTTCGAGAATAAGTGTGGCCTAGTTAGTTTTATTTCTCTCTGCACTTCTTATAGGATACCCAATCATATTCTCGTTATAAATTCTGCTTAAAAGCAATTTACTAATTGCAATCGGCACTCTCAAGAGTCTTCGATGTTTGTTATTTTATTTAGGCAGCTATTTTTTTTCCACCTTGCTCGTTTTGATATTTCTGCTGTACCTCGGCGAGCAAGAGCAGAAATAGCTGCTTTTAATATCACAAACAGCATCTACTACTGCCACCCGAACAACGTCCAAATGTTGCTTCCGGCAACACGAATGTCTACTAGCAGAAATAGCACTAAACTAGCGGAATAGCAAACCACGCGAATACACCAATAGTAACAAAACTAACTGACTGGAACTTATCACAATGTATTGATATGCTCGCCAGCTATCTCATTAAAGTTAATTTTATAAAGTTAATTATATATATTTGCAACGTCATTTTTTTGTTATCGTCATGGTGACAGTATGTTTGGTACTTCCATTCGTATACTCGGGCTGCGTCATCATTGACGAATAGGAATGAAAACATTGACGGCGGGAAATTAAATAATTTTATTAGTGGTTTCGATAAATGAAACGAAAATAATTTACTGTGTTTAAACACTACACTCAACATCTTTATAAATCCAATTTTTCCCTCTCGATATTTACGGTGGCTGTTAATTATGTTGGAGAAGACATTACAAATAGACACAAAAACAGCGTAAGTATTTAATAAAACGTAATTTTGAGGTTGAAAAGTTTGTTGTAAGCAAGGTAAGATTTTTTCTATAATTTCTTAAAAATGTCGTAACAAGTACTTCAAAATGTGTAATTTGCATCTTTTTGGTACCCTACAAAAAATAATAGGATGAAATAAATAGGTTTAGTCCAGTCACATGTATGTCCAACTTTTCTTAAGCTTTGCTAAAGTTCTAATTCGAGGATATGCTTCCACCTCATGCAAATAGACAATAGAGAATGGCTAAAATTAGGGCCCACACTATAAAGGGACAGCATTTATGCACTCTCAGTTACATAATATTTTTAGAATGAAAACTATTTCTTAATGGTCATTACCAACACAACTATTTCCTCACTATTTTTAGTAATATTTATTATAAATGAAATATAATTTGCAGATTAAGTTAATATAATTAAAAGTTCAATTTAACCACAAATAAGGTACTTTTATACAAACAGAAGTTTAAAATGCTTGTGATACATGACATATGCTACTTAATTTTTCAAAAGTTTGATTCAAAAAGTGTGAAGAAACCGTAAATATAGGCTCACTCTACTTAAATTAATGGAGGTTACTTTCCTTTTACCACTTTATCAATTTCATGTAAAAGACAGGAAATGAAAAGGAGAAAATTTGCTGCATGAATAATAGTTTCATACCAGCAAATACAGTGTGGTACCTGTAACCCGTTTAGTGGCAAATCTAGACACCCACCAAGGAGGGAGCTACTTGTGGTGTGGGACACTTTGCTTTATGATCAAACCATGTGCTAACCAGTAATCATGAAATTTTAGTGCTACATATAAATTTAGATACCTAGAGGATAATGTATCAAAATAAGTTTTAATTAGTTTATTATTACTGCACTATTAAAAATATACTTGTTTCAAACTTTGTCCAGTAAAATAAAGCCCCAAGGGACCACCGTCCACAATCTACTTGGCTTAAATAACATACATCCATCTACAATCTTCGTTAACGTGAAAGAAAATACCCTTGTCCCACCAATTATAAAAAAACCAATGAATATAAAATAATTTTTCCAACACGAGAAATTTTAAATGCGAAAGTTTGCAACACCAGTTTTTTATGACGTTTCACATTCTTATTGGCCGACATGAAAAACTTGGCATAAAATACTCAGAGATGACCATCTTTAAAGCCACGTCACGCAAACTATGCGTAAGTCACGCCAAACATTACCAGTAGTTGTGGACATTGCAATGTCAAACACAGGTTTTTTCATTTTTATGCTATGTATGTTATGTGCACCATGTTGAGTGTAGATCGGGCCTGAAGCCCCTGTAGCCCCCCCCCCCCCTTCTCATTTTTGGATCTGTCCCTGAACCTGTTAACGTGTTATATAGATAAATGTTTTTCCTGCTGCCACAATAAGCCAGAAATTTTTATTTTAACTGACATGTTCAGTCATCATAAAACTTGTGTGTTTGGACTGTTTAAACAATTTAACTTGAAAGCTATAGAAGAACTATCATTAGTTTAGGCATGCATAGTTTTACTGGTTTGATATAGCTCAGTTACTGTAATGTCCGTTAGTGGTGACTTGCATAAAATTGAAACAATGAAAATTTTGCCACAGCCAGAGTTGTTGCAATTTAGGATTTGCGAAATGGTCACAAGTGTTGATTTTGGCAGACTAACAGATTCCAAAATATGCTCACATATGTGCTATCATGTAGTAGGAGCCTTTTGGGCACTTCCAAATGCTTGCAGATTATTGCATTAATGAAATAACAATTGCGCCTGAATTCGTTTTTTCCCACGAGTAAATAAGTGCAGACTGCAGGGGTGTTTTACATATTGAGGATCTCCACAACGATTTCAGGAGTGCTCAGCACCCCCAATATTTTGGCCCTTTTAACTCTTAATATTATGCTGCTAGTTCTGTATTGTATGCAGGATTGCTGTGCAAGCAGTGTTTTCTAGCTTAATTTCAGGTGGCAGGTTCTGCCATCTACTTTAATTTTGGCCTTAAGCTACACCAATTTTTAATATGATCCTTGAAAAATGTCATGTTTTTAGCTCCCTTTTTTCGAGCACCCTCAATATTTTTTAGATTTTTTAGAAGTCTACATCCCTGCATGGATATAGTTCGTGTATTTATTTGAAAAAGAACAAATCCTTCATTCTTTCTTTTGACTGATTGCCACTTCCTTTTATGTCCACACATTTATTTCTAATTCTTTTCTGAGCAGCTAGATGAAACTTGGAATAGAAGTAGGCCTTCAGAATTATCAGTTTATATTATTTTTATTCTTTTATGTACAGCTTAATGCCTTATTGATAGCATGGTCGCTAGAGACAAAATTGTGCTGGGAAAATCAGGGAGGCCTAAGAAATAGACCATTTTAGCATTTGTTGTGCGCAATTTTAGAAAACAGAACTTAGGATGGCCTGACTGGGACTCGAACAGAGGTCCTTCTGAACACGAGTTAATTTAGTTATCACCGCACCACCTCGTTCAATCAGTTATACTAATTTCCTTGTTTGGGTTATTTGTTCTATTTCTCCTTAACATAATTTGTTCTTGTCTGTTTTATTTGAAATGTCTGCTTTGGCAAGATTTTCTGGTAGGTAGGCAGGATTCAATGTCTCGTCGACAGCGCGGTCGTTAGAGATGGAGCAAGTTGCTGACAGAAGCAGGAACAGGGGAAGGAAGCGGCCGTCTCCTGCAGTCGGGAACTATCCCAGAATTCGCCCGGATTGATTTCGAGAATCCATGGAAAACTTAAATGTGGACTGCGAGGACCAGGAATTGAACCCTGGTCCTCACAAATGAAAGTTCAGTGGTTTACCACTGTATCATCTCACTCATTAATGCTGGATAATTCTTTCCATGATAACTGTAAACTAGCTCATGAAAATTTCCTTCGTAACACTGCGTGCCCTCTTGTAGAAGAAGTAAAACTGATACATGCACAGAACGGCTCGTGCACAATTGTGGCGTCCGATAACCTTCACAGTTTATAAGCATATAAAACTTGAAGAAGTAGCCAAGATAGCATACAATGATGGTAGACTGAGTAAACTGGAAAATCCATATTTGCATTTATTGCATTTGCCAATGTTCCAAAGAAATATTTTCTCATTCTAATTTTATTGGCGTGTGATATTTAATCTGCAATTATAAAAACTATCATTGTAGCAAAATTAGAATATTGGTTATGTGCATCATAACAAAATTCATCATATAGCAAAATAGTTATGGGTCAGTGTGATATGAAGAATTTTATATCTTTAATTCCAAATTTTTTTTAGTGGGGAGGTAGGTACAGTTCCCTCCCTCCCACTAAGTTACCACCTGATAAGAATTTTGGAACTTATCTATTTATGTTGTGTCACTCATAGTTTACACATTTTGCTAAACAGCACTATGGATCCTAGCAGATTTTTATAGGCTGGAAGAATGCCACATCAAAGGGTTGTGATTTGCAAACTATCTGGCAGTAAACAGACAAAATAGGTGTTGTGCTCTTTGCATTATTGTAAAACATGTTTTGTAAGGGCAGATGTCCACTTCAAGGGTTTACTTCCTTAAAGTTTTCTAAGTCAAGCTAGTATATGACGCTGAAACTAGTTTGATAAATATTTCCATCGTCAGCCATCCAATTTTGGAATTTTTTTTTCTGTAAGATGGACTCTACGTCACCAAGTTTAACATGTATTTTGTGATCAATTAACCCTGTAAGAAGGAATTACTTCAGCTTTTTAGTCACAAATTATGACAGGTGTATTTGTGTGTAAAGTGGTGTGAATTTTTGTGGATACTACTCCTGTTCTGGAAGCAATTCTTCTAAAGTTTTGAGACAGCCTGTACCTGGTGGGTTTCGGGTCCTTCAATTCTGCCTCACTTGCCAATGCACCTAATATACATTGCTCATTACTCACGGTACACTGGCATCTCATCTTCAAATGGCCTTTCACATTCTGACCCAATGAATACTGAAATACATTAAGCCTAAGATACATTCACTAAGACAATACCGATCCAAGTTATTTGTTATGCCTTTATCATAAAATAATGGGGTGTTGCTCAATATTAGCGACAAATAAGTCAGTATGCTTCAATTACAGTTATTTATTAACGTCTGTAATATTGGTTTGGCTACACACTAGGACTTGCAATAGTTTAATTTATACAGATGTAAAACATGCGTATAGGCGAGGGCCTTAATACCCAGAAGTCAGAACAGATAATGTTATCAATTCACAATTATTGCTCACCAAAACTACATATTGATGAAACACTAATACAAAAAATTCTTGGCCCTTTGTAAAATGACTGTTAATTTTCACAACATTAATATCATGTAAAAAATTGTTGCTTGGGTCCACGGCACCTGGTAGTACAACAGCTGGGTAGCGGACACAACAAATTCTTACGAATCCATAGCCCACAATTCCTTTGGGTCTTAAACAGAATGCACCATACCTAAGAAATGCAGCACAATGGCGTAGGGCAAAGAGACACCCTGCAGACATATTACTCGGGAAATCAGCCCAGCAGCAAACTAAATGTGGGCACAGCAGTGATGATGTAGTATGGGCCGCTCAGTACAGCTGATTTTACAGTGGCATCATATGTCCCCAGGCGCAGGCAAAATGGTCTTCATAAGTTTGCACTCCCGCACCAATACGTAGAAGTTAACACTAGTATATAGGGCGTGACTAAATCCCAATTCGTACGCTATACCATATGTGCACACTTTAACACATTATTCACATTATAAGCCGTAGTACTGACAAGTCAGTCGGCAGAATGAGTGGCGCGCAAACATAAAACATGTTCATACCTCCTGTTTGTTAACACGGTCTGACCTAGTGGGAATAAATCATATTCAAATACTTTTACTTTCTTCCCTCTTGCACCACTCGCCAGCGCATTTTCGACTTCACGCAGCGCTAAGCAGCGACTTTCCTAACATAATTCGAAATACAAAAGCAATAAAAATGGCACATTACTAAAACTAACAATTAAAAAATATTTACATAGATAAATGCAATATAATAAAATATACCATAAGCATATTAATATAGACCCAAAAACATTAAATAATAGAAAGTACAAGGTATAGATCAGTTTGTAATAAAAAGGCAAAGAATTTTTCAAAGCTAGTTCTTATACTAGGTACCAGATCAGCTGGGCAATGCCAACTTCAGCATTTAGAAACCAAACTGTGACTTTGACGACCTAGTCGTCACAGATTCCCTGCAAATTTTGTAATGATTTATTTTAGTTTAGTTTATTTTACTCATTAAATTAGTTTGCATGTTTTTGCAGAGATATTGGACAGATCATACATTTTCATCCCTGCAAAGCATTGGGAAATGGTTTATGGGCACACAGGAGCCTCAATATTGGACAGTTTTGTTGACCAGGTTGCAGTAGGATTCCTCTGCGCCAGTTGCATGATCTGCCAATCCTTTCGATTGGTTGCCTGCTTAACCGGCCATCCTTGTGTGGATCATTTGCCTTCACATATTCACTGTTTTCAACAGCATTGGACAGTATGGTCCAAACAATCCACATCGTGGGCTATACTGCGATACGACCACGCTGCAGTTTTCACCCCGTTTATTGAGTCCTTTCTTGGAGTCCATCAGTTGCGTAAAGAAATGTGTGTGGTGTCTTCCTGACATTTTTTTTCTCTCTGTATCTTTGTTTATCATCTGGTGTTTTTCACGTTAATGTGACTTAGACTACACCCCAGTGTCTACGACCGCTGGTTGGAGCTTGCCGCACAGCTGATGGGTGTGCGGCCAAATGCGAACTCAGAAACATGGGATCATGTGCATACCAGCTCATACTCTATTTACATTGTTTCATGGCTATTATCATAGTCTGGCAGTGTTAAACAGTTTTTGAATAAAATGTTTTTTTACCTACAGATTCTGTATTCACTAATTCTATTTGTTATCCATGGTAAGTGGCTCCCTTAACTGAAGACCATATGTGGGGATACAGTGAAGGTGAGCTGAAGTGCTCAATATGTTACAGATGGGTGAAGTTTGCGGAGGTGCCGGAGATGTGCACCATCGGCAAGGATGTATGTGCCATGCGAGCAGACTGTTACGTGCTGCTGTACGACACAAAGCAGCAAACGACGACCCTTCATCATGCCAGTGGCGGCAGGAAGGGAGATGGGGTGCGCTGCTTGGCGGGTCACCACACACTTTCGCTCTTCGCCTTCGCCGAGATGTGCCTGCGACCGAGGATCATGGTGTTCATGTATCCTAGCATGTCTCTAGTCACTTCTCTTGCAGGTAGCATCACGTCTCTTCAAATTGAAAATGTTGAAATGAGTTTTGTTCATTTTGAACAGAGGTTTGAGAGTAGAAAAAAAAAAAATACATATGTGTATCATACTAAGAAATTTTGGTTCTGGAATACAATTTTAATAGTGTACGTGAGATGTATCTTTCATAGTTTGTCGCATTATTTCATCAGTTTAATTTATGGCCTTGAATTAACATATGCTGTGAACTTCTGTACTATTAAGATAGCTTTGAATGCTCTTAGTAGTTTGGATACCTACCTGCTAAAATATAAATTATAAGCACCACAAATTTTAATGAATAGGGATATTTGTTATCTGTGTACGATATGTTTTGTGCATATACTTTCATGTGATGCTCTTTAGGCTGACAGCTATTGCATGTATATGTGACTGTATAAGATAGTTTTCAGTCAGTATTGACCAGAACATGGCCCTGTTTTTTGTAGTCATGGTAGCCAAGAGCCATTTGCAATAGTACGCGAACTTCAAGTTTTGAAATATAATATTAATTGTCACTAATGCAATACTGTGTGTTGTCATTTTGTATTATTGTTTGAAACACTTGGAAACTACCACTAAAATTATGGTGGCCAAAATGTGAAGAAATTGTGCATAATGGTAATACAGAAAATTTGTCTTAAGAGATGTTTTCAAAGGGACTGAATCATTTAGGCTTATTAACCAGGAAAACATCCTCAAAAGGTCAAATTAATTTGGTGTTTAAAGACCAGGTGCAAATTATGTAAATTTATTAAGCAGAAAATCTTGGGAACCTCGTAAACGTGTGTTACAGAATGTAGATGCCAGCAGCAAGCTAAAAAATATATCAATTGCTTATTGTAGTTGTTTTTTAAAAATGTGTTTTAGAGAGAGTGCCGGCCAACATGACCTTTAATTGAAGGTAATATTAGTTGGTCACTAAGTGGTCCAGAGTCCACTTATAACCACTACTGCACATTGTTGTTTACCATTATGTGCGTAATTGTGCTTTAGGAAACCCATTCTTTAATTTCACCACATTGGGTAATGTCATTTACGGATGAATGGTACTAGAAATGCAAGAGTTTTGCACACCAAAAGATCTCATTGCAGAACCGCAGTTGTGTTTTTAAAGAAGCTGATGTCGTACAGGGAAGAGTGGTGGGGGCTACCTGTCACTGGCATTGATGGAGACAGATCTCTTAGTATCCCTGAGCATGTATCCCAAGTTTGCAGTCAGTGTGTGGTCGTGGAGGAAGGGTGAACGGCTCATGTGGCAGGAGAGCGGTCTCATGGATCTCCATCAGTCACTCAGGTACATTTTCTTGGATTTTATTGCTTTTCACTGGCATAAAAATACACTTGTACATTGACCACCACATTTAAATAACTGCATATTGGATGCAATGGTTTGTTCATTTATCAGTAGCACATGCTTGACAAAAGCTTTATTTACCAGTGTATTGTACACACTTTTTATTATAATTATTTTTTTTTTTCATTCAAAAGATGGGGAGCTTAAGATATGCAGGGTAACTTTTTCGTGCATATTTTTACGAGCTGGTTACATTTATAATTATTTTAAAAGCAACTTAACAGTGACGCCCCTATCTTACACTTTTCAAGGAACTGGGAAAAAATGTTGCAAAATGCAGGAAAATGTAATAAGAGGGAAACTTATGCTGTAAAAGCAGACATTGGGACCAAAAAAATGTGTGTAAAATGCAGGAATGTGTAAAATGAGGAGGTGTAATGCAGGACTCCACTGTATTTTAATTAGAAAAGTGGTGGGGTGATAAGATGAAAGAAGTGCAGTCATGTTTGTTTTGTAACAAAATACCACTGCTGGCTGAAGGGGAAAATGAGTGGCAGCAAGAGGGAGACAGAAACAATGGAAGCCTGCCGCCCTTTCACAATGTTTATTTTTAGATCCCCCTTATAGCCAAATGCCAAAGATGGAGGCAGCTGCAGTTGGTAGCAAGGAACAGTTATCAACCACTGGCTGGCGGGCACAAGTTGTGCTCGGTATGCAGTTCACTTAGTGTCAGTATTTTTAAACGCAATTTCTCTCCTACAAAAAATATCAAATAAACTGTATGTTCCTTTCTCCCCCACAACCAAAGACTTTTTGCCTGTCATGCCCTAATGGGCCCTTCTTATTCCCGGCCCTTGTGCTTGAACACAAAACAGCAGCATACTGAAGTGCCTCTTTATTTGTTCACTCTGCCTTTTGTGACAAAGCTTAGAAGTGAAACACCAATGTCTGTTGGCACCATGGAGAGGCTGGATGGAATGTTGCTATGTCTATGGAAGATCACAGTAGCCAGAGAATGGCTAAAGAGGATTCTAGGAACATGAGGTGCAGTGCCAGATTCCTTGCTTTTATACAAATAACTGTCTGGCAGTGGTGCATCTAAAAGAAAATAATAACATGAACACGCTTTTCAGTGAATGACAGTAACTACCTATAGATATGCATTGCCACCCCATCCTCTCTCAGCTACATTTTGAAACTCGTATGTTCAAGGTTTGCAGTGAAACATTTTTTTTCTTTTAATTTTGAAGTGAAAATACAGGATGTGTTAAATGTGTGAGTTGTCAGATACATTACTACTGTAAATGTGTTTTGCCATTTTTATTTTATGCTGGCAGAATGTACAAGCTGCTTGGTAAGGGTAGCATCGTTACTATGTATCTCAGGCAGGGTGTTAAATAAGTTAACGACACACTACTGTAAGCTGAGGCACACGTTGTGCCTTGTTACCTAACCCTGCAGCCATCTTGCCAACAATTGCCCTAGTGAAGGATACAACATCTCCCCCTTTTTATTCACAACCTTCAGATACACACAAGGACACAAGTTACTAGCACACATTTACATGGAAAGTGCACTTTACAATTCTTACTGTCAATACAAAACTTTAAATACAAACAAGGTTAATACACAGGACAATTCTGTTAGTTACCGTTCTTACTAACACTACAAAACTTTAAATACAAACAAGGTTACTACACAGGACAATTCTTACTGACAATACTCTGCCATCCACCGTGGTGGGGCCCTTTTCCTACCCGAACTATGAAGGATTGGGCTCTCAGGCGTCCCTTCATTGTCCCATCGTCACCATTAAGAGTCACTGTCTGACTTGTTCGACCCCTCTGATGAAGTGGTGGCAGTGGGCCCTTCAGGCTGCCGTTCTTTCCCATGGCTTTGCTCAGTGCCCATTAGTGGCTCGCTTCTGTTTGGTTTCAACCCCCTGCTTTGCCCAATTACTCCTCCCGCAGAGGTGAGCGCACCAGCGATAGTGGTTGTGCCGATATGTTCTGCTGCCTACTTGAACCTGGTATGACCATGGTGTAGATGAATCACTAGGTCTATATACTGGTCTCCCTTATTTCCCAAGGGACCCAGACCTGATTGCCTTTCCTAAGTGGAGGGAACTCTTTCACTTGGTAGCGATTGTTATACCATTGAGTCTGATATTCTTTGGCCTGCATTAATTTTGGTTTCAATTTCCTTTTCTTTCCTGGAAGTGAAGTCCTATCTTTCCTGCCTAGCATCATTTCCGCTGGAGAAGGACTACATGCCAGGTGGAGTGCTGCGGTATGCAAGGAGAGCCTCGTGAACATCCTGACATTTATTCAATAATTTCTTGGCTGTTTTTACAGTTGCCTCTGCAAAGCCATTGGGCTGGGGATAGCGGGGACTACTAGTTTGATGACTGAACCCGTATTCCTTGGCAAAGCAACTAAACATACCAATGAATTGTGGGCTGTTATCCGTTCGTACTATTTCTGGGATCCCAAAACGTGCAAAAACTGTTTTACACTGGTGGATGACTGCAGCTTCTGTTAAGTTGGTTATTTCAATTAATTAAAAATTTTTGTTAGAGTAGTCTATAATTACCAGGAACCACTTGCCTTGACATTTCAGTGGTCTATACTGATGTTTTACCATGGGTAGTCTGGGATGTCTTCTGTAATGAATGGTTCCTTAGCCTGACTCCTATGTTCAACGTATGTGGTACATATTGCTTTTAGTGCTTCTATCTGGGCCTCGAATCCTAACGACCAAATGGCTTCCCTGGCTCAGGCCTTACATTTGGTTATGCCTATATGTCCTTTGTGAAGTTGTGTGAAAACGTACTGTTGCATTTCAACCGAAACTATCAGCTGGATGTTCTTTAACAGGAACCCTTAATTTCAAATTGGTACTGGTAGTATTTGTTCAGTTCTTTTGGTATGTGTTGCCTGGGTGGCCATTGTGTTTTGTTGTATTCTGTCAGTGTCTAGCAGACTGGGTCAGTTTGCTGTTTGGCTTTAATCTGTTGTAGAATGTTGGGCATAACTGGCACATTTAGATATGACCAGGTTCACATGCACCTCTGTGTCTGCAAACAGTTCCTCAGATGAGTCTTTCTTGAAATGGGTTTCGTAACAAACAATCTGCTATGACCAATTGTTTGTCCAGCATGTAAGAAACTGTGTAAGAGTACTTCATAAGTTTAATTCAAAATCTTTGCAATGTAGAACTCAGGTCATCGTAGTTTTTTGGAAGAAGGTATTTGGACCAATGGTTTGTGGTCAGCCTTCAGTTCAACATGGAGCCCAAGAACATATTTTTGGAATTTCTCGCATGCCCAAGTCAAGGGCAGGGCCTCTTTCTCGATTTGAGCATACCTCATTTCATTCTTGGTGAGAACCCTGGAACCGTAGCATACTACTTCCCGGGTACCAGTTTGACTCACTTGCATCAAGACACAACCCAGTCCGAACGAGGAGCTGTTTGCACTTACAATCATTTTTTACGCATGTCAAAAAGTGAACTAGACATGGGGCTTTTAGCATCAGCTTTTTTACTTCCTGGATTGTTAACTGTTGGTCAATTTTCCACGTATACATGTGATTTTCCTTCAGTAATTTCTGCAGCAGTTGTAGAATTTGGCTTTTGTTAGGGATAAAATTACCCACATAATTAACCATGCCTAAGAATTGCAACAACTCCGTCCTAGTTTTAGGTTCCGAAAATTCTGCTATGGCTTTGTCTCTTAACGTGGTTCTGACACTGGTGAGGGGAGAAATATGCCAGATTCTAGGCAAACCCTGGCTCATGACTGAAAAGTTTACAAAATAAGTTATTAAATTCCAGGGCGCCAGCTCATCTATACACAGGTGAGTACGTGGACTCTTTCTCAGGGCACTTGAAGGCGATACACTAAATTAACATGACATTTAAGAATTACATGAAAATCTCAAAATGGATAAATTAAATGTTGAAAATAATTTAATATATGTGAAAGAATTTATCTTTGTGCAATTGGCATGGCGGAAGCTGAAACTGCCAGGATATTTCACATATGATTTTAATACTATTTAAAATAATAAAACTGCCCTTTTAAAACAAACTAAATATGACATTAACACTGAAAAAATATGCAAGGATTTATGAGTGTTTTTAGCTCGTGTTCTGTAACAAAACGAAACCCACGTGGATTTACACTTGCAGGCTGTTTACACTTCACTTAAGGAGAGCAAAAGGGAGATAACTCTTTCTCTTGTGACACTTAGACTGCTTTATGGGGCATAGATCGGAATTGCACTGCACACACATAACACTGTTGGAAACAAGGGGTCAGGTGGATTGTGATCTGGTTCAGTGACTCATTCCTGCATGAGTGATGACGGTAATCCGTACACGATGTGCCCCCGATGTGCATGTGTGGTGTACAAGCAGAGCAGCAGTGGTCTGCCACCCGAGCGGGATAGTGAGGGTGACAACGCAGTTAGGCCAAATGCAGTTAAGCTAAACAAAATTAGGATATAAGCAGTTCGGCAAAACGAAGTTAGGATAAACGCAGTAGGACAAACGGAATTAGGTGATTCACTTTTAGGGTAAACAAAGTGTACTCTTGAAAGGTAATGATGATGACAACATTGATGCATGATAAGTGGAGAAATTGTGAGCTTTTCAGGGTCAGCGAGGTGTGAGCTCTGATAAGTTTAGCGGCGTGTGTGGTGGCCAGGGCCGTATTTAGGCATGGGTCTTACAGACCCAGGACCAGGGCGGCAAATTTATGGGGGCTGCAAAAAATGTGATCATTTGCAATAAAATAGATTGTACACTAGAAAAGAGTTAAAAATTATTTGCGTTCATCACAAACTCAACAATGCTTGGTACAACTCTCTGTGCTTGCAATTGAAAATTATTTAACTAGGAAACTGGACTATGACGATGTTATAAACAAATTTGCAAATGAAAAAGCAAGACGTAAACCACTTACCTGTTAGTTAAAAATGTTTTATTGTTTGACAAACTGTGAATAAATATGTGTAATATCAGTTATCTGATATGTTTGTTTGTTATATAAGAGATTTTGTGCCCATAGCAGAAAAAAATGGGGAGGGGGGGGGGGGGCAAATATTTCCTTGGGTCCAGAGGTGTGCCAGTAGTTAAATTCGGCCCTGGCGGTAGCATCCTTTATGATAGGTCGCTCACTTCGTGTAAAGTTACAAACTTGACCTCCAGCTCTCGGCGCCTTCCCACATGAAGGAAACACCAAGCAGTGACATGCAGAAATATCATTAATAAATGTAATTACACAATTCCTATTGTGATTTAATTTATTGTAAGATTCATACAGAAAAAAATTATAATATTTTCTGGTGGCGTTTAAGTTTAAAAATTTGTTGATTGTGTATATTTATTTCTAGAGCTGTGCTGATTCACAAAATTATGCCGCTATGTCAAATCACTGATGTTCCAATTCTGTAATACAGATTAACCTATATGCTGCCGATGTGTGACTAAGCTTTTTGCTAATATTTATGTTGAATTTAGGTTACAGTTATACTCAAACAATGGTATTGGTGATGTGCAGCACAACTAAAAGTAATTTTTAACTTATTTCAGTTTAGAGTGTCTAAAAAGTAAATAGAGTAATGTAAAGAAAAATGTGAGTTCTAGTGAAAACAAATAAAAAATATAATTGCCTATATTCCTTAAAATTAGGCAGGTGTGAGACTCGTAATATTCAAGATCAAATCTAGAAGAAATTACAATCTCGGTCTCGAATCAAACTTTTTTAACTCTCAATTTTTCCTTGACGTTTCCAAGGGATTGTCTAAGCTCACATAGAGAAACTGTACAATGCAAAGTTATCTTTGTAGGTGGGTTGGACAGGGAGTTACAGGGGAACACACTTGTCAAGGTAGCCTTAATAGTTTCCTGTATCCTTTCACGAAAGCATTGCGGCAAATTTTCTTTATTCACAGCTCAGTACATTACAAAAATATCAATAAACTGTGTTTACGAATTGCCTCCCGGTATATCACATCACAATATTACATTAATAGCTGCGTCAATAGATGTAACTCTATAGGCTATGAAGATTATTTTGCCATTTAATTCACCGGTATTTTTTAACGTGTGTAGAATGGATAAAGAATTACTGTCCGCAACAAAAATATACTTAAACATCTGTTTGACTATCACCAAAGTGGATATTGGAAAAAATGTCACACAATCACCACAATCTTGTATATCCCGTAGTGGCGCAAAGCAACAGCATATTGATACAGGTTCCATACAAGTTACAATCATTTAATCAATAGGTATTGTTTTTCACTTTTGTTGAACGATTTAAATTTACCATGCATAAAAATAAATAAAAAATTAGAAAGTACACTTTCTTTGTTATTAATTACAGCCAATAAATAATGGAAACCTTACATATCAATCAGTTAATATTTTATTAGTTTCTGCACTCTAAAATTGGAATCGGCACAGCTCTATTTATTTCTTTGTATTTTACTTACATATTTCTTATTGTACTTTACTGTGTATATTCCCTGTTGGATTCTTTTATTGTACAGTAAACCATTCCTCCAACTTCTCTGATGCCTTTTACCTGTTTATATGATTGGAACACATAAAGTAATTATGTAATTTTACTTCAAAATTAATGTTTAGTTATTCCTACTTACTTCACCAAATGTTCATTAAACTTAACTATCATCATATTGTATGCAATTTAATTAAAATAACTACTAAAGTAATTTATATAAACGTGGCAGTTTCCTCACCAACTAGTTTACTGGAGCATCTAAACATGTATGACATGCAGCTGAACGCATACTAAATCTTGAAGTAATTTAATTGCATACAGGTGTGGTCTTGGCTGGCCAACCATAGCGTGCCAAGTTGCTGAGCGTGCCAGCACCCTCTTGCTGTGGGAGGTGGGTGTGTGCAGCAAGATGTGTGTGCTTGAGAAGTATGAAGTCAAACTGCCAGACAAGGCACACTATGGAGGCTTGGCATGGTCGCCAGAGGAGCTGCACATTGTTGATACTGCAGGGAGTATCTACACGGTTGGTGCTATTTCTGGCTAGCTCCTCTCTCTTTTGTGTGCAGTCAATTTGTCATTTGCGTGACCATATTTTTTTTTTGTTTCTGAATGTACATCAGTATTTTCTCTTGGAAGCTGATTTCAGGGTGGTTAACATCAGAGAAAACAGGAAACCTGGAAAAGTCAAAGAATTTTGAATTTCTGGAAGTTAGGGAATTACCAGGGAAATTTATGTGATATTAGAGAATTAAAATAAAATGGTTAGAAATGTATTGAAATTAACTGGATTCTTGCACTCCTGTTACATGCTGTCATATGAATTGCACTGTGCAATATTTTAATTTATTCTGCCTTTGTAGAAAAATTAAAAATCTTGGGGATAATTTAGTTACTGAATGTGTGATCATAACTATTATTTAATATATTTTCTTGGCTGAATTTTTTTTTGTGTTAATACACCAAAGCTGAGATATCTACTATTCCAACTTTTGCCATTTTTTTTTTTTCTTCATCTGACATCTTTGTTACTATGAAGTCGTACTTCCATAATGAACTAGCCAAAACATGACAATGCAGAACATCTAGCACATCAGACTGACACACCACCTTGACAATAAAAATATCAAACCACGAATAAATCATGTTACAGCGACAAAACTGTGTAAATAGTGAGAGTACAGGCTGGTATGCACATGATTCCATGTTGGTGCATTTGCATTTGACCGCATACCCGGCAGTGGCACTACAAGCACTGATCAACAGTCTCAGACACTGGTATGTAGTCGTGGTTGCATTAACATGAGAAACACCAAATGACACCAAACAAGAAGAATGCCGGAAAGATGCCAAAGACGTCATTTTACGCTATATGGATGTAGAGAAAGAACTCATTTGAATAAAACCTGAGGGGGGGTCATATCGCTGGATAGCCTACCATGTGGATCATTTGGACCATACTGTCCAATACTGTTGGAAACCGTGGGTATATGAAGGCACCTATACACGGAGGACCGGCTGAGGATTGATGAGGTTGACTACCAATTGAGAGAATCAGTAGATGGTGTTCCAGGCACAGGGGGAACTCATAGTGACCCAGTTTATGATACTGGTCAGTGTTGGGGCTCCTGTGTGCCCACGAACCATTTTTGGACACCTTGTGGAGGTCACTCTGCATCCCAGCATTTATGTCATGTGCTTTCATTAAGGCCACGATCCTTCATTTCCTTCATTTTTATGGTGTTAGGCTAAAGCAACATGGAATGCCACAGACTGGTGGTGTGTGGTGTTGTATCAATGAGTGCCACTTTGTTATTTTGACTGATGGTCATCACGCCGGGGTGTAGAGAGTACCTGGAGAGCACAACAAAATCCCAATCTCGCTATTGAGTTGGTTACTTGCCCAATGATAGGCATTATGGTCTGAGGAGCCATAGTCTAAGATAGCCAATCCACTCTCGTGTTACTTGGAATGTTAGCAGCCCAGTAGTGTGGATGAGATCCTAAGCCTTCATCTGCTCCCATTTCTAGCTGGGATTCTACGTACAGTATTTCAGTAGGATAACGCCTGACCGCACTTTGCACGGGTTGCCAAGGACTTCCTCTGGCATGATCTCCAAACACTATCACGACTACTTGCTCCCCTCACACATCCCTAATTGATCATGTGTGGGACCAGTTGAAACGCCAGCTGCCGCCATGCCACAGAAGCTGGTGTTTGGAACACACCATCCGACAATTGTGAGCCCGTCTGCCTCAGGACAACATCTGGCATCTGCTGGACTACATGCCAGACCGTGTTGCAGCTGGTGATGCAGTGCGATGGGGTGCTACACACTATTGAAGGTGACTGAATGGCGTATGACAGATACATGTCTAATTGTCCTGCTGCTCTGTTTTTACGATCATGTGTATTACTTATCTGTATCACTACCTCTAAAGTTTCAGTACCATCCTATGCATCCTTATATGTCTGCAATTATTATTGTCCGGCAGTGTAGTTCTTTATTGTTTTTTTACAATTATTGTAATGTAAAATTAGAGGAAATTTATTTGTATTGAAGGGTTTAGGTAAATAACTCAGTGACTTTATAAGCATTTTTAAAAATGTTTCCTGTTAAAAGGTGAAATCAAAGCATCCAATATATGACTTGAGACTAAGCCTTTACTGGCATTTGAGAGGACACATGCCAGACTTGCTGTGTGCAGATGGGCCGGGACTGCAAAGACGCTCAGTTGTCTCTACAGTGGAGGGGAGGAAACACAGGGGTGACACCTGCTGTAGCATGGTTCAAGGGCGGCCTTGTGCTGTCTGGCCCAGACACTTCTCTACAGGTAAGTGTAGCTCTTCCAGAAAGTATTCTGCCTGTCCAAGGTCTAGAAGTGTGGAATGATCTAGGGATGTGTCACTAGATATTTCATTGCCTCTATGTGCATGGCATTCAATTAGCCCACAAGTCTTCCCATCAGCTTGCCTCTACAAGACTTTCAGAAGTGGCCATGCACATCTTCGTGCTACTTTAACTATTCCGTACCAGAGTTTTAATACCTAAAACTGTTTTAGAAAAGGCTTATTTTATTTTTTCACCATTACGATAGTTGCAACATCAACAAAGTACAGAGATGGAAACAAATATTTTCATTGGCTGCTACTGACTGCAGGATAAGATTGTGCACTGGAGCTAGGTCCTTGTTAACTTTCACGTATAAGTGAATTTAGCAGTTTGTCTATTAATAAGGACATGTTATATGTTATATTGAACTCTGTGGTATTTTCAGATGTTAGAATTAAAATTCACATTATTGTAAGTATGACATGACAATTATTTTAGCTGACTTGTACTAGAGTGTACAGTTAACACATTAGCTATTAATTAAAAAATTATTTTGATCATACACCATTGCAGAGCTATGTCACCAAGGAAAACACAAAGTATAACATTAGAAACAGACATGAGAAAAAGCCAAGACTAGCTGTTGTCAATAGATATTTAAAACAAAAAATTATACTACAAGGAATTCAGTCAAGATTTCTGCCAATCCAAACAAATTATGATGAGGAACAAACAAACAACCAAAACAAGACAGTACATACAGGATGAGTCCTTTAAAAGAAGCCCCGTGGAACACGTGTGTAATGGAGTGAGGGAATGAGGAAATACAGTCCAGTGTGACAGCAAAATACAGAGAGTAGGTGCTGGAAGTGGCCGCTATTGACCTCAAGGCAGGTGTGCAGGCGACACCAAAAGTTGTGAAAGGCACGGGCGAGGACATGCTGCGGGATGGCATCAATAGCTCTGATAATGTTAGTCTGGAGTTCTTCGAGTGTGTGGGGTTGTTGCTGTAGACCCATGCCTTTAGAGCGCCCCACAAGAAGGAATCACAGATGGATAAATTCCTTGGCTGATGACACAATCAGGCTGGAGCACCGACTCAATGCGCGTCATTGTTACACATGCAGTATGCGCCATGGCTCCATCCTGCTGAAAGTAAGCATTGTTGCGCTCATCCTCCGTCAGTTGTTCCACACTGGGACACCTGCAACTGTTGTGACAAACGCCGAGACGATTCACATGGACTGCGTGTCATTATCTGCACTGCGTCGACCACCTTTGCCTCAGTGCGGACAGTCTTTCGATGCACCTTTTGTTTATTCAGCACGGATCTGGTTGCACACCATTTTGCAACCAGTTTATGCATGACTGATTTGGCAGGGGGCTTCACTGCAACCCCACCTATCGCAAACTCCGTCTGAAACAATTCTGCACACTGCTTCCAAGAACCGTGGCATGCATATGTCTCCACCACAAAAATACGCTGCTGAACCATCAACACCATGCTGATGCACCGAAATACACTCACAGCGTTCCTCGTCGCTGCCCTTCACTCAACCGACTGTAGCGTGTGGAAGCTGCACGCAGCGTGCCTCAAGGTCACTTGGCGGACACTTCTAGCATCTTACTGTATATGTTGTTGTCACACTGATCTGTATTTCCTCATTCCCTCGCTCCATTATACACATGTCTCACGGGGCCTCTTTTAAAAAAACTAATCATCCTGTATAACTACACTCATAAAATTATAGACAATAATAAAGAGAACACAAACATGGGGATGAAGACAAATATGTTAGCTCAAAACCTGATGAGATAATGAAGATAGCACAGCAGAACCATGACAGTTTTCTTGGCATACCAATAGCAAAGTTTTGGGAACTGGCATCTGTTCCCATCTTCATGAAAATATTCAGAGAAGGTATCGAGCAGTGGGTACCATTCATAGTAGCTTTGTACTGCTTGTGCATGGCAGCATTAAATAAAGTGTTTAAATGCTGAGCTGTTTATTGTAAAGGACAAAACAGGGAAGCCTTCTAAAGGATGAGGGAACTTTCACACTGTAATTTTATTTGATACAATTATTTTCCACATTATTCCACAGTGTTATCTTGTTTTTTGACATCATGTACCGAGTTTTCATGACTTGCATGTTACTGCTTTTATGACACTGCCTCTACTCAGTTGTGTTGGTTGAAAATAGTTCATTGGTGTGCAAGATAAACTGAGCCAGTGATGTGCTGATGTGTGGTGATACAACCGCTATTTGTTACAGTACTCAGGTAAGAGTGAACATAGAACAGCCATTTCTACTTGTCGACTTCGTCCCATCATCAAGCCAATAAACTCAAATGGGCAAGTTGCACACCGGCAGACAATAAATCCAGTGCCTACAGAATTGCTCCCAGCTTAGTGAGCAATTACTGGCACGTGAAAAATAAATTGAAATCATACTGCCCCCTCAAAAGTCAACATGCGGTCGCCTTTTCCCTCCTGAGCAGTTGTATTATCCAACGAGCCACCGACACGTCGGATCTAGAGAAGCTAGTTTAAAGGGATGCTGCAGGAGGGCAGCACCCTACACACAAGGTCACCTGTGTCGCTGGAGCCTTGTGGAGAGGTGATACATATGTCAGCAGCCTCCCATCAAGGAGCTAAGAAAACCGTGGCACGGCTCATAACCATAATTTAAACCACACCTGTGAGGTGAGGCTAGCCAACCCGGCATCCCTCTGACAGCCTACAAGCAAGAATTTTTCATATATAAGGAGTTGCCAAACTGCAGCTCAGGACAGTAGGTCGGCCCTCTGCTTGAGTAAGGCTGAGGGCACCACCAAGGAAAGTGGCTGTCACCTTGACCTCGCAATCTGCAATAAGACCTGCTGAGCAGATTTAACCAGGGTTGAGCACACTCACTAGACTTTCCACACCAGTAGAAGCACTTGAAGAAAACCCCTGAAGGAAGAATGCAAAGGTCTACTATGATGCCGAGGACGTCACTGCCAGCCAGTGGTATCTCGACGTCCCCACCTGTTCCTTTTACTCGCAAGCTAACTCCTTCAGCCTCCGTGGTAGCAGGTCATGCCGACGTCTCTACTGGATTGCTCCCCACCTCCCAATTAGAAGCAAGTATAAATTCTAATTACTTTAATTACTTTTACTTTGGCGTTTAAGCACGTTTACCTTCACCTGCTGTGAGTAATTTCTTTTGCAAATATTGTAAAGAGTTACGCACCCCATGTACTTTCCAGCATATGAATAAAATATGTAATTGTGTAAAATTATAAATCTCTTGTTGCTCAATTTCCCTAGAACATCACTTAGCAGTTTTTTTAATCTGCTCATTTTTAGCGACTACTCACTGATAGGAACTGATGGTCCGAACTTACTTGGTTAGCCTATAGCCTGCATAAGGCCATAGTCTGGATAAGACTTAGGTATAGCCAAGTATTGTCCAGTGAGATTCATCCTGTGTTTTCCAGAATAAATAATACGCATTACCTCATCAAGCACTTCCAAGGTGACTGTCATGTGACAAAATCTAAAATGGCCGTCATGTTTTCCTGACTCCCAACCCTGCAATTTAACATCCACATACACCCCACTACTGGGGAGGAGGGAGGGGAAACAGATTTCCAGGTTAAACGATGCCTGTACTTAGGGATCACTCTGCAGAACCTGTTTACATGTTAATCAAATGGGCTTTATGGCAGTACTGCTTCAACCTTGTGGTAGAACATCCCCATTACCACTGCTAAAGAAGTTGGCCATGTTAAACCTGTGAGTGGCAAAATTAATTAATCCTTCAAAACTACACATAAAAATAATTTATGGAGAAATAAGTTTTTTTGTAGACAAAAATAAAAATGTGGGGGTCATGTTATTTCCAAAGTTGTCCTATATTGTGGTAATGACAATACTATTTTGTTGGTGAGTCATCAGCTTTGCAATATTAATTCTAGGAATACTTTTTATATTAGTTAATATTGAATTAATTAAAATTATTTATATTTTATTGTAATTTATTTCTTAAGATTGTTTTTCATTGAAGTAAAACATAGTTTCTTTGCAGCACATCGAAAATAATTCAGTAGCCATTTGTAATATAATGTTAGTAACTGTGTCCTAAATTAATTATGGAGGCTACTTAACAACTAGGTCTTCAGCACTCAAGAAGATGAAGCAGCAATGAAATGCATGAGCAGGGAAAAGAGGAGTACCCCAAAAGTAATGCTGGTCATTGGCAATGTCTGCAGTGTTTCGCACATGCAAAAATTGGGCGTGACTCCATCAAAAATCATCCCAGACCACCTTGATAGGAGGCCATTGTGCCAGCTACGTAACCATCAGGGCTTCTAGCCAGGGTGAACATGTATGAGAATAGAAGATGGAGGGAGCCTGATACTATACAGAGCAAGTTGCCCTTCCTGAGCAACATTGTTGTTGTTTCTTGCCTGCCAAATGGACGATGTACAATGAGAGGGGATGGCATCAAGTTATGAAGTCTGAGAAAATTGGAGGACCCTTAGGGAATGCTCATGCCACAAAGTCCTTTCCTAAAAAATTATTGCCTGCCAGGAATTGGGATCACACCATGGTAATCAAAGTTTAGAGTCTAGTAGACTAAATTTTGAGCTAACTGTATGCCCTGCAAAGGATTCATATTATGTATTCTAAAACTTATTATCCCATCATACTATTAAGAACTTTTCATTTATGTTATTATCTGTACCAATCTGCGTAAAAACTATGTCTCTTTAATGTGTTCTGATTGTTTTGACCAGTAAGCATGTGCTACTCAGCACAAATGAACAGAGCTCTTTGTTACTGGCTAAATTCGAAGCTTGCAATTCATGTTATCACATGTTGCGCTATAGCACCTCAGTTGTGTATTATGTGTAGTTTCCAAGCAAGCTTATGGAAATAGTTGGTAAGTTTAGGTTTTAATTTTTGAGCTTTTACTTATGTGAACCTTTTAAAGTGTGATTTTTTTTTTTTGGGATGGCAGCACCTGAAACGGATCGCGGGAGGCTGGACACAGTTGTGGCTTCTGAAGCCCACAGAGTCACTGGTCAAACTGGAAAGCTTGGCCTTTAGAGATATTCTTCTCGGCATGTCTTCAAGGGTGAGACAAACTGCCAGTGTGTACATTAGAGATTGACTGTATTAGTAGCACTGGTTGTACAAATCATAGTTAATGAGCATTTCCTGGTGCAGGTATTAATGTAATCAATGAAAAGTCCATAATTGTATTACAAATGTATATAAAATAACAGGAATTCAAGTACTTACAGTGTAGTAATGTCGACAGGCACACACACACACACACACACACAAAGAAGGATGACATATTTTCCACGCGGTTGCACGATCACAATGTTTCGCTTGTGTGTGTGTGTGTGTGTGCATGCATGCATGTGTGTGTGCACTTGCACGCACCTGTTGACAAATACTACACTGTGAGAACTTGAATTCCTATCCTTATATATAATTTTTTGGTAGTCTGGCGGCCTACTTGCAACCTTATTACTAATATAATAAATATATAAAAGGACTGGAATTCAAGTACTCACAGTCCAGAACCACCCAGTAGGCACACACACAAAGTAGGACAACACATTTTCTTTTCCACGCGGTTGCTCGATCGCGACATTTCTCTGGCTAAGCCAGTGTCATCAGGCGGTGAGGGCGTGGGAAATATGTCGTCCTACTTTGTGCGTGTGCCTGTTGACAAGTACTGGACTTGAATTCCTGTCCTTTTGTAAATTTTTGATAGCTGTGCGGCCTACTTACAACCTAATTACTAATATAGGTATTTCTTGTAAGCCGGGCCACCCAAAAACAATTTGGAAGATTAAGTTAACTTACAGTTAAATAAAATATGTTTCTAATAAAAGTTCTCTGAATAATTATTGGACGATGCCATTGATCTGCTTGTTTTCTTAGTGTCTCCCTTTTTCCCTGTCCTTGCATTCCAGCATTGCCCTATACTCACCCTTCTTCACCCTCATTGGCTCAAGACCTCACTGATAAGAGCTGTCCATAGCTCTCCACTCTCCTCTTTACTTAATAATTGTCATGGGTGTTCACATTATTAGGTATATAATAGAATATACTTGCTCAAAGATATTTACTTTTGTTGTTTTGATTCTTTGAGTCCCTACAATCACTTATTCTAAGTACCTGGATCAAAATATATTCTTTATCAAAATTACAGCAAGCTGACTCACATTCTATGTGTGAATTTTTCCATACATAATTGTCAGCAGTGTTGGCTATTAAGATTTGACCCACTAAACTCCTAAGTAAATTTTCAGCAGCTTCAATTTTAACACATTCATTTTTATTTCTGCACCCTTAACATATTTCATACACAACGTATCAATTCTCATTCCTACTTACAACAAACTCATAGAAAAAACATACTCTTAATAACTGTACAAAACAAAATTTATGTGACAAAACTAACTACTACATATACCAACACTTCCCCGTTTTTGACACATCAGATTTTTGACAAGTTACTCAGTCCAAGAGCCTGTGTAAATTCCTTTACTTTAACACATGATAAGTTCTTTGTTAACAGATCGGCAACATTATTCTCTGATGCAACATATGTGATACAACAGTCCCATTTTCCACTAATTCTTTACAAACATGAAACATAATAGCAATATGTTTTGACCTGACGCCGTCGGGTGAGACGTGGAGACGATCACGATACACTTTTGCCTGTGGTTGATGGGTGCGAGTGGTGATTCCTACACACCACACTTTGAGACTCACAGATCTCAGGGATGCTGTGGGTTCTGTGTGTTCATCTCACCCATGCATATTTACGAAACCACTTTTATACACAACATTGCAATATAAAACACTTGATGTAGCTGGGTAACTGATGCTACAAAGACTTACAACTTATACACTGTGAAGTATGTTTATTCGTACCAAGTTACACCATGCCAGAAAATGACTTAGGTGTTTTACTACTCGGACGTGACTAGCCAGTTCCGGTGGGTGATTCCCCAGCACGTTACTCAACTCGTGCACTCCGACTCGATGCTCCGCGGTGTTTGAAGAGACAGCTTCTACAAAGAAAGGGGCCTAAAGCTAGCCTTTATAACGTGGTATTGCTTGGCGCAATTAAGCAGAAGTTACAATGAAAAGCCCTAAACATGGGTGGATGGCATCTGATACACAAACTGTGTGGGCCACATGGCCTCTCCGACATATCCTCCTCTCATTTTGTTTAAATTCCAAAAAGCCTGAAAGGCTGTTAATAATTAAGTTAAGCGCATAGCATTACGCTGGGGATGTCTGGCAAAATGTACGAAAGGCAAAGGTTATCCGGTAAACTAAAAGTGCTATTGAAGCCTACATCAGTGCAAAAATATGAAGTGAGTACTTGACAGAATCTTATCTCACCAGCTCTCCTAGAACGACTGCTCAGAGGCAGGGGTCGCGCGGACATACCATGGCTGCCTATGGGGTTCACGCAAGTGGAAGTGCTATGGACACTGAATGAAAATATTATATTGCAATTGAAATGGCATCAAAAAAATTACTAAACAGTTTTACAGACAGAATTCAAAGTTATGTTTTCTGGTATTTATTGAATTGTCTTTTGAAGATGTTTTTGCCTGAATACTATTGTCTCTCTCTTTGGCTCCATGCACACTTTGAATTTGAAATAGCAATATTACACACGACCCTGAAATAAGACATGTTACACTTTTCAAACATATTTTACCCTGAAAGAAAACTTACGTAATACACTTAAACATTTTACCCTGTATTGGGAAAGTCCATACTTGTATCGGGATGCAAGCATGTGCTTACCCACGTGTACCGCTAGCGGCGAGTGCCATCATGGTCTAGCTGTGGCTGGCTCTTAACGGGCATCAGACCTTTCACTAATATCTGGATTGCTACTAAGTTCTATTGCTGCAGCATAATCTGCATGTATTATACATGCAATGTCGATAAGTTTCTCCTGTCCCAACTCATACAATAAATCTTTTAACTAAAGAACCTCTCATGTAACTTCTGCCATTGACATTATTCGGCATCCATAGTCGATCTTGCAATGCAACTCTCCTTTTTGCTGTATCATGAAACAGCTCCCCCTGCTAACAAAGTTACATATCCACGAATAGATTTCTCCCTTTCCATGTCCTTTCCCCAATCTGCACAATACATTTCCAGAATGCTATCTTCCTTTTAAAATGGAGTTTCAAGTTTTTACTGCCATTACGGTAGCTTATAATATGTTTCACTTCTTTCCACTTCCTAAGTGTTGGTTTCTGACACTTTTCAGAACATGACTGACTACAAATATTATGTCAGGCCTTATGTTGTTGGCTAAAGACAACAGACTTCCAACACCTTGTCTGTGATTGGTGGAATCAAACTCACACTCATTATCAGTAGCTTCCACATACCCACTAGGTAAAACTGTTTGACAGATCTTACACATTTGCATAGAAACATCCCCATAAATCTTATCAATGAATCTACTTTCGCACAATGTGATGGAATCAACTGACTGCTAAATTTGAATTGATAATACATTATCACAGGCCTGCCGTTTTAATGGATTTTATCATTTTGTATGGATTTTGAACACCTTGGAAAAATTCAAACGCAAACTTTGTGGTTTTTTTTTCTAAAGGTGGCATAACTAGCGCCTACAGCGACGTGTGTCAGTTTCACTGTTGCATTTGTTTGGAAGATTCTTATAATGGAGGTGGATAATTAAGCTAAATATTTTGGACATACACCATTGCTTCAATAGTGTATGTCCAAAATATTTTGCTTAATTATTCACTGGTGCAGGTATACAGTTATCTACATATTTCTGTTCCTGGCTGTATGATCACATGCAACGGGCAAGGCCATTATTGAAAAGAACTTTTGCTGGGAATTGCTGTTTTTATGCATTCAATCAGAATTTGGTGACTGTGTTTTGCATTGGGCATTGATATCACAATGGTGAGAAAACAAAAATTATCGCAGTTTCAGGCATATAAACGAAAGTATAAGTGTGTGTGGAGATAAGAATTACCATGGTTTGTACATTCCAAACCAAAATAACTACATTAAATATCTAAACGTCTTTCATATCCACTTCTTTCTGTAATTTGCAATTTTTTTAATTCCAAGATTTTTTACATGATTTCCAATGATTCCAGGATTTTACAGGATTTTTATATTCAGGAACCAGGATTTCAGCTTCAGGGCTGGTGGCAGCCCTGCATTAGCAGCACTTCTTAAGTGTCTGATATCTAGTTCTGCTGACAATTCAGACTTTGCAATTATTACTTCTTGCTTTTCTCCAATAACAATAGTATAATCTACACACAAACCTATTATCACATTTCTTCTTATACCTATACACACATGGTTCCTTTACACATATTTTAAAACCCAATTTCTTTATTGTTTTGTTTTGACAGAGGAAAAATGGCAAAAGAATTATGCCACAAAGTTGGGCGCCATTTTGATGGCGTTCGGTTCTTGGATTTAGGTTGATAGGAGATTTTCGGAGTGGTAAAGTTTGAGGTTAAGGAATTTTTGGAAAATGTTGGTTTTACTCAATAGGCACCAGGCATCATCACTGCGATGCTGTGAAGTTCTGGTAGAGCTGACTCTGTGATCTCAGGGTCGTTCAGCTGATGACCACTGCAATAATCATCTTGGTGGGAAACTGGTACTCCTCTGAATAAATTGTAAACTTACGTGTTTACTATGTGGTGGCCTATCTGGGCTGACTACACGCCCCAAAGCACATTTAGAAAACAATGCAATACGCTGAGAATGCTGAAATAAGCACACATTTGCATGGTACACTTGAGATTAATAGTGAGGACCTGCCCTCATCATTCCCAAAGGTAAGACGGAATAAAACACACAAATTCAGTTTTGCATGAATTTACTCATCGTAAATTAACACATTCCACTAGGGAACAACTTACAAGTGTTTCTGGGCTTTGCTTGCCAACAGACACTACACTGTAAAAATTGGCGCGAAGGCAGTTAATTGCTATTGTAAATTAAATGATCGGTACAAACGATGCTGGCCGCCCAGGCACGTGTTACATAAGACACACCAACACATGACCGACCCCTCGAGATGCTAATCGATGACTGACTCTCACTGCACGAAGTAGAGCGCTGGTCCCTACTGTGCTGCTGAGATGGTGTACGGCGGGCAAATGGTCTTAATGTAGGGGAACGCGATAGGCGTCAGTTTGCACTTAAATTCCAGTCTTGCTGGAATTTGGTAACTCATAAATACTCGTTTGTAATTTACAAACATTTCTGCCTGTTCCATTAAAACATTACATCCAATAGGAGTATGTAGAAATGCACTAGTTACATCTAGATGTTCTACCTGCCACTCATTTTTAACTGCTATAGCAATCAGTAATAATCTTAATGTTTTCCTCTTAATTACTGGACTAAATGTTTCCTCATAACTCAGATTAATTTCTTTCTTAAATCCTTGTACCACCAATCAAGCTTTATATTTCTTTACTTCCTCCTTTTCATTGTATTTAAGTTTAAAAACCCGCTTACAACCTATTAATTTTGCACATTTAGGTCTTTCAACAATTTCCCACACATCATTTTTATTCATATTCTCCATTTCTCTTTTCATTGCATCATGCCACTTCCTGGCATTGTGCCCTGACATTGCTTCTGCTACTGTTTGAGGTTCCATTTCCCTGATGTTACATATTTCTAAGTTACAACAAGCACACTTTAGCCTTACCTCTTCTACTTGATCTGCACAATTCTGATTCTACCATTATTGGTTCAACTGATCCAGACTGTTTATCAGCCTCTACTAATCAATAATTGTATGGGAAATTTTGTACTACTGATTCCTCTACAATTTGTTCATTTCCTGACTTTAATTCAAGTACATCAGTTTTTCTTGTTCTTATACACTATCAACACTCGTAAAAGGAAAAAACATGTTCTCCAAACACAACATTTCTCTTTACTATCATTCTTTCTATTTCTATGCTCCATAAAGTGTACCCATCTTTTGTTCCTGCCTCATAACCCATCATTACACATTCCTCTGCTCTTGGGTCTAGTTTCCCAGCATTTTGTCTAACAGCCCAGGCTCTGCAACCAAATACTTTGATTCTCCTAACCTCTTCTTCATCTAGAGCTCTATTCCACCGTAACTCAAAAGGGATTTGAAAAGCTAGTTCTGCTGATGGGACTCTAGTCCTTTCATATACAGTTCTCGTAGTATTTCATTTGAATGTCCTTTATTCACATGTTGATCCATGTACATACCCACCACATCACATCATGTCCACCACTACCTCGTAGGTACCAACCTTTCACATTAACTTACCTACATCTCCCTTTTTTACCTAATACAAAGCACTTTTTAGATTCATTTGAACACAAACATTGTTGACTTAAAACTAACACAAATACTGTTGACTTAAATCCTATTTAGGCACATATTCACTGAGGTATCGAGGTGTCCGAGAAATTCTTAGAGGCCGGGATCCTGCAGGAACAGAGGGTTCAATATTTACATCTGTGAGTGGATAGTCAACTCCAGCTCGAAACCCCTTAAACCCGTTATCTGATTGACCTGATTTCTGATTATGCTGAGGGTTTTTTGAATTTACAGTTGCAATTCTCCTTTCCCTTGACCATTAACACTGCTTTTTATTTTCTTTGTTTTCAGTACCTTGAACTGGATGTTGTTCCCTTGTGACTACAGATTTCTTAAGATGATAAGTGTTTCTTTGTTTTACCCTTCACCTTTCATCCTGTATCAGCACAGATCTAGGAGTAACACCCACTTTAATGACCCTGGCAGCCTTCCAAATGCCCTGATCAAGAGAAACCACATTAACGCCTTTTCACAAGTCAACGTTTCTGGATTTTGTACTTTTATAATAGCAAATTTTGTTCCCTTTTGCTGCTGTACTTCAGAGAAGTTTTGTACTACTGTAGGTTGCAGCAATTTATCATATATTTGCAAAACAATGGGAAATCAAAAATTATGATTACTTAACTAGGAACTGATACTCGGTTTTCCTGAATGCATCCCATGTTTCAGGTTTATGTAGCTATTCACTGTAAAATTAGCACTTTTGAAAGCCTTGCTTAAGATCTACTTGTATGCATTTTATGTATCAATTCGCCTTATGTAAATTTAACTTTGCAACGGGCCTCAATGCTTTATTAATGTGTCTGTCAAGTGAAACTGTGGAATTATTAGGAAAGTAAATATTTTTTGAACCTGCTCTTTTTGAACTTAGATGCATTACAATAACACCAGAAAGCAAGAGAAATAATTTAAGTTATCACAAATGGTTACCTAACACTTTTTATTCGACGTTAAGATATGGAACTACTTTCCATCCATTGTTACCAACTTTGCTGGGTGTGTGTCCCTCAGTTCACCCGTTAAAATATATGCAGGAAGGATCAGTGACTTTTTTCTAAGGTTGATTTTAAAAGTGCTCACTTTATCATGAACAGCCTTTAAGCAGCAGTCTTAACTACTCTTTTGTAAGTGATTTGCAGCATTCCTAGACCAGCCCATGGTCAAAATTATGATAAAACTTCTGTATAATAAAATAGACAGGACTGAATTTTTGTGTGTTATAGAAAGATTCCTTAGAGAGAGATGATTACAGTGTGTTTTTCTCTCATACAGAGAATTATGAATGTAGGCTGCTGAGATTGAATTGCATTTGCTCTTTTGTAAATGATTTCTTAAGAAAAATATATCAAAAATTGATTTTATTTTTTTAAGCATCTGTTCAGTAAACCCTTGGGGTTACTATTAAAATATTCAGCATACAAACATACTACTAATTTTGTTTGAAAAATTTTTAAATACAATTTTGTAAAAAAAGGCGGCAACATAAAAGGGAAGTTTAATATAATGAGACTTTCCAGTTTCTTTGTTGTGAAGGGGTTTTGTGCCAGAAAAAGTGGGGTAGATTTTGTTGTAGGAAGATTTTGTTTTGTTGTTGTTTTTACACCCGTTCATTTTACACCTACTTTTTTGGTTATATTTATTGTATTTAAAGCATAAATTTCTAATTTTTTGCACTTTGTAATATTTTTTTGCAAGCCCTCTAAAAAGTGTAAAAATAGGGTTTTAATGTGGAGGTCACACACACGCACACGCGCACGCACACATGCGCACGCACACCCCCCCCCCCCCTCTGACACGACAGACGTTCTGTTAAAAGCTATTGGACTGTGGCAGCCTATAAACTTATCTTTTCTGGTCAAGTTCTGGTGTCACCAGAACAGATAAGTTTGTGATACTATACAGTCAAAAATGTGAAATTTAAATAAAAAAATAAATATAAACGTATTTCGGAGTGATCACTTTATTTATTGACTATCAAATAATTACCATGATATCAACAAATACATTTGCATAATGTTAATATACTTTTCTACGTATTTTTAATGTCATAATCATAAACAACAACTATTTACAAAATTCAGTTTTCTATTTCGTACACTGCAATACTTTAATAATATTGTGTTAAATGATATTTTCATTGTAATGCTTTATGGTACACAATATTTTTTGTTTGATTACCTGGCGCGTAAACAAACAAAGCTGATGGTTTTCCAACATGGGAACAGGCGACATACAATTGGCCATGCGAGAAACATGGGTTTTCAAGATTAATGCCGCAAACACTCAATGACTGCCCCTGGGATATATTTATAGTCATAGCGAAAGCAAGTCGCACTGGAAACTGCAGTCGTTTAAATTCAAATGGTATGTCAGTTGAAATCATTGGGATGCGAGGTATCAAAACGTCTTCTCCTTTATACTTTCCCTTTAGAATGGTTACTTCGATCACGTTGTTCAGTAATTTTTTCACCGCTAGCCATGTGCCATTAAAAAGATGCGGTTGGTTGATATTTCGCAACCTTATGATCACCGATCCGACCTTTAATTGAAGATTGTGAGTTGGCAATCCTGGAAAATCCAGCGAGTTCAAAAATTTGGGTGGATAGTTGACAACATCATCTTGGTTAGTAGCGGAATCAACTGATTTGTATGTCCTCAATTCACCGGCAATTTCATTTTGAATTTTGAAATTAAATTCATTTCATCCATGTTTTTGGCAGCCAATATAGCTCGTTCGCTCAACCAAATATGATCTCTGTAATTTTGAGCAACGTTTGGAAACACCTTTTGAATGAGTACGGTTTTTGATTCAGTAAACTGACAAAAATTGTCAGGAAAGGTAATGCAGCCAGTCCAAACGTCTGAAGGGAATTTGCCATTACCTATTTCAATGAGTTGTTTTGAAAATATTTCTCCAGATTGATCATTTTGCAACTCGACATGCATATTCTTGCTTAAATTTAATATCTTGACATGTTTCCACAAAATGGAGGCCTTTAAACATGCATTAAGTTCATCAGCTGGCGTTGACCGTGGAATCACTGGCAATGTTTGACGAGAATCTCCTGCTAACAAAATCATCGCACCACCAAATCGGTTTTGATTGTTCCGCAGATCTTGCATGGTTCGGTCTGATGCCTCCAAAGACTTTTTATGTGCCATCGTGCATTCATCCCACACTATCAATTTACATTGCTGCAAAACCTTTGCCATTGCAGAGTTCTTCGAAATGTTGCAGATCGGAGTTTCGTTGCTTTGCATATTCAACAGTGATTTTAGCGCTGAATGGGCTGTTCGACCGCCTTCCAACAATGTAGCTGCAATGCCTGATGAAGCAAGTGCGAGTGCAATTTCATTGTGTGAGTGAATTGTTGCTAAAATTAATTAAATCAAAAAAGTTTTTCCTGTACCACCAGGAGCGTCCAAGAAGTAAATCCCTCCAGTTCCATCATTTACAACTTTCATAAGAGTATCAAATACATACTTTTGTTGTTGGTTCAACAGCGGAAGATTTATTCGAACTGATTCTCTTAAAGCATCAAGATGGTACATATTTTCGTATTGCAACTCTTGATTAAAAGCATCGTGCATCGGGTGATTGGGCGCGGCCATGCCTAATTGAGATAATACTTTGTTTGACATCATCAAGCACATGTCCTCAATTGATATTAACACCTCATAAATTTCTTCACTGACTTGTAAATTTGGATTTCCTGTTCTAATGCGCATTTGATGCAAGATATCGTCACACATATCATCTTTGTATTTTATCCATAAATCAATTGGTTTTGATGGAAGCATGTTGATATAATTATAGAAAACAATGTTCGTATTTGATAAGCTTGTGAAGAAATTACAGCATCATTGAGAGTTTCATCCCAATGAGCGTCATTTTCTAACAATTGCAAACATTGACAGGCTTCTCTGTAAGAGCCACACAATTCGCCATTAACAGTTCGTAAATGTTGGAATGATGTTGGGCCTCGAACATTGACTAATAGCAATCGCAAATAAAAACACTCATCGTTGCTTGGATGGACTGAATAAATTCAACCTATTGCATCAGTGGAATATACATTTGGGTAACCTGGAACTGGTTTTCCTTATTTCCGTCGTTGAAATTTCTTTGAGGATTGATTCCAAGTATAATATTTTGGCATTTCGGAGTATAGCAGTGTTCGGGCCAAATCATCATTCTGACACATTTAAAAAAAACTGGTCAAGGTTGTAGATGGTGGTTGAACAGCTCGTTGTAATGCGTTCTGTGCCGTGAAATATACTCTTTGACCATTTTCTAAGTGTATGGCTAAGTGAACAACAGTGGGATGTCTTTCATGAATGGGAACAGAAAAAATGTGCCAAATTGCTTCATTACTGCTAACATAGCGGCCCATTTGGTATTGGGTAACTTCGTCATTGGAATTTTCTGCACCAACTCCAATTACAGCCATGTCACTTCCTTTGGTTACATATTTACAAATGTATTTGATAGATTTCACGGGATGGCAAGATTCAACATTGATGTGCGCCTTGAAAGTCTTTGATAGGATCGGTGAATATGGAACAATCCAACGATTATCAATTTCAATGTCTTGTTGATTCACTTTGTCTTCCGTTGTCTGCAGTCGATCGGCGACAATACAATGGATAACCATCATTTCCGGTAATTGTTTCTGCTACTAATGCCCGTGGATAACGCTTCGAACATTTACCATCCAACATACACAATGAATTTTGATTAAGTGTTCCACAGGGACCATGAATCATGTTTTTAATAACTACCTCATGCAAGCTTGGCTCTACTTGTCTATCAGGGATTTCAGTTGATATCACTTCATCAACTTCATTTGGTCTTATCTTCTCAACCAACCAAATCAGAATATGTGCATGAGGCAATCCACGTTTCTGCCACTCCACAGAATACATCCAGCAGCGCGTCTCGCCAAACACGCTATGTTTTACTATGAAATCCATCAAAGATTTCAACTTTTGTTTGAAGACTCTTGCAGTAATGTCATGGCGATCAATGGGTGATTGGCCAGGGAATAACTCAAGTTTGATTTCTGTCCACTGCGGATTGCACGTGAATGTGATAAATAAATCTGCTGTACCATAATGACAAACATACGACATGGCATCTTGAGCATATTCATGCATATGTCGAGGACTTCCAATGTATGTTGCTGGAAGAATTGTCATCCGGCCGACATTCTCTGCATTTCCAGCAGTATTAATCGCATCTCGAAGGTGAATATACTCTTCAGAATGGAGTTTGGTCTGGTTCAACCTGATGAATGTCAATCGCTCTGTTTCAATTTTGACATACATATCAACAGCATATTGGTGAAATAATCGCCGACATTTCAAGATGTAATTGTCTTCATTTTCACGAACCATCAGGCGGTATGAATAATAGTTCATTTAACTGACTTTTTTGTTGGTTTCGGCACCTGTAAATAAATCATTGTTTTAATAACAGTGATTGAATTTGCATATAACACATATAGCAGCTGATACAAAATCTCCATTGCTAAACCTAATTTTTAATTACCTGTAAGGGGATTTATTATCTTGATTGAGAAGTGATAACCATCTTCACCGTGCCAAAATATGATGGGATATTGTAGCGCATCATATGAGCAGTGTGTTTCATACACACGCTGTAACTGATCATTCCAGCGATGTAAAACAATATCACAGGCTTCCAAATTTTCTCCAACTATAACAATGGCAACTTCATCAATTGTAGGTGCATTGAAACATCTTGCATGTTGGCCCATAGGAGTTTTATCAGCTCTGATTACAATTTTGTGATTATCAGATTGCATGAGATCCAGTGCAGTTGTGAACAATGCAATCAACTGATTGTGTTGATGAAAGAAAGTTTGTAATTCTTCTACAATAGACCTCTTCACTGAACTATTATGTGCACAACGCAGATCAATTGCTTGTGTTGAATTGCCCATGAAATAAATTTGCAGGAATTTGTAGTCGCCATCTGACACTGGCAACAGTGAACCTGCTCGGTGATATATTTGGCCTTGTATCTGTAAATTACAAAGACAGGTTTATTACTTTTGTTACAAAAACTATAAAATAAAATAAACAAAGTAATAAGTCTGTTTGTTATATGTTACCTTGAAAGTTGGCCTGAAATTGTCCCGAACTACATCTGTTGCCCCAAATGAAGTCATTTGGAAGCAGTTGTTATATTTTTGGATATTTGTAAGGAAATGTATGGAATCCGTTCCTGTTCCTGAAACCAATGAGTACAATGGCTCTGGTGGCGGAACCAATGGCACTAATTTCACTTTGCCATTTGCGCAACACAATCCAGCGGCTTCATTTTTGTATTTCAATGCCTTACAATGTGGGCAAACTGAGTTCATAGATCCAATAGCAACGCATTGGTAGGCACTGTAGTCAATTGAAACATCGTAACTGAAAGCAGCTCGTTTCAAACTTGCAAGATTATTAGCTGAATGACGCGCTGCATGGGTTTGTGATATCCAAATCCTTCCAATTTCATTTCGCTCTTCACGTTGCTGTGCAGTCCGATTAGACTGAAAATTAACTTGGTTTCTAGCATTTCGAGTTCTTCAACTCAAATTGCTCCACCCGCGTCTTATAGGCGGCATGAGTCTTGAACTGAGTATAAATGGAAACACACACAAAATAAACCAATCAACCATAAATAAATTGAGGAACTTGTTTGTCGATTGAGAAGCGAAGATTTAAAAACAATCAAGAAAATAATTGAGAATCTACTGAAAAAACTATCAAAGACAAACTGTTTAAAGTAGAAAGAGAAAGTGTCAAATCTACGGATGCATTCTAGTAGTTTATAGTAATTTTAAGGTTGCGTTCATAATTATAAAGTTACTAATTAAATTTTAAATGTTTTTTTTTAAGTTATGTTATGGTTTGGTACTCTTGTTTTATTTGAACAAAACAAAACAGTAAGACAATGAATCGAAAGTCGATTGGTCCAGCCGTTCTCGATTTTTGCGCTTAGAAACACATTTAGCCATTCATTTTTATTTTTTCCAATTTTTCTCCTCATAAGAACCTTCCTTGGACTTCAACGAATATTTGAAAAAAAAAAAATTTTCCCGAATTGGTCCAGCCGTTCTCGAGTTTTGTGCTTAGCAACACATTTAGCCATTCATATATATATATATATATATATATATATATATATATATATATATATATACACACACACATATATATACACATACACAGTCATGTGTTTACAGGTATGACCAAGGATCCCCCCCCCCCCCCCCCAGATATCAATTTGAAGTTAAGCTATAGCTGCATGATCAGCATGGCTCCCTATTGCATTTGAGCAATTGTAGTTTATGTTGTTCCAGGCTTTGCTGTACCAGATGCATTTAGAGGCCGCAGAGCCACTGCTAGTGCCGGTTCAGTACTACGGCTGTGGCTTCACCCTCTCCTGCCTTCTGAAGCCCACGGGCGAGCACTGTGTCACTATTGGCCGGGATGGCACACTCTCCGTCTGGCACACAGCTTCTGGCACAGCAGTGAGTACTAAAAGATATGTGGAGTAATGTGTGCTTTGCCAGCTGCACATTTAGTTCCAACATTAAATTTACCAGTTTGAATTTAATTAAAAAGCATTACAAATTGGTTAGAAGAAGTATAAAAACATCTCAAAATCACTTGTTTACTAAGCAGTGTTTAACCTCAAACCCAATCCACACCATTTTTGTTAGCTGTATTGGCAGAAAAGCAGTTCAATGTTGGTACACGGAGATTGGTTGTGCGCAGCCAGCAAGATCGGCCTACCTCTTCTTTAATCTATGGTCAGAACCACCCCGTGGTATGGATTCTTCTTGTCACTGCTGTTAACATAAATATGTGCTTTGAAAATTGTTAAATTTCCACCAACTTTCAGCATAATACAGATGTAGCCTATTTAAGTTAATGATGCAAAAAATATCACATCACTGAGTACGTGATTTTGACATTTGTATTTTGGAGACATATTCAAGATGCAATAAGTTTAATTCACACTGTCTTGTTTTGCATGTGAGTGTTAATGATTAATTTGAGCACTTAACCCACCATCTGTTTGAATAATTTCAAGGTTTCTATGGAGAATTCAACATGGTTCTCCAGAGTGAGGAGTAGTAATGCTGCTCATTACACGTCAGACCAGTGCAGACATACCACAACTTAATAGTAGAACTTTATTTCATCATTATTTTGCATAACATTTTCCTGTTTAATAACTTACCTTCACTTGAAGCCCAAGCATGATTTCCAATACCAAACTTACAATTATACCTTACATCAGAAAGAAAATTTTAGGTCACGTCAGGAGTGTTAAAACAGGAAGATTCTACTGTAACACAATGCAGAATGAGAAGAAACTTCCACTATTGAAATACTTGAATCATTACACAAAATATTTTGTAAAAAAATAAGTACCTGAAAGGATGGAACTGAAATTTGAATGGAACAATTTGAAAGGATGCTGTGAAAATTGTGGTGTTGTATGGCAAACATTGTAGTCAGTTATCTCAAAAGTGAAAAAGACACTAGGGCAAGTGTTCACAAGTTAATATTTGAAATAGACACTTAAGTTGTTGGATGTAAACTCACATAAATGTGTAGTCAGGCTAACATATTTTCACTTCCTATGTGAGGAAGCTGATCTAGCAAGTAAAATATGAACATACCACTACACATGAAATTTTTTCCTCCTGTTGTTTGTATTGGTGCAGGGCCACTACTCTTAGACACTGAAAGTGGTGTGCAAGTGTACTTACTTTGCCAGAGATAGCCTCGTCAGGGTTTCTGGCCAGGAGCTAGGCCGAGTGCTCCTGTGTATATTCTGGGGTCTGATCTCTCTGGGGTGCTGGATTTATCCCTTTGTAGACAGTCGGCCTGGTTGGCTGCCGGCAGGGCACAAAGTCAACTGTCTTTAAAACTATTGGGTGTCAGAGCTGTGGCAGGTTTAAGTACTCCTGGGCGACGGATCACTGGGCATGAGTGTGCAACAATACAAGTATCTGGTTGATGTGTAGAAGGCTTAGGTTGTGGAGCAGGCGCAGGACGGAGTATGTCAGGGATCCGGTAGGCGATTACCGGTGGTTGTGGAGCAGAAGACAAGTTTATGAGTTCAGCAATCCACAGAGACATCTTCTGTTTTGTACGAACTGGATCACTGAAGAGTTGACTTGGTACCTCCGGCGTCACTGGCTGCTGTAGATGTCTGATGGCCTGGGCTTGTTCTCTGTGCTGGAGTTTGGTCAATGGAGGCTACTGGGTCCAGTGAGTACTCGTGCAAATGCCCAGAGGCAAGTAAGGTCAAACTAACCCGTTCCTTGAGACCATGTCTCTTGGAATAGGTCATATGGAAGCACAGACACTTCCTTGTCAAGGAGTGGAAGGCAGGCTCCTTGTTCTCCCAATTTATGTGTCGAACCATGAGCCATACGTAGCATAGTGGACACCCTATTTCCAGCACCTGGCAGGGAACTGCAGTACACGCTGGAAATTGGGCCGCACTGACTAAGGCTGGACACGTGGGTTTTGCTCTGAGTGAGTCTCCTCAACCCAGTGAGCCTCTGCCTCTCTTGGTGGGGCCTGCTGTAAAGAGATTGGTGGACATCAAGCTGACAAGCGACGGCGGAGTCAGTGTACCTGTGTGGCAGGGCCATTCCACCCACAAGGTAGATGGAAGGGCATGCCGAGCTAGGTGCATGTGGGTAAAAACCAAAGTGTACTGAGCACTGGAGCAAACTTTCCTGGGAGGACCTGCGTTCCCTACCTCGGTACAGCAAAACTGGGAATTAAGTTTTATAGCTACAGAAAGTTGGTACACAAGGTTGTTTTGTCTCAGTTTCATGTTTATTGCAATGAATTGGAAGAAAACGTGATGACATACTCGCTACTGGTCATTTGGAACTAGTAATTGCCTAGGAAGCTGATAGTATGTCTGTAGGGGCCGGTAGAGGCAACCGGTGTTGACTGGGATACAAAGCTGGCATGGCCTGGCTGTGTAGTTGAATCCTTTGATTGTTACCATAGTTCCCTATGCTGCCGTCGGTACACTATGCTGGGCACGACGCAGGAAGATTAAGTATGGTAAGGAAGGATAAGCCCTTAGAAGGACTATAGGATGGCAGTCCCTGTTCTCGTACATGCCAGTGCTGAGGAAGGGGGGTAGGGTTAGCAAGGGTCTTCCGTGAAGGGAGTCCTGAATAACAGTACCAAGTGGTCAGACAACTAGGGCCTAATGCAGATTACGAGCAACAAGTGCTGGAATAAAGCTAAATATGGGATTTTCCTGAGCAGCGTGTGCTAGGAAGGATGCAGGTAGATTAGCAATCTTGTTGGATTTGAGCTACTGGCACTAGAAACGAAGACTGGTCTAAGCAGAGCTTAAGGAGCGCAGGCTGGTCAGTGTCTGAGCAATGTGTGCTAGACAACCGAAGACTGGTCTTGAGGCGTGCGCAAAAACCTCCTTTTATACTAATTTGCTGCTGATTGGCCAGCGTCATGTTGGTGAGGGGTGAGCAGTGAGCGGAGGGGGGGCAGGTAGCGAAAGGCATGGCTTACAGCTGTGATGTCACCAGCCGGGTGGGGGATGGGAAGCAAAGGACAAACGATAAAACTAGCACTATGTAGCAGGGGTAAAAGGAACTCGTCCAGCTTACATAATTACAGTGGGTCAATGAATAAAACAAGCTAGGAGGTAGACAGAAATATCTCAGCTCACATGGTGGGAAATAAAAAACAGGAAAATAAATTCCTATCTCAACAATGCTAAATAGTGGGATGGAGCTGAGGTCATCTGAACACAAATTCTAAATATGTGGCATGCGTAAATTTGGTGGATGTTACCATTGGCTTGTGTATTTTCTCAGGACACTCCCATTTCACCTGCCATTGCATTCTGCTGCAACTACATCTTCACCTCATTTCATCCTCAGTTTGAGTTTATTCTACTCAGATTAGGAACAAAACAAGATTTCTTATGGAAGAGTTTGGCATGGAAAAAATTTCCACCGCAAGGTGCATTGGTGTTCCAAAGAGGTCGCTTTTAAACTAGCGGTAAATGGAGAAATTCTACTCATTTGTTTAAAAGTTTGTGTTTGCTCATTATTTTGTAACTATTATCCATGACCTACAATGGTGTTTTCACTAACAAATAGTAAAAATACAACAGTGTTTGGCATTGAGAGTCCATAAGCAATCTTAGTTCAGTGGAAAAACAGTACAAATTTAAGTGTAAAATACATATAGCTGTCATCAAAAGAATATTTGTGCTTTCCTTCTTTCGCTTAAGGAAACTGCGCAGGAAAGTATTCAAAACTTGTATTTTTAATAATTTAATAATTTTTTTAATTCAGTTGTCATATTCAACTAAAGTAACTGTGTGAGTAAACATTTTGTTATATCCAGTTTATGACATAATATTAAATCACTATATACAAAACTAAAAAAATCTGGTACACATGCAACACCAGTGCTGCTACCTGGTGGTGAAAATTTTCAGCTGCCAAACTAAAAGCATTGAACTTCCCAATCTGAGTAGAATAAACCTAACCTCAGTGGCACTCAAGACCTAGCTGTTAAATGCTGATCAAAACCACTCAACTATAAGTCAACTCCATTAATAGCCTATCAACTTTTTCTACAATTTTTTAAATACTGGTTTTATTGGTTATGGTGGAAACTTAGTTTTTTGTGATTCTTCAATGATATTTTGAGTGTCCGAGACTAATTTATGCTTGTGGTATTTTGCACATATAAGTTTGATTTTATTACATTAGAACTCTACTGTTAGGTAGCCGCCTAACGGTGTGCAGAGTTCCAGCAGAAAAAGTTTTATTAAAAAATTGTGTAATGGGTTTGAGTGAGGTCTGCTTATGAATAGCACTTAAGAAACGTTATTTATCTGTATATATTTTTCAGTTTCTCTATTTCTCTCTAAAGCATGTTTTTGCGATAGTAAAAATGGCTCAAACAGGTGTTTTCAAGGTAATTTTTAGGTATGAGCATTCCGGTACAAAATATTAGATAAGGAATAGGGATGTGCACCAAACATTTATTTGTGTATTACTATGTCATGAAATGGTAGGGTCTCCACTGAAAGTCTCATAGAAGCACATTATCGATGGCAAGACTGCATGCCAGTTCAGTGCTTTGCGCGTAGAGGCGATGAGAGAGTTGATGCGCATGTCTCAGTTGCCTCTAGCGCTCCCATGCTTTTAGGCCTCAGACGCGCAAATTTCCTTCAACCAGGTGGCCACCTTAAGACCCCTCATGGTTTCCAGGAATAAGGTTGTTAGTAAGGAATTAACGTGGCTTAGCTGCTAACGAGGGGTGGAGTATGCCGGATTTGAGAGAAGCCCTGATGCATGGCGAGAAATTTAGTAAAGATGTTAAAGTTTTCTTAAGGTGCCAGCCCATCTATTACATGGGTGAACATGTGGAGACTGTATCTCAGGGCAGTATCAGGTCGACAGCCATGTGGCGATTCCCTCGCAGCACATGTCAATGAAAGAATGACAGTTCAAGTACACAATTACACTGTTCATAAATTGAGCACGTGTGTTTTCTGGAGTGGGCCAAATCGATAGGGTACATTTAAGTACAAATGCAAATGAAAGTAACACGAGAGTCCAAGGAAAACGTATATGTTGCAAAACAAGAGTACATTAACTAACAATGCACTACCCTCACCTGATGCAGGCATGGTATACTAGGCCTGCCATCGGCCGACACAGGATAAAATCACTACTAAGCATGTGAAAAACTTGCAGGCGTTACACTCTCTGGAGCCACTAGTCTGACGGAGAGGAGGATGAATATGCGGGAGGAGTAAAAACTACTAAATGGTTCCGGCAATTTAAAGACTTACTATTTCAGCTAACATGGATAGTGCAAAATGATGTAAGCTCCCACAGTACGTGATGCACGTCCATCCTCTTAGGCCCGCAACTCAAGACTAAAGATGGCGGCACAGATATTACGTTACCTGGAGGGCCATCTCCTGCCAGCATCTCAAGGGAATTTACATACTACATACCTTGAACAAGTACACATCGGGAAACACTCAAAACACAAAATAAACCCTAAGTAATTCCGACACATAAAAATGAACTAATTAATGTTCACTGTCTCTGTTGTTATGCGTGTTGGAGAATTAACAATTAGTTGGAAAAGCTGGAAGATGCTTGCAAAGCAAATGGAAAATCATAATAAAATTCAACAAAACATTTTACACTTACATAGGCACTCAAAAGGACAATATTAAATTAAAACATTAATTTAATATGACGCCGTCAGGTGAGACACGAGACGAATGATGACACATATACTTGCTGGTAATTTGGGCGCCAGTGGTGCTTCCCAATCACCACACTATTGAGACTCAGGGTTCTCAGGGATGTTGTGGTTTCTGTGTGTCCATCACACCCACGCGTACTTACAAACACGTTGGCAATACTAAACTTTTAATAAAAATCTCTGAAATAAACAATTGATAAAACATATGTGGCTAGGACACTGTCCCTACTGAATAAAAAATTGAGTTCACTAGACTTGTTTTTATTGATATTGTTCATACACATCAACATGCCAATGAAATGATTATCTCGGTCACGACTAGCCAATTTCGCTTGGGTGCCCCCAGCCCATAATTAACCTAGCGCATGCCTAAATGGGTGATCTCACCGAGGTGCGTGAACGCACAGTCTTCACAATGGAAGAGGGCCAACAGCCGCTAGGGTGGACTGACGGTTTTTCCCTGAAGACAGGACATGGTGAATTACAAATGAAAACTATTAATACACATTAACACGCATGATTACTCTGCATCACTAACGCAAACTCGTCGGGGCTCGCCCTCCAGCACGTGGTTAGTGTGGTGACGACCTATACACAGAGCCGGCTAGGATGGGAATAATTGCACCGTACACTAATTACACAATTACACAGACCCTTGAATGGTACATGAAATGAGATGGGACACGAGATAAATTTCACAATAAATACACATGTGTGAAAACAAGCTTAGGTGGCACGGATGCCGCTGGATGAAGTTCGTAGCGGACCACATGGTGCAGGTGAAATTGCAATATTTCTGCGTGGAAACAGCAAACTAAATTCAGATAAAATATTATTCGTGTTGAGCAAGTGGTTCTCTTTACGATTAGCATTGTTACAGGCTTGTAACATGCATGATGGCGGTGAAATGAAACATTACTGTGACCGTGTGGTCAAGTACAAAAAGCATCAATTTAGATGAAAAATTTATTGAATCCCGAATGAAAAATACATAGAGCCCTGAAATAAATGATTGCACATATAATGTTATATAAATAAGCTCTTAAAATGCAATGATGGCATATACAAAGACTTGGCTTCAGTTGGTCACGTGGTTATACATGATGTTGCCGTAAAATATTCAAACACGAAAATTACCCATAGATACATACATAAAAATAAAGCTCTTAAAATTGCGTGTAGCAATTATGCAGAAGTTACACTGAAATGCCATAAACATAGGCAAATGGCGTCTGATTCAAAATGCGTGGCTCGCGTGACCTCTCCGACATCTTTCTCCTTCTTCTCCTCGATTAAGTTAAAAATGTCACAAGGGCGTAAGAATTAGTAAAGCGGAAGCATAATGCTGGGGAAAATGTCTGGCAAAAATGTACGCAAGCAAAGATTAATTGGTAAACTACATTGACTATGGAAACCTAAATCAGTGAACAAAATTTGTAGTGCATACATGACAGTGTCTTACCTCGCCAGCTCTCCTCGACAGACTGTATAGATACAAGCGTCGCACGGACCTACCATGGCCACCTAAGGGGCTCACATAAGCGGGAGTGCTATGCACACTGAGTGAAATATTTTATATTGAAAATAAAATGGTACAAATTAAATTAGATATTGTTTTACATTTCTATAATTTTCTTATGAATTTTAGTATTATTTTAATGTCTTTTTGTGATGGCGTTCATGCTGGAGTATTAAGTGTTCTTAATCTCAGTGCCACAGGCACTTTGAATATTCATAACCAAACAATTAAAATTAGTACAAACACTTTAAAACATTTTAAGACATATTAAACACTGTAAGGACAATATAACACATTTTACCCTGAAATTAACATTTATAGGAACGTTCAAAATTATCAGCCTCTTTGTGCACGTACGTGACACGTGAGCGCCGTCATGGGCTCTAGCGCCGCTGGCTGTTAGCCGGCATCAACGTATAGCAAAAGGGACTGTAGACATTAATTAGTCAATTTTACATGTTGGAATTACTTTCTTAATTCCTCTAAGGGTTTGTTTTGTGTTTTGAGGGTTTCCCAATTTATACTTGTTTAAGTGTATGTATAGGCTGTTCACTGTAAAGTGAGCAATTTTTTAGGCTCTGCTAAATTTTTTGTTTTAATTAATCTCTACCTTTCCACCACTTTTTAATGTAAACATTGCAATAGGACTAATAAACACAGTTTATAGATTTTATCACTCTTACTCTCAAAAGTTGACGATTGAGACTGCAATAAAATATATTTATTATGGGTTAATACCTTTTGTGAGGGCCTTAAAAAGTGCTCTCTTTACCGTGAACAGTCTATAATAATGTAAATTCCCTAGAGATGCTGGAGGAGATTGCTGCCAGGTAACGGGATCTCTATGGCACCATCTTTAGTCTTGAGTAGCAGGCCTAAAAGGATAGACGTGTGTCATGCGCGCTGCGGGAGCCTTCATCATTTTGCACCGACTATGTCAGCTGAACTAGTAAGTATTTAAATTACCGGAACAGTGTAATTGTTTTTGCTCCTTCCGCATATTCATTTCCCTCTCCGTCAGACTTGCGGCCCCGGAGAGCGAAACGCCTGTGAGTTTTCTAAGTGCTTATTAGTGCTTTTATTCCGTGTCAGTCCATGGCAGGCCTAGTATGTCATGCCCACATCAGGCGAGGGTAGTGTATTGTCAGTTAATGTACTCTCGTTCAGCAACATACGTTTTAGTTGTACTCTCATTTTGATTTCATTTTTATTTGTACTTAACATACTCTAGGGATCTGGCCCACTCCAGAAAATCCACGTTCTCAATTTATAAACAGTGTAAATGTGTACTTGAACTATTGCTTTAATTCTTTCATTGACGTGTGCTGCGAGGTGGTCGCCACATGGCTGTCGACCTGCTACTGCCCTGAGATAGTCTCCACGTGCTCACCCATGTCGTAGATGAGCTGGTACCCTGGGAAAACTTTAACATCTTTGCTAAATATCTCACCATGCATCAGGGTTTCTCTGAAATCTTGCGTACTCTGCCCCTCCCTAGCAGCCAAGCCACGTTACAGTTTTTATTTCTTCATAATGAAGTCCACTGCTGATGCTGATTTTTCGGATGTACACTAAGGAAATATTTTTGAATATGGGTTTTAATTCTTTAGGAACATTAATAGGTCCACACAAATTTGATTTCTTTCATATAATTATGTCCTTTTTTTGTTTGATTATGTAGCACTGTGTGTTCGACAGTTAATTGTAACTTTCCATAAATTAACAATTTTCTGGGTTAAACTTTTGTTAAAACCGAGTTGTGAACATTTTTTTGATTCCCCCTTCTCCACTTCAAATTTTTTAAAATTTTATAACATTTTTTTATTATAGTTTTATGAGGAAAATATGTTACATTTACACAACACTTAAAATAATGGAAACCAACTTAATGAGATGTGTTATTATTAAGTTGGTAACACTGTATAGAATTAGTAGCTATGTGGCTGGTTTACACAGCCATATCACTGTGCAGGTTGCTGCTGTTTCATTGAACCATCAATACTTGGCGATGGTGGCCAATCCTAGTACGCCATATGTGGTGCTGAGCAGAAGTGATGGTGCACTTGACTTCTTCAACTTTTATAAGCTAAGTGAGCCTCAGGTACTGCCACTTTTAAAATATTCACATATGTAACTAATAAATTAATTATAGATTGATACAAATGGAGGACTTTTTGTTTTGGTGTGTGAAATCGAAGTGTCCATTCAAAACAGCTAGTGTAAAATGTCTTGTCGCACAAATTGTTTCCATTTGAAATGGCAGAAATTAATACAGTTGATCATTAATTGAATACATAATCTAGTAGGTTTCAGTTTTGCATATAAATCACATTTGTGGAGTTGTTCTCAAGTCAGAAGTGTAAACACGTGATAAGCACAATAGCAGTACACTTAACAAGTGTATTATACACACACAAAAAAAAAGTTAAAATAATTAGGAAAAGTAGTGCAAGTTATTAGCTCTTGTAAAAGCTGTTAAGGCAGAGTCTTTAAAATTCACAGGATGTACTGAGCAGGCAAAGTACTGCTGCAGTACTTAACACCTCACCAGTCAGTTATATTGCTGCAGCAGTTATAAAAAAAAAAAAATACTTACCTGTTTCTCATCTGCATGCAGATCACGTAGCGCTGGTTGAAGAGCAAAGGTGGCTTAAAAAATAATGAAATACTATGATGTTGATGGAATTACACACAATGCTATTAGAAGTGAAATATGCACGCACCAGAATGAAGAAAAAGCACACAGTGAGGTGAATTTTCTGTTTTACTAACTACTTGTGATTGCTATTTTTGTTATTTTTCAATACAAAATTTACTTCTGGATACATAAAAGAAAATATCCAGTTTCGGTATCTCGAAACCATGAAGCAGAAAATAAACAAAGCAAATAAATTCCCTGTTTAAAAGATACTTGTGTCGCAACACTTTGTTCAGCAGAGTTGTCGATGCTGCAGCAGTGATTTGCATGCTACTGTTCATGTCCATAACTTTGCAATACTGAAATTCATTGCATAATGTGTGATGTAGCAAACCGAGCATGCTTCACAAATCAAGTATGTACTGTATTGATAAAAATTAAAAAGAGTGCAAGCTAATACATATTGCTATGCAATGAAGTAGCAGATTCAAAGTAAATGTGGAGGCATGTGAAATGCAAACCAGGTGAAGTAAGGTGACGTAAACAGAATTTTTCTTTATAAGAGGTTGAAATAAAAGTAAAAGCAGTTTTTAAATGACATATATTTGCAGGTTGTACTTCTTTACTAAACTACTTGCAGCTGTAGTTTTTCACATATTCTATGCTAAACTTTTAAATTGTGTTAAAAAATAGGATTAAAATTCTATTGCCCACAATAGGGTAATAATACCACATTTACTGTATTTCGTTGCATAATTTTCACTATTGCATAATGGTTGCAACCCCAGGTTTTTTTAGTGAAAAAAAAAAAAAAACCACCAAAAATTTGCAATCTTTTTGGCACTGCAGCCAAGCCCATGGAATGTACCCTACTCCAGATGCCTCACCACCAACAAATTTGTGAAGAGAGTGAATACGTCAGCCTTGGGAAGGGGATGAGTTGGTGTAGTTCCAGCCAAGACAATTTGTAGCAAAAGATAACAGAGGATGACAGAAGTGTTTTGCCTCCCTTCTCAAAGGGACAAACTTTGCCTAGCGTGGAGGCTATCCTCTTCCCTACAGGAAAGCTGAGAAATTTATGACAGAAGGATGCTATGCTGGTTGCTAGGCAACAACTTCCCCTCTCACCAGGCATGAAAGGGTTGGAAGAGAGAATGGTGCAGTAGTTGATAGTGATGTGTACCACCTGTCAGCCTCCCAGGCCATTCACCATGCTGCCTTGAAACCAGTGCAGTTCACCACACTGCCACGAGAGGGCAACAGCGTCCAGGCAACATGTCCTCGCATGCGTGTGTGCGTGTGATGGTGAAGTGTAATGTTAAGTATTAATTTTTCTTGATGGCCTTTCTAATATTATCTGCAGTGTTTTATTTTCTTTATGTATGGTTAGTCATTATCTGTGTGCAGTGCTTCTTTATTGTTATTTTATTTCTACATGTGCTTGTTGAGATGCATTCTGCATGTCTGCACGAGGTGCACTAGTGCAGCAATCAAGGGCTGCAGTATATTATGTTTATTTATTTACATGTTAATTTTGCCAGGGTTTTGTATGCCATGTCTGAAGCCAGTGTTGCGTTGTGTTAGTATGTATAAGTGGGTAACATGCCATGGTCATGTCATGTGTTTTATTTTCCAAGTGTTCCTTTCAGAACCATGTAAGTACCTAACTTGAATGCATTAGCATTCCAGTGTAATGTGTTGTGTTTATTGTAAATTATAAGGGTTTTGTTTTGTTGTGTGCATAAAATGGACATGTGTATTTGTCATGCGCAAATGCCAAACACAATGCCAGAGCAAGCACTCTCAGAAATATTGCAGCACAATATTTAATATATTATTTCATATCAAATTCATAAGCCATTATGCTTGCACGCTTGAGGTATTACATTTTAGAAAAATGCTATACCTCTATTATCAGTAGTAATATAGACCTTTGCCCAGTATTTGTGAACAGGGATAACTTGTGCCAGCTGCCATGTGACATAAGCATATGAGCCATGTGACATAAGCATATGAGCCATGTGACTAGCTAACCCTATTTTCTTGGTTTGATATTTAATTAGTGTTTTGATATGTGGGGAGTACATGCAAATTAAACAGCCTGTAATTTTTTGAGTATGGAAATAATAAATGTCACGAAATATGAGTTCTAAACAGCCACAGCTCCAATTAAAAATTACGTGTAATTTTAGGTTAAGAGTTTTAAGTACAAGGCACAAGTCATCCACAAGTTTTATATTTTTATATTTTCGTTAATGTAAGTTTATTATTACTAAAAGGAAAGTGTTTTTATGTTTGCTCATCCCATCAGCACTGCTTCTATTCACATCATCCCATTCATCATTATAAAATATACATTAAATTACAGTCATGTGATGTATGCCGGAAGGCTTGGCCAACCAGCGAGCTCTATACCCATCAGGAGAACAGTAGCAGCTTCGTCTCCTCATGGGGTGGCCGCCACGTCATGCTGCTCTGGGCCTTCATCTTTTGCAACCAGTCATTTAGCTTCTGTTATGAAAATTCGTATTTTCTGAATCTTTTAAGCTGTTTGTAATATCCATAGAGAGTGCCAGCACACAACCCCGGTCCGTTTGCTACATGGCCAGGGCGTAACTTTGCAATTTAACCATGTTGGCCCAGGGCCGTTTTCTCAGTGTAAGAGCTCGCCGACCTTGAGTGGCGAAAGTGTATTTCAGTGCCTTGAGTGAAGGGATCATGTGAATAAATATGATAGCAACGGACTTGCATAGTTTTATTTACTTCGACCACTTAACGGTCGTTTAACCCGCTCACATGAATTTACGTAAATCATTGGGTGTGAGAATGTCCCTTAACAGTTCTCGCGGGAGGGAGTAAGCATCTAGTGGGAGCTTGGATATCCTCTACTAGCCTAGGCACTTAGATTATAGTGAGACCATCAACATCTACAGCAGCATCCAGAGACGGGGAGCAACAGGGAGGCCACTTTAGGGCCGTCTGTCCATGACCCGCATCACCTTTGTGGTCACACTGAGCGCTGGCGCCCGACCCGAAAACCTACTTTTACATCAATCCAATCAACATAACATTTTTCCCTGATGGTCCAGCTACATGCGTCATCAACAGGCAACCATTCACCCTCCCGTCAGGCATGTAAGTGGGGGAACCATTAGCTTGCCTGATCTTGATTAGCAACAGTTGAGTGTGCTCAAAGATAGCCAAAGGTAAGAACAAAGCACTTTCTCTACACTCACATGACGATATAAGGGAGGAAGTAATGTCGCAGTCTGTCTAGTACAGCTGAACAGGCGAGGAGAGTATAGTGGTTCCCGCGTTTTTTGATAGGTAGTACATTACCCGTTACTGGACATTTGCATATACAAACAATTTAAGGGATTCAAGTGCCTACGGGGAACATAATAAAATGGTAGTTACATTGAAAACAGGCACTGTTAATACTTTTTGTAACATAGTCAGTGATTCAGATACATAATAGTCGTACCCCTAATTTCTAAGGAAATTTTATGTATAATGTGTGTGACCTTTATGCAGTGAAATACAGTATATGATTACATATGAAATCAAGTAGAAAAAAATTCTTATTCCATGGTAAATGGCCAAAAGATGCTAATGCTGTTTTAGGTTTTGTTATTGATAAGTGAAACCAATATTTTAAAATACTTTGCAAAATGCAGAAAAAAAAAAGAATAACATGTGAGCAAAACTTGACAAGAGAAAAGAAGCATAAAATGCAAGAAAGGTAAAATTAGAGTGCATAAATGTGATTCTATTCTATTGTATTAACCAGTGAACATATCCTCAAGTTTATTCATTAGCATAGTCAGTTTTCCTATATACAGCCATGGTGGTTGTAGGTAATGGACCAAGTGTGGCTGTGCAGCGAACAGTTGGAGGATGTCCAGTTTATATCTGCTGGTCGGCTGATGGTGGCCGCAGCTAAAACCCTTGGCTGGCTCTTCCTTTTAGAGGTGAGGCGAGTTGACTACCGTACTCATGTTAGCGTGGGCTGTACATTTTGCAACTTCTGCACCTTACCAGCAACTTTTTGTTTTGGTTCCTGGAAGTAGTGTTTTGGTTGCTGTAACCTTAGGAATTTTACTGGAAGGTGTAGGTACAACTGATGTACCTGGGTGCTACACATTCTACACAACCTTAAGGAGGTGGAGTGAAAGGTGTAGAAGTTTAAGGTGTAAAATAAACATGGAAAGGCATGTAAGTTTTATATTTATTTCTGACGTGTTGAATATTATAATCATAATTGACAGGGTTGTGAATCATGAAGTTGAGTGGAGAGATTTGGGCTGCTCTTAACATCGATGTCTTGAGAGTCGACGAGAGTGAAGTGAGGTGAGTATGGAGCAGTGCCAGAATGCAAGGGCAGGGGAAACCGGAAATCTCTGAGAAAATCCGCCAACAGCAGTATCGTGTCACACGATTCTCACTTGTGATAATACGGGAGCAACCCCACCAAGAATTGAACCCGGTTCGCCTAGTTGGGAGGTGAGTTGTTTGACCACTACACCACCGTGGCCCCATTAATGGTGAAAATTCAATAAAAAATTAAATGGAAGCATTGAGTATATTTTATGAAATAGTATATGCAAGTTTTGAATCCAAATTATAAGTTAAAAATAAGGGGTATTAAAAGCATTTTGATGAATATATTTGATACTTTAAACATACTGTGTTAAAACATGCAAAATTTTCTCATAGGAAATCGAATGAAAATAGTTTCTCCATTTAGCTCTCAGCCATCCAGATGGTGAATTTTACACCCTCTACACTTGTAAACACATTAACATGTACCCAGCTACACCTACACGTTTTAGGTGCTGAAGTTGCAGGAAGTACGTCCCACAAGAACACAGGTTATGTTACTTGTTTCATTACAACCATCACAAATATGAAAACTTGCTCAAGTATGTGAATCTAATATGATTAGACTAGAGTTGACTCTGTTCGAAAATGCATGTACCGATAAACCATATAAATAATGATGAAACTACCAGCTTGTATCATTTATTGGATGTTGTAGCGATCAAAGTATATGGTTGTTTATGCAAACCTCTAGTAACTGGATGTGAAATATGTTACGCGCGTCACCCTTTATTACTACTCTGCGGCACATTGTCTTCCCAACACGTCTGCGGATTGAGCTAGCATGCCAACCACTTCCATGTATTGATGATATTTTTGCATCCTTGGCAAATGGTCAGGTGCAGGTGTTTTGTGTGCTGGACCTGTCAAACGCTTACCAGGAGTTGGTGGTGGGGAAAGAGTCACAAGAGATGGTGACAGTAAAAACTCACAAAAGTTTGTATCAATATCAGAGAATGCTTTTTGGATTGTCAAGTGCTCCAGGCATTTTTCAAGCTGTGATAGAGCAGATTTTGCGGGGCATACCACGGGTAGTTGCATATTTAGATGATATCCTCATAACCAGGTGTTCAGTAGAGTAATATGGATATGCTGTCAAGGTTAGCATTATCTTATGCACAGACCATTGAACTATTCCTGATTCAGACTTTTCAGAACTTACTGATTAAGGCAGAAGAGATAGCATGGAAGACGGAACAGGATGAAGTACTGAAAATGGTAAAAAAAAACTATGCTATATATGGGTGGCCAAATGAAGTCAGTGAGCCAAACATCAAACCTTACACAAGCAAGAGGGACGAGTTGGCTGTGGAAGACAATTGTGTAATGTGGGCAGACAGGGTAGTAATTCCACAAGGACTTAGAAAGGGTGTGTTGCAGATGTTGCATGAAGATCATCCCGGGGTGGTGCAGATGAAAATGCTAGAGAGAAGTTATGTGTGGTGGCTGGGAATGGATGATGAGATTGAGAACATGGTGAAGAGGTGCATGGCTTGTCAAAGGTATCACGGCCAACGACTTCTCGGGTAGGGGAGCACGTATATGTCAACTTTGTGGAAAATGTAGGTAAAGACTATTGATTTTGGTGGATGTCTATTCTAAATGGGTGGAGGTATGGCCTTTGCAGTATATGGCTTGCCAGAAATGCTGGTGGCTGATAATGGGCCTCAGTTTCATTCAGAGGAATTTGGGCAGTTTTGTAAGGCAAATGATATTACACTGCAGCAAATGCCACCTTTCTACCCACAATCCAAGGGAGCAGCGGAACGAACAGTGCAGTCTGTGAGGACAGCACTCTTGAAGCAGGCCTTGGTGAATGGCCTAACTGGGGGGGGGGGGGGGGGCACAATATCCTTGCAGCATAAGATTTATAATTGTTGTTTGCTTACCGCAATACACCACACATGACTACTGGGAAGACCCCAGCAGAAATATTTTTGAGAAGGAAACCATGTACAAGGTTCTTGTGAAGTTAAACCTACCGGAATATCAAGACAAAGGGAGCAAACTAAGAAGGATTCAAGATGCCTGATTCAGAGAGCAGGATCCTGTGTTGGTGAAAAGTGTCAGAGGGGAACAACCCAGATGGCTGCCAGGGTGTATTGTTGAAGTGGTGAGCCCAGTAACATAAAGGGTCAAGGTAGGAGAAGTAATAAGATTTTGTCAATAAAATAATTTATGCAAGAGCCACCTGCAAGAGGAAGTACACTTGCGTGAACAGAGGAATTGACCCAGGACAACACTTAAACAAAAAGCGGGGAGGAGTTTGGTGTCTTCAGGGGAAGCGGGAGCAGCGTCAGGAGTCAGAGCAGCATCAGCACCAGAATGGCCAGCAACGGGCACAGCATCTGCACCAAAGCAGCTAGTGACGGGGCCGTACCATCGGCACCAGAGCAACTAGCAATTGAACAACCGGAGGGCTAGGCAGCAGGAAAGCCATGGGGAGCAGTTGAACAAAAACAATACGTTAGGATACAGCTTAAATTAAGAGCCCATTTTATAAGAAGTTCATGAAATATATTTATTGGAAATATGTAATGTGATTTGACTGTAAATTCAACTTTAACTATTGAAAAAAAATTTTTGCGTTGTACTAAAAAGAAGTGAAACCTTTACCCCAAGTGCACCAAGATTAAGATTTCAAATAAATTGCAACCATACCTTTCCAGTGAACTCAAAGGTGCACTGGAGGGTTGAGGTGTCCCCCAAGGTGGTGGAAGTGGTAGACAGGATTTTTTTATATTTTCTCTGTGTTGGTTTGGGTCAGTACAACAATGGTAAAGACTAAATTTAGGAGTGAGAAGTGTAGTGTAATACTGTGGTTGGCAGCACAAGTCAGTGTAAAGATGGCGTCCGGCAAGGAACATAACAGAATAGGTAAAACCATTTTGTGATTCTGCACAAGCATTTCTGTGATGTTATAAAACTTGGTATGGTTGGTTGTTGAACTTGTTTCGCTTCTCGGTGTGGCAGGCTCACCCTGGATTTTCGCACATGGAGAAAGTGGTGAATGTTGCCATCAATTAGTTGTTTTTCTCTAGTAGGTACTCCCGCTTTGTCCACATTGCATTTCGCAACAACTCTCTCCACTTACTTCAACCTCATCGGAACTGAAGAAAAACTATAAATTAACTTTGTTTATGACATTTATTAGAGCCACTACCTTTATTCTTTGTTCTTTATGCATTCAGCTGCAGTTTAGTTTTATTCCCTCTTTGGTAATAATTCCTGACACTCCCATCTATTGTTTTGCCCACTGACATTGAGTAAGTCGCGAACAGTTCAGAAACGTGATACATGCATGTACTTATTCCTCTTACCCATTATCAGGTAACCGGCCTGTACGCTTTCTTCCTGTACTTACACCCCTCCATACGCCATCATGGACTGGCTCTCTCAACCTTGGCGCCAAGCCACGCGCTGGAGTTCCCCATCCTCGCCATTATGAAGCACCATATGACGGACCCTTATAACACTGCAACAGACTTTAGAGGGAAGTAGAATTTCTCGAGAATTAGATCTGTAACACTGGAATATTATTACACGTAATGAAAGCCAAAGTATTAAACTACATATGCCACTTTGTGTTTTTCCATTTCCGTGTAAGGATACTGCGGAGACGAGCTCTAAATATGAGAGTTTTTACAGTTTTCACTATTTCATTTCTTTAAATAGTTTAATACAAAAAAAAGTAAAAAGTGGCGGCTGTAGATAAACACTTGTTACCTCTCCTGGAAACATATTGTTTTCCCAGAACTTGTATTTACCGATATACAGGTGTATGCGCCAACACTGATTTTATAGGCAAAATCTGACTAGGGAAGCCCCTTAAAGATATGAAAAATGCTATAAATATTATCTTGGAACCCTTCAACTTTGTTAAACATGACACTTTCAGACTGCTGTATCTTAAAAAATACTACTCAAGTATGAGCAAAACTGAAATAAGATCTTGTATTTAACTTCGATACAAACTTTCCACCAATAAAATTACAGGGTCACTGCTTAAAGTCTCATAGGTAGTCTCAGCACTCTGAGAACACTGCATGCCAGTTCAGAGCTCTGTATGTAGCTATGTAGCGGCAATGGTGCATTTGATGATGCGTGTCACTGTCTCCCTTAGCGTTACCATGCTTTTGAGTTTCAAACCTAAAAGTAGCACCAGGTTGACAACCATCTTAAGGCTGTTCAATAGCCAATTTTTTAAGGATGTATTATAGTTGTGTGACATTATATCAATGATAACTTCATAAAAATACCATATTTGAAAAATAGCAGTAATAATGTTTTTAGTGTAAGCATAATAATTTAGACATCTTCACTCATACAAATTTAAAAAAGTTATTTCAACACAAAGTTTGGTTCCATCTAAAGAGATTATTTAAGGCACATGAATGGCATGTCTTAATGTCTTTAAATTGGACACTTGGTTCATGTGCGCTGAGAGTTTCACTTCTAAATATTTTTATTAATAATATTTTATTTCAAAGGTTAAAATTTATATAAGGGAGAACGACACAACCGAGTTCCAAGAAATATTCATTATGACATTCTAGTAAGTTGAGAAATTATTTTATGCTTTAGCTTAGCATTTTATTTTATTTTATTTTTTTCATGTTAAAAGTAATTTTCTTTGTCATTATTTTTTTTCAGGTTATTATTTTATATTACAACAAAAAGACGATGTATTATGCTAAAAATTAAGTTAATAATTTTAACCCTTTGAATTCCCTTCCCTGTCCTCAATATTTGTCAGCTCGACTCATAAGTCATGAGCTGAATTTAGTCTGGCTGCATGTGATAGAGGGTAGCACTGATGTGTGCTAGGGACGTGCGGGTCGCAGCGTGGAGGTGCTGTCTCGCGTGGAAGTGGGGGGGCCAGTGGCAGACTACGCCCTTCTGGAGAGTGGTGGCATGGTGCTGCTCCTGGTGCTGCTGGCATCGCAGCCATGCTGCGGTGCAGGCCGCGAGGTGGTACTTTACCGCAGGCAGGCAGATTCCCGTATGTTCTCCCAGCACGGGCCGCCACTGCAGCTGTGTGGAAACTACGCGCAGCTGTGCGTCTGGCCCTCTGCTGGCCTGCGACTCTTTGCCGTGCCACATCAGTCCAAGCAGATCCACCTACTGCAGCTTCGCGAGTCCGGAGATGTGAGTAGCTTGACATGTTCTTCCGTAGCTCTCAGATGGTTTGCCCATTATTTGTAATGCCTGGTACATATTAACTACAATTCTGTACTTAGTTCTGTACACTAACTTAATAAGAGTTGTACTCAAACAATATGAACAACAACTCATTTTTAATCTTTTTTCACTGTCTTTATTTAAATACATATTTTTTCCTTATAAATTATTTTTAATGTATTAAATATTTGATACTATACTTATGATAGTTTAAATTTATACAAAGTCAAGTACACAATCATTGTTGTTTTTGTAGCCTAAGGTTGAATTTGATATTAAAATATTAATTACGTAATTTCAATAGCTACACATCTTGTGAATAAACTGGTATCCGCGAAGGGTATATCATCGCCGAGATTGCAAAATCTCTTAACTCAAAAATTGGTCATTTTGAGTTTATGTACTTCAGTGCCTTAAGAAACACATTCCACACAAGTAGTATGGACTTGTATTTTAATATGTTAAACCCCTAAGCAGTTAAAAATGAAATCTCATAAATGGAAACCTTAAAATCTTCAGTTTCAAAACCTTAGTAACGACTAAACCTTGTAACTTGATTGTAGTGTCTTTATTAGTTCAAAACCTCATATCTTGTTTGAGTGTTGCACAGTGAAGTTTTAACAGTGTTAACATGTTTATTTTGTGGGTTGAGGAAAGTGATGTCTTATGAATAAGTAATACAGATTATTAACCAAACGGTACAACACTATGAAATGGTCGCGGTTTTTAGACTTTAAGCACAATAATATTTACTAAACTGCAAGCCTCGTGATGAAATAGCATAATTCAGATCCTTACATCTAATGGTGAACTACTTTTAGAAATCTCACATATCAAACATACATCAAAATTATTATAATATTTTTTATAGTTAATTTTATTGTATTCATTGTATTGAGAACTAGGTATATATAACTGGAAATTACAAACTTCTCCATTTTTTTTGGAGGACAACATTCAAGAAACTGGATACCAGTCCAGAATAGAAAAAATATTGTAATGGCTCTGGAAAGTGTCGCTTCAGATGATAAGTTGGAATTACTGCTACCTTCAATGTACAGACTTTCCATGGGATCCAGTCATGGACTCTCAGACACATCCAGCTCATCCACTACAACTTTAGAAACACTGTTCCAAGTATCATGAATACGAACAAAATCTGCCCCTCCTTTTTTATGCCACCTTGATAACAGTGATCTGGAAATCTCCAACCCCAGTTAAAAACCTAGTTCTGAAAGTGAATCAGATGAGATGGGAGATGTTAATTGATGCATGTTACTTAAAAAAGGAAGAAGAAAGCTTAGCGTAGAATATTATCAAAGAAGCTTAAAACTACAGAAGGTGACATGGAAACTGCACGAAAGTCTTTAGAATCTATAAGAGCAAAACATATAGAAACAGAAGAAATGTTAATGAAAGCAAAGGATGGCCATGTTGCTGAAGTTTATGACATTGAGCAAGATGGAGGGCCATCAGGAGCTGAAATAATAAATGATATTGTGCAAGAGGTTGTGAAAATGACCAATGGTGAAATGCTACCTGAAGAAACTGAGAATACACATAATGATTTACCAGATCCTGAAAATGTTAACGTGAATAGAAATAATTTACACAAAATTGTGACAATGACAGACAACATAATTCTACTGGAAGGAAGTGAAAACATTCACCATTAATTACCAGAGCCTGAAATGGTTAACATAATGGATAATATTGCACGGGAAGTTGTTATAACGACATACACTCCAAAAGACATAAAAAGAGTGCTCAGAAATGTAAAGCAGATAAATCGAATGGAAAAGATATAAAAGTAAATAGTCAAGAATGAAAGGTGAAGAATACCAGGGATTGACACAGAGAAATGGCAGCAAGAGTGAAATCACAAAAGAGCCCCGAGAAATGGAACCATGATGCTGAAACAAACAAAAAACACTGTCCTTTTATTTCAGAGGATCGACAAAAAAAAATATTTCACTGGTTCTGGTCTAACATGAACTGGGAGCAGAAGAAAACATGTGTTGGTAACATTAGTTTACAGGAAAGATGTTGCATAGAAAACAAAGAAAATGGGTGGATATAGAGGAAAATGTCTGCAGTATAGCTTGAAGATTAAAGACAATGTTTTTCCCATTTGTAAATAAATGTTTTTGTCGACATTAGGCATTGGTGAGGGGTCTGTTAGTAGCTGTGTTAAAGAGAGCAAATGAGACATAATTGTAAAAGAACTGTCAAAGAGGAAACCTGAAAAATTTCCATTTAATGCACATAAAGAACCACGAGACCACATTAACATCTTCTAAAAAAAAAAAATTCCTAAGCTTCCATTACATGACTGTTGATTATCTTCATCAAAAGTGCTTGGAACCTGATTTTTCATCATTCAACGAACCGTATAAAGTTTTCAAAGATGATTCCGAAAAACAAAATATCACATCTATTGTTGGAAGGGACTTGTTTGTGCAGCAGGTAAAGAATCATAATACAGGTTGTCCAAAAAGTCTTTCCCCGATAACTAATTTTATTTATATCCACAGGGATGTGAAATTGGTGCCAAAATGTTGGAAAACTAACCAAGTTTTTTTGTTGCAACAAGACAGCACATCAGTAAGTTTCCACGTGAGCACCCTTGGCAGCGCGTGGCACACCTAGCTAGTATTCAGTTTTTTGTTTATACATTAGCCAACATCACAGGAGGGATTGATGAGATGACTGTGGATATCCATTGTTGCAGAGTTGCAAGATCTAATGCAGGAGTTATGTAGACATTACCCGTTACAGTACTCGTTAGAAAGAAATCTAATAGAGTTGTGTCAGGAGAGTGTGGAGGCTAAGCTGTTGGGTCATCATGACCAAGGCAAAGTCATATCAAGATAGGCAGGAACCTCCAAAACCCCAATGAGATGGTGCACCATCTTGTTGAAAAATGACACCTGGATGATACTCAGGTAACTGAGGAACAGCAAACAATTGCAACTTGTCTAGATACACTGGATATATGATGGTGTCCTCAGCGAAAAAGAATGGTCCGATAACTTTGTCGTGCAAACACATGCACCAAACATTCAGCTTAGGGCTGCCTTTGGTATACTCTGACACCTCACTAAGGGGCTCTGAAACCCAAATACACATGTTATGCTGGTTCACTACCAGTGGCGTGATGCGTGCTGTAATTTCATGGGCAAGCTACTGTGTGCAGGGGGCAGTAGTGGCGTCGGTCTTCCCAATAAAGGGGAAGGAGGGTGTCCGGGGGGCCTCCCCCAGAAAAATTTGCATTTCAAGGTGCAAAATGGTGCCATTTAAACATTTTTTCATACCTAAATATAAAATACACCACTTGTTAAAATATTAATATTTTTTAACATAAAATTTGCCAGAGTGAAAAATATTACAAAGCTTCCTTTATCAAACCTGGAACCTTGTCCACTCAAAATCAATAGTATTTTAACACCCGTCGACAGTGAGGTATTTACATACGGAGCAATTTTGTTTGTACAGAAGTGTAGACACGAAAAATGATTATTCGTTTGTGTAAAGATGGAAAGCAGTCACCTATTTTTACCAAATTCTTTAATAGACAAAAACAAATTTATGTGAACTTCAGAATGCTTGTGTTTTTGAACAGCATTGCACAGATTGTTAAGGTCACAATACCCAGTTGCAGTCCACATGTTAACATCCTTTGAAAACAATAAATATGGCTAGCAAAACAATTTTGTTTAGGCTGGTACATCCAGCTAACCACAAGTGTTTCTTATAAACATTTTTTTGGAAATTACGTACAAAATTACCTTTCTTGCGTGTTGTCATGATCGTAAGTTCAGGTGTCAGCCTATCCTCTTTTATGATGTCACATCTTTTCTGAAAAGTGAAAGCACTGCTGGAAAAATGCTTCACTCGTAATCCACACACACACACCACACTTACATCCACATGTTTTCGTTGCACTCATTCTATCCACACGGTTCTCAATGTCACACTGTAATTTGATAATTTTTATGAAGGGTATACATCGTGCATGAATATGTATAACATTCTCAGCACCAAAACTAAATTAAATAAAAACAATACGATTCGTGTTGTGCACACAAACTTGCCCACACATCAATCTAGTTACTGTAAACTACACCGCGCCAACTGCCTGCTGCTAGGCCAGCTTCGGCTATGTCCGCTTCAGTTCGGTGAAGAAAGCACTACCATCGTAGTTTCTAACACAGGTTGATGCAGTCATATGCCCCCGCCCCTCCCCGGGTGGTCTTCCTACCTTGCTGTCCCTCCGTCGGCCGGGAAACCATTGGGACCACCTACCTGCTGAAAGCATTACTTACAGCGCTTCCAAACATCTTGGTTTTGCTAGTCAACGAATGAGTTGTTTTCTTATAATGTACAGTAGTGTATCCCGAGCAGAATGTGTACTGCATGAGTGAAAAGTTACCTTAAAGTAAATATAAGTTAGGATTTAATATTTATTTTAAATATAACATTGTCAGGAAACTGTCTGGGCAAGCATTGCTTACCTTAACGAGACACCACTGTTCACTACATCACTGACAAACAAAAAAGGTTGCCTCACCAGAAAACACAACATGTTTGAGATAGCCATTATCGCCCTCAATACGTGATAATATTTCATTTGCAAAGTCATACTGATGCATTGCGGTGGACAACGAAGTCTGAACAATTTGCATTGAAACAATAAATGTTTGTTGTAAGATACCATGAAGAGAACATTTTGGCATTTGTAATTCAAGTGAGGCTCTATACACTGATTCCGTGAGACTTTGCACAAAAAACTGTCTCACTGCTTCCACTCTTTACGATGAGGTTGATGGTTGGCCAGTTCTCAGTAATTCAGCAACAGATCCTGTGTTCTTGAACTTGTCATACCACGGCTTAGTGCTCTTGTGCGGCATCTTTCATTTTGTTTTGTTTTATTGCATCCGTAAGATCTTTTTTCAATACTACGTAAGATTTTTTTTTCACTACGTTGCCTGAAAGTTACTCTGCACTTTTATTAGTGACCTTGGTTAGTTTTCCAACATTTTGGCACCAATTTCAAATCTCTATCTTAGGTATAGCAGATATAAATAAAGTTTGTAATAAGAGAAAGACTTTTCAGTCATTATATATATTTTAATTTTCGAACCAAAGAAGGGCAAAAATGACCTTTGCCTCTCCCACAAACTGCAGAATATGAAGCCCATCAAGTAAACAAGGAAAGAGCACAACAGGAAATAATTAAAGACAAGAAAGAAGGTGAGGATGGAAGATGTTGCACATTTACAATATATTTAAAAGCAGTGCAATTAGTTCCATCTTCAAAAGCTAGTTGCTGGTACTCCAAACAGAAGTTAGCATGCCACAATTTCACAATCTATAACCTAGGAGATTTGTTCATAGGGTTGTTACGTCTGGCATGAAGGTGAAGGAATTGTTAACAGCAATATTTTTTCTTCATGCATTGTAAATTATTTGGACAATTAAATGAAAGATAATGACAAACACAAGCCCATAATATTTTACATTGATGGTGGTTGTGCTTGGAATCGGAATGCATGTTTTGCAAAAGTACTTCAGCAATATACTATTACAACTAAAACAAAAGTACTTCAGCAATATACTATTACAACTAAAACAAAAGTACTTCAGCAATATACTATTACAACTAAAACAAAAATTATGCCAAAGTATGTAGTAAAGGGACACAAGCAACTGGAGCGTGACAGTGTCCATTGCACCAGTGGACGATGGAAAAAAAAAACAGAGATATCCTTTTCCCAATCAATTACATGAGAGTTATTAAAAAAGTACAGTATGGAAAACATGAGCCATACAAAATAAAGTATTTATCTCAGGAAATTTTTAATAACTTTTCTGACATTCAATCTACAAATCTATATGTTCTGGAAATAGAGTGGGAGAATCATGTGTAACAGATATTGTGGCTTTAAAATATAGTCCAGATCATGTTGGCATCAAGTACAAATTGGGATTTGATGAAGATTGGAAACTTCTTCCCAGGCAACTAAATACAACTGTTGGGACAGTGAAAAAAACTTTACTCTGAGCCAATTCCATTGGCATCACAGAAGTACAATGACTTCATGTCACTAAAACCGATAATTTCACGACACTTATCACCCATTTTATGGAGGAGTGAGTAAAGAGATTTGTGTGGCTCGGGGAAACAGGAAATCACCAAGAAAACTCTAGACCAGCGGCATCATCTGGCATGATTCTCACAGGCGAAAATCCAGGGGCGACCCCACCAGGAATCGAACCTGGTTTGCTTTTGTGGGAGGCAAGTAGTCTAGACACTACACCACTGCGGCTGCTCCTTATAAAGGACTTCTCCACATGTAAACTAATGACAAAGCTTTCTAGGCTTACCACAACCTCTTCAAGAGCAAAAGTACTTATTGTTTTTTTCATGATTAAGACTTTTCTAAAAGTATTGGTTGATGTTATCCTGTTAGAATATTGTATCAAAATATTATTATCTACTTGAAGTGTTTGTATTCAATGAAAGAAATAATTTTCGATGATGTTGCCATTAATAATTTATTTTGTCTCAGAACTGTATTTCATGTTTATATTTTTTCGAACCTTTTATATCAGAAGTGTTCAAATGCTATTTTGGAAATTAATAACCTTAAGCAGTCACCTGTTAAAAATAAGTAATTTACATACGTGAAACCCTATTAAGGAGTTCCCACTTAAGAAGACTTCCTGCTTAATAAGCTGAATAATTATGCACCTTGTCTATCTGTGTATGTGTAATTTGACTCTTTTTAAGAAGTTTCCCCGATTAATAAGCATTATTTTTTTAGTCCCTTCAGAAACATCTGAAGAGAGTTTTATTGTATTTATGTAATTTCATGGCACTGAAATAATTCAATAAAATTTCAGAGTATAATTTTTTAATTGATGCAGTTATTTGCTGTAATTGCTTTCTGCATAAACACAATTTTTAAGTATTAATAGAATTCTTTTACGTTGAACAATTGTATGATAATATAATGTACCAAATAAACCTATGAAACTAATGTTAAATCAAATACATTAGTTCATCAATGAAGAGCAAAATTTCCATTTCTTAAAAGGCAGTGCATTAAAATTTTCTCTCTGGAAAAAAAAATAGTTAACTACCTTTTGTGAGTTTCCTGGAAAATGTATGATTTGACTTACAAAGTTTAGAAATGTTAACAACGATATACAACAATATTCCCAATAATGCATAAGCATCCCGTCTAGGCATTACATAACTCATGGTAAGCGCAAGCCAGTGGAATCTTTTGTGAAAAATCAGAGGATTTGGGTCTGAATTATAAATTAATTAAAGCTCTTGAAGAAACAGATTTTAAAGGCTACATCTATTCACTTCTGTCTCAAAAATCACACTTGTTTAAATGTAGTTTTTTAACCATGTCAAAATGAAACAATAGTATTCAATATATTATCTAGTATTTGCAGCATCCATTGCTATGGTGCTGCCTTGGAGAGATAAGGATGAACTTTGGCTGTCTTCAAACAATGTTTGAAATTGCAAGCACAACCTTTATATCTCCCCTTATATGGCAGGCGATGTGGGAAGTTGTTGCCTAGCAAACAGTATGGCATCTTTGCGTCCTCCCTCTCATTACCGACAGAGTGACGGTGAAGGAAGGCTGTGGGGGGGTGGTTGCTGTGTCTCCCATAAACTGCAGCTCATCATGCCCTAAGTTGCTTCAGCATGTTTTTTCTCACATCTATATGTGCTCATTGTATTAATATTATGACAACACCCACTCTAAACTTTTTTAACGCAGTTAGCAACAAGTTTTTGCAAGATTATTTTTTTAGTTTTTGATATTATGGTGTACCAATTAAGGACGAGATTAAACTCATATTTTCTATTGCTAGCAAATATATTTTTAAAATTATTCAGATCATAACTTTTTGCAATTGCAGATATTTTAATTTTTTTGTTCAATTTTTAACATTTTTTAAGGGTTTCTGAGAATGATTTCATATAATCACAACCCTATTAATATCTCTACTTGTAAAACAGGGGGTCTCTGCTTATGTATGAGAATATGAACACTTCCCAGCAGCCATTTTAACCATGGGGGCCAAATGATTGGCGTGCAGGCCTCCCATCAATCACCGTGATCAGCATTAAATTTCCAGTGGGGTCACGTCTGAATTTTTGCTTTTGAGAAATGTGGTCAATGTTGCAGATTTGATAGTATTCTCAGGGTGCACATATATTCTGCTGCTGATTAATATCTGTTATACACTACTTCACTCCTTTGATGTTGTGGTTCGACTACTCATCTCCCCTAGGTGAACCAGGTTCGAATCCTGGTGGGGTCGTTCCTGGATTTTCACATGTAGGAATCGTGCCGGACAATGCCATTTGTTGGTGGGTTTTCTCAGAGATCTCCTATTTCCTCTGCCCCTTCATTCCAGCGCTGCTCCATACATCACCTTGATTCACCATCGGCTCTCAAGACCTCTATGTTAAGAGCTTCCCAAATCTCTTCACTTACCCTTTGATGCTAAACACCTATTAGCATCCTGTAAACCTCTCATTTCTACAACTTTTTTTTTTTTTTTTTTTTCATATAAATTTAATTCTGTTATGTGTGGAGCATTAAGTATCTAGGTGCTGTTGTGATTCTCTCAACAGCTGGGGTTCTTCAAGCGAGTACATCCTAAACAAAGTAATTGCACATCTAATTGCTGAGCAGACCACTTCAAATCAGTGTTTTCTGACACCATTTTGTTCTATGGCTGTTGGAGCTTATGTTTTCTTGAGATGTTAACAGATGTCTTCAAGTAAACTTCCCCTATAAACTTTTACCATCTTACTTGATTCCCTGGCATCCTGTAATAATTTTGGAGAGAGCATGTTCCAGGCAAGCTACAGTCTGATTACCAACTGCTACAGTAGTGGTCAAGGGATGGGCTCTCAATGGTGAGTGTTTGTACACTGTAGGGGAGTGTATGACACTGCCTCCAGGAGTATCTGCTGCGACTGAACGATGCAGGACTGAGCTGCCACCAGCTACGCAGGTTTGGGCTGTCTGCAGAACGGCGCCACCTGCTGTCATACGGGGCCGATGGTTTGGTGGCTATGTATGAGCTGCCGTCGCTGGCTGGCCGTGCTCCAGTGGCGACCCACCACCGGCATGCCGGTGGGGTGACGGCAGCTGTCGCAGATCAGCAGGGTCGCTACCTGCTGTGCTTGGGCTATGATGGCTCCCTTGTCTGCCTTGTCACGTGAGTTCTGTGGTCAGGGCTCACTTCAACATGCACAGCAAGGTGGAAAAGTAAATTGTTAGTAATAAATAACTATTTATACTAGGGTAATAAACAATAAATTCAGTTAGCTCAAGAAATGTCATTTGCAGAGTAGGATGTCAAGTTCACCAAAAAGATACATATTCACATTCAGTAGAAACACCCAGAAAATCTTTACCAGCAGCGAAAGAAAAGTGCTGAAGATGTGGTCTCTCATAGTATGTGTCATTCCAAGAAAAAAATTAGTTACGTTTCACATGCCACAAGAAATGCCACACCTCAAGAGAGTGCAAAATCATAAGACTGAATAAAATAAGATACAAGAGACAGTGAGTTGTCAAGTCATCAAGAAGCTGAGTTCACACTTTGAAAGCAGTTAATTTCCGGCAGTGGGACCAATGAAATAAATGAAAAATAGTACTGGCAGGGAATTTGTGATTGGTCAAAAAAGTGCAGTTGTACCAGAATTGTGCCAGTGAAGCAGGCAGGCAGTCAGAAGCAAAAATTGCTCTCTTATACATATTAATTTAGAGGTATAAAGTAATGTGAAAAAATTTGAAAATGAATAGTGTAGGAATCAGTTTAATTTCCACAGATACCTGTGATTAGTAGTTTTTTGTGTTAGAGAATTAAGAAATGTGATCTATCAGTCAAGTTAGTAACGGCGGGAAAACAATAGTGGGGCAAATTTGTGTGTTTATCACTTGTTTAAAAAGGAAACACACAAAATACTACCGATCTGGTACCAAAGCATCAAAGCTAGGAGGGAAAACAGATCCAGTTATAAGTACAGAAGCAGATGATGGGTACGCCTACCTCAAACATGGTGTTTAGAGAGGAATGTCAAATGGAAATGACAAGACTAGAAATTGAGATATCAGTGTGTGTCCTCTAGTTGTGCCAAAGAATCAGTAAAAAACATTCATGACCACTTTCCTTTAGTTTTCAATGTGTGTAATAATATGTCACTGTTACAGGTGTAATGTCCCAGGAATATATATCGCAGTCCAGGAAGGACCTGTCACAATGTTTCCCAGACACGACCTTGAGGCATTTAAAATTTTTTACTAGGGAATCCTCTTACGCACATAAGAAAAAGCATTAACATACTAATAACGATATCACAGCTACTCTTGATTAAAGTACATGAATAAAGTGATTAGGTCAATGGCGATGTTGAATTCACTTATGGTGGAAGCATACAAAATGGGCACTAAAGTAGATCGTAAGCAGGGCTTACAAAAATCCCATAGAATATTTTCCCACACTGTGTAAGTATTGTAGAACAAATTTTGTAAATGTAAACCTGAACATCATTCCTGCCATTAGGCAGGGTTGACATGGATGACAGGCGGCTGGTGTCAGGTGGAGCAGATTGTGTTATGTGAAGAATAGACATGTTCCATCCAGCACAAATAAAGGATGAAGTGAGGGATAAGATGGAGGTAGAATATTGGCAGGATGAAGAAGGTGGAGGAAACAGCATTACCCAATATGAACCCGTCCCTGCCGCCCTCCTCTCACCCACCGAATGCATACACGCAAACACACACCATAACAGTGTCCACCGAGCTCCTCACATGAGAATCCCCATCCAAAACTTCCTTTGCACTGGGGTCTATGAGCGAACCAGCAACCACAGAACTGAGAGTTTTGAGTTTTAATTACTGATCCAACCAAGGGGCTTGTTTTAGAATAAATAGTGCTTTACAATTTATAATATTTTTAATTGGTAACACAACTTCACTATTTGATTAAAAATTTATATATTGAGTTTTACAGCATAAATAACATAGGTGTGGGCAGCCCTTAAGTTAGGATGTGCCACACAGTTAGATAATCACAGATGGCCACTATAAAGTGAGAGATTGTGGGTTTGTTTCAGTGGAAATAAATAATTGACTAATAATTTTACCCGACTTTAGGGTGTGTTTGGCCACATGTTGCACATCCTGTGTGCACACATATGGTAAATAATACTATAAATAAGCCCCCTCTAGGTTGAGTAATTAATTGTTAGTAATAAATAACTATGCATACAGTATCATCGTAAATATGAAGTAATATTAATAATGAATATGTATATGTTTAGGTACATAAAAAATGAAAGCTTATTGTAACAAATGGTGCTATAGTTATGGTATTTAACTTATTCAAAATAATCTAATGTTTTTTCAAGTGCTTTTATTTTCAAACCTGTTATGTACTAGTAATGCTTGAAAATAAAATTTGTAGGCTATGGCAAGCATTTTCTGAGCATTTCTGATTTTTTTTTTCAACTGTGTTGCAGTCAAAGAGTCTCTTTGATTGCGACATGGCTGAAACCCAAAATCCAAGAATGCTTAGTGCATTAAATTTTTGGTTCTTATTGCGGTAGTAAAGAAATATATGACATAGTTTATTGTTATGGCTTACTCTACTGGCTAAAGCTGTTGCAAGTACATACCATACATTGTTGAAAACCTAGTTCATTTGAGATTTTTTGACTGGCTGTCAGTAAAATGTGATTATTAGAAATTAATTAATAATGCACATTATTTGTTGCAGGGTTACAGAAGAAGATAATGCTGTGGATGTGGCAACTCCTGAAGATTCTACAGCGGCTAAGAAAGTGTTTGTGCCATCCATTCAGAGCTTGTACACAGACTCTGGAGGTTAGTTGTTGTCTGACTTCTTTTAACTGTTTTGATTTTAGTTTATGATCAAATGAAACATGTCGTGCTGTACTGTTGCACCAGTGGCACTGTTTGGGCTTGTTCAGAAACTACGCGAGACGAAACAAAACAAATTTGTGAATAGTGTTAGCTAGATTTGATAGCTGCCATTTGTGAACACTTGGTGTGTAAGAACATTTCCAACCATCATTAGGAAGTGAATGGGTTGCTGTGTTATTATCCAGCAAAAGTGTGTTTCGTATGGTGTACGTATATTGATTGTTATAATCATATACTGGTTGTCCACAGTAAAACGCCCTAATTTCGTTAGTCTCTCAGGAGTGAAAGAATTGAAATGTGGGCAATTTGTTGATGCACATGAGTAGCATAGCACTTCAAGTTTTTAGGAAAAAATCAGTGGACTTTAACGAGAGCCTCTTTAGTGACATGCAATGCTGTCTAGTCTATACTTGATTGCCGTCCATGTCCGCTGCAACATGCCTGGAGTAACGGCACGGATTGCTTCCTCAATTCTGGAATGGAGGTCTTGAAGGTCAATCACTTTTGTGGCGTAAACTGCACCAGAAACATGAAAGGGGGCTTCGTCAGAAAACATAACCTTGATCAGCTAGTTTGTGTCTGTCGATTTGCTACAACACCTCACAGGTAAACTGATATCGTTGTGGTTTGTCTTCAGATTTCAGCTCCTTTAGAATCTGCACCTTGTAGGCATACAGACGCAGCTGCTTTCCAAGCACCTTATGGATAGTCGCTCGTGGCATCTGCTGTTTCCAGGAAGCCTAGCAAATTGACTTCCTTGGGCTATGGGAGAATGCTTGCCTGATGTATTCAACATGTTTGTCGGAGACACGTTTCCAGCCTCTGCCTGTGCCTTTCAAAACATTACCCGTGGCAAGAAACTTGCGGTGCCATTCTTTAATCCTCTTTGCATCAGGTGCTGCTGTCTGAAAAACACGTTGAAACTTCATTTGCACCCACATAATAGACAAACTCTGAAAACCACACAACCACGTGTGCTTTTTTTGCTGAACCAATGCCATATTGACATAAACCAATAGCAGTGCTCCAGGCAGCAGCCGAGAGAAGCTGGAAAATTTAGGCAGTGATTCAAACACCTACCGTATACAGAAGAACAGGCAAACTTGAGAAAAATTAACTAACCGATTTTTACAACACATGAAATCAGGGCGTTTCATTGTGGACAGCCTGTATAACAATGGCAGGTATCAAACCAGGATTAAATTATTCACGAATTTCATTTTACATAAGGGGCACAGTGACTGAGTGGTTAGCTTGCTTGCCTCCAACAAAGGCAAACCGGGTTCAATCCTCGCCCAGGTCACTGGTCGGCGGGTTTTATCGGGGATCTCCCATTTACCCCACTCTTGCATTCCTGCACTGCTCCATTCTCACCTCATTTAATCCTCATTGGCTCTCAAGACCTCGTTGTTAAGAGCTGCCCAAATCTCTCACCTCAACTGATCTTACATAGATTGTGATGTTTTGAAAATAACTAATTTTAATTCCCAGTTTTCAAGGGTGTATCATTCCCTTAATAATTGTGTTAAGATCATGTTATATTAATGTTTTCTTCTTCATAATGTCTAACGAATCATCTCACAAATTTTGTATCTGGCAGGATAAACCTGTATATGCAGTTATGGACAGTGACATCAGTGGGTTAGAGGGAGGCATTTTCACTTCTGTAATACGTTGCATACAAAGCAAATTAATGTTTGCACAGACCCGAGTGAGAGGAGAACGTGGCTGCAGACACAAGAGGACGTACACCAGATGCGGGAAACCATGGCCGTCTCTGCAGAGAAGACCCAGATCATGGAGGATTTCCAGTTGCTAAAGAAGAAGGTCTGGTTATCTGGTAGAGCTACTGTAGTGTTATAAATGAGAGGTCGAGTTAGACAACAGCAGCTATTTAATGGTCATGGACCCTGGGAAAGAATATGACTGTTATTTTTTCATCTTTTCTTGTTTTATACTGTCCCAAATATAGCTACAGAAGAACGCCACTGTTTAAGACCACTCATGGTTTCCAGGTATAGGGCTGATAGTGAGAAATGGCCTTCATCGAGGGTTTGAAATATTTGACTTATTTTGTCCAACTTCGACCACAATACATAAAAATGGGTGTGGTATCTATTTAAGATATGCACTGCTTGGAGTAGTGTGAAACTCAATGCGTAGCAACTTATTTTTCAGCTGTATTTCTTCAAATTTGCAACTATTTTTTACAGAAATTGTTATAGTTTCTCAAAAATGAATATTTAAAGACTGGTGGTGTTAATAAGAGTGTCTACTGTGTTCGACTTTTACACTCTTGTTTTGACTGCACTTTTTTTACTTGTTTTTTTTTTTTTTTTTTTTTTTTTTTCTGTATGTTTTAGATTTCTACTTCATCTTTAACTTATATGGACTTACAAAAAAAATAATATTTATGAACTTTAGTGTAAAATATCTTTCACCTTTATATCCTATATTTTGGGAATTCCCAAGGAGTCAGTGAAGATAAGATATATAAAGCAGCAGATAGTTCAGTGCAACTTAAAGTGGAGTAAAGTAACTACAGTGGAACCTCTATGTATTGAATTTGGATGGATTGAAATTCCGCATCCATGGAACATATTTTGTGGTTACATTTTGAGACCACATTCATTGAAAGTCCACATGTACTGACATTTTTTGTCAGTCCCTTGAGAAACTATTGATAGAGAATCACTGTAGTGGTAATAAGGAAATTGTGTAGTCAATGTCTGTTTATCAAGAAAATGATTTACACACACCCAAAAGACTAATCTTAATGGTTGAAGAATACTGTATTTTGGCACGTATAAGCCGCATGTTGTATAGGCCACACCATAATTTTGACACTCTAAAACTGGAAAAACTAAAATCTTGTATAAGTACAGGCTGTAGAAGCTTTTTTTAAAGCTTGAGGTTTGGTTTGTTCGCGTATGGTAACAACTGACATTTGTTGCGCGACCTTGCCGGGCTGTTTACAGCTGTGCCAGCATTGATCACTTCGGTCATTCACTTTCTCTTGTGTCGTGTGCACTTCCTCAGATACATAAACATGAGTGATAATGGGAAAGGAATGAGCAAGTTGACGCATGACACATTGCTGTGCAGTGTGTTTGCACACACTACGGGCGACTTCGTCCCATCAGTGAGCAAGCAAGACCTCGGGGCAAGTCACAAACAGTGGCAAACAACTTTTCACATACCCACTGAATAGACTCTACGTGTTGGACAGCTTCAGACACTGAATTAATTAACGGATTTAATTATGAATTGTACGGCCTGCCCAGAACGCGGCATGTGAGCGCCACCCCTTTTAGACAAGATTGTTTTACCCGATGGATCACTACCCTGAGATTATCTGAGAAGGAAGTTCTACCAATACCATGGGATCGCAGCACCTCTGCTGCCATGTGACGTCACACCTGCCAGCCTCGGGCCAAGGTGGTAAATTTGTTGTCATCTCGGAGCAGGGAGATAAATGTGCGGCACCGCCGCAACTCTGATAAACGAACCCTGCACGAAAGGTCATGCTACCCCGCACCCCCAGAACATCACTGATACAGGGATTTTCTACCATATAAGGAGGCACGAGCACGCCTCTCGCCAGAGATGTCGGACTCGCCAGCCGCATAGGTCATCGAGCACTCCCCAGGGTTTGACCAAGACCTCTATCTCTCTCTCCTCTCCTACAGCCAGCAACGGCTCCAGCCTCTCCAGCAGCTTGAAAAGGCTTCAACCTCCAGCAGCTTGCAGAAGGCTCAACCTCGTTCTGCAATGAAGACTGCCGTACATTGCCAGAGGTAACCGACATTCAAACCTCACCCTTTTACCTCAGTCAAATTCCTTGACTCCACAGTAGCAGGTTGTTACAACGTTTTCCCTTCTGGAAAAGTTCCCCTTGTAAGGTTACGCTGTAAAGAGCGTAGTTTAATGTACTTTTGCAACCAGAATATATTTTGTTTTATTCTTTTGCCAGGCTCACCTATGCCTGAATTAATTAATGTAATTAATAAATTCTTAGTTAGCCTGTTTAATCCAACCGAGATTTCCCACTTTCATAATTCATAATAATAAATATTACATTAATTTGGAATCGGTGTCTACCTTCCTTTTAACTGTAATGCCTGGTTCACTTGAGTTAATATAATTCTGACAGTTAAAGATTGTTGCATCAAAACCCCACTGAGAATTAGTCGTGAGACGAGGCTTGAACAAGGCTTTGAGTCCGAAATACATACCGTGGCTGCTGGGTTTCTGGTGTTCCCTCGCCTAACCTCCATGGTGTCCTAATACGGGTTTACATATCTATGCATCAGGGCCTTGGGTGTATTTGAATAAGATGCACCCCCAGGACTGCACGTCTGCGGAAAGGTCAGAAGGCTGGTCTAGATGTGGAGTAAAAAGGGTGGTCTCCAGAATCGTAACCGGTACAAAGAGTGACTAGCATTACAGAAATTAACTAATGCACAGGTGGACACAGAGATTGAGTGTGAGGACACGTCCCCATCCGTGGAGCTAGAATTTAGACCTCTGCCCATTTCACAGTTTATTCCCCTCACCCACGAGGTAGAGCTCGACGCCTATTTAGGTGCTTGTTGGCCATGGCTAGAGCAGGAACCCATCAGTCACCCCCAGCCGGAGACTCCTTCGCCCACAGTAGCCATAACCCCACCTAAGGTTGACCGGAGGAAAGACATACAGAATACATGCACTATCCACTTGGCTTCTGGGAAGGTTGCCAGGGTTCGATTACCACCGAAAGTCACCCCAAAACTTTGAGTAGCACCTTCTCTCGTGAACTACATCCCCACTTGCCGGCCTATACAGCCACTGTGGATTGCACCCATCCCTCTGGCAGGATCATACACCCCCATCATCATTATTGATTAATCCACCTCCTGACTTGTACCCTGGGATAGCTGGCATCCCGCACTTAGCAGCTCTAGCAGTGAGGAAGATTGTTTGCCCTGGACAGGAAACTATCACAGTTCAACTCACTCTGGGGTTTGATTCCCCTCCCCTCAGACGGTATACTCCCCCTAAGCGGCCCCCTCTAGGACAAGACCTACCACGACCCACCAGGCTAGAGTAGCAACCAAAACATAGCGGCAGGATCACCTGCTGAACATTGGGAGGACAGTCAGCCCTCTAACCACTTACCCGAGAGTAGGACGCACGTCAAAGTTACACTACAAAATTTAAGTTGAAACTTTTGGAATATGTATGTGAACATTGAAAAAGTGCAGCTGGTTGACAGTAAAAATGTACAGCATTGGTGCAGGGGAAAAAAATATGTTGAAAAAAATTGCCTAGAAACAAATGTGCTTTGCGAGGCAAAAAGTGTAAATATCAAGAACTAGAAGAAGAGCTGTTTCAGCACATGCTAGCTACTAGGACATTTGCTAGCGACTCGATAGCGCAATTTGTTGACGACTCGATTGCGCAATCGTTAGCAGCTGTTCAATGCAATATTAGCACATATAAATCATTTACTCGTACTCTCAGGGTTATTTCCTGAAGATGCGGGACCTTAGGTGTCATTTTATTGTGGTCAAAAACATTTTTACACTTTACCCATTTTTTTCCCAAAATGTTTGTGTACAGGCCGCGTCCCATATTTTCACATATCAAATGAGTACATAAATGTGCGGCCTATAGATGCCAAAATACAATAGTTTGCCAAGGATGTTGGGTGTAGCTGGCTTCCACGTATTTGGGGGGGCACAGAGCAGAGTAAGGGTGAGCAAACCTTGTACAGGCTGTTCATGGTAAAGTGAGCACTTTTGAAAACCTAGTTACTTTTTTATCTCAGCCATGTTTTTATCCTTAAACCACTTTTCTAAAGAAAGATTGCCATGTAGTAACAAACACAGTGTGTAAATTCCACCACTCTCAGATGTTAACATCTAAGGCTAAAATACAATATATTTATTGACTACTATCCCAAATGAGGGTGCTTTCAAAAGTGTTCGCTTTACTGTGAATAGCCTATACTGTATATGTTTTACTACCAAATTGGTTGTGAACAGCATATGAAAGCGGTATAGATGTAAGAACTGTGTGATGTTGACAAATCACGTGGGAGTCACTGTAGCTTGGTACAGCTAGGAAAAAGAAGAATTTGGAAGATTAGTCTTGGGGCATGTGTTCAATGTCAACTAGCTTTTTATTTTATGGTAATGTATTCTTATATAAGCTGGTGTCTGGAATAAGCGTGAAAATGGGTGGGGGAATTGCAGAGGTAGCTGGAAGCAGGCACTTTTATTTCCTCCTTTACTGGAAGACGTATAGCAGATGATTGCACACACGACAGACAGTTGTGCTGCTGGGGGTAGTAAGCATAGTGGTGGTTGCTTTCCCTCCCATGCTATACTCCAAGCATTATGGTACAGCTTGGCTTGCGCACCGCAGCTGCAGTACTTGTGGGTACTTTGACTATATACGTTGGTATTCCTGTTCCAGATCATAAGGAATATAGGGGTCCAGTGTTGCACATACTGGTTCATGTGTGCATGCATACAGCACATGTCAGTATAAAGTTTTAGAAATTCTTGTTATGGTCATACTTTTCACTATAGTCTTTTTACAGCTCGTGTTATTTTGGTACATCAGTAAGTTCAACAGAATTTCTCATCTGAAGTGTGTAAATACAGAAAGAATTGCAATTCTTGTAGTGTTTATTAAAAACTTTAATTTTTGTTGAGTTTTGTGGCACATCTTATTTTTTAAAAATATCTTATATTTATTGTATTAAGTACAGTGACTCCTAAAAAATTATCACTTCATTTATTGTACTTAATTTTTTCAGTGTCCATCGTAGCAATTTCCAAAACTGATTGCCCAGTCTGAGAATTAAAAGAATAATATAAACTGAGGCTTTACATACAAACACTTCTTGATTAATTCTGTACATGTATAGTTTTAACACTTATTTTTTATATATATTAAATTTTTAATGCTTCTCTAATATTTGTGGGAGAAAAATTTAATTTAAATACAGACTGATGATAAAAAAAATATAAGACATGTTGGGAATAGGCCACTAGGCTACTAAGTACATGATTAAAGAGGAGATGGAAAACAAGGATCGGTATACATAAAAAAGTTGCTGTCTGAAAAGGGTGGCCCAGGTAGAAAATGACATCTGCATTGAAAATGCATTTTTGTTTGTTCGTCTGACTTTGTGCAGGTGTGCCTTTCTGCAAATACCACCCTTTGAGTACTTGTGTCTTTTGCCTCTTTATTAAAAATGTTATTTTAAAAATGTGTTACTATTTCCACATTGGTGGTACCAGTTTTGTGTTTAAGTATAAAATTCAGTACATAATAGTGGCTCATGTTTGTGCCCAAGAGAGACAGCAAGAGCTTGGGGCATGTTGAATTTTTCTGAGTATAGGCCATTCACGGTAAAGTGAGCACTTTTGAAAGCCCTCTCATTTGGAATAATAGTCAATAAATATGCTTTGTTACAGCCTTAGATGTTAACTTCAGAGTACGATTGAACATATGCACTGTGTTTATTACTTACATGGCAATATTTATTTAAAAAGGTGGTTAAATGATAAGATATGACTGAAAGAAAAAAGTAACTAGGGCCTCAGAAGTGCTTACTTTATCGTGAACAGTCTATAAGGGAAAGTAATATGGCTGCAGTTAGCCTCGCTACTGGAGGCAAACGAGATCAGCCCACCAGAGCGGCAGTTGCCGGTGGCCGAGTTTAACCTGGACCTGGAAGGTCGGGCGCGCAAGCTGCTGGAAGCAGAGAAGGAGCGAGATAGGGTGCAGGAGAGTGCGCTGGCTCTGTGCAGGGCCCAAGACGAGCTATGTGCTGCCATCAAGAAGAAATACTGGGAGCCAATGGAAGTGAAGGGCCACGTAATCAAGGTACAACTGCTCGCACTTCACAGCTGTAAGGTTGTGTAAATAAACTGTGTACTGAAACTAGTGACAAAATATGCTTTCAATAAGATATGAAGTTGCAGAAAGTTTGGTTGATCTGAAAATTTTTGAGTTCAGCAAATACTGTAGTGCTTATTCAGTGTTTGTTAAGTTGACCAACAATGAGTATTTATGTTAATTTCTCTTCGCTGATAGTGATAACCTATACTGAAATATTAAAGTTATATTAAAGAATGGTCATCCTGTCAAATGCACTGCAATGCACAGCAGTCATGTGCTCCACCAACCAACCTCTAACAAGGTCACAGCAGTCATGAGTATGTGATGGTAATCTGATTGAGCTACTGATAATCTTGATAAAATTTATACATAGTAGTGGCACCTATTATCACTACTATTTCAAACCACATGGTTTTGCCTAAAAATGTTAGGTAATATATTTTAATGAGAAATTAATTGTTGCATAGACGTTTTATTTTGTGTTTAAAGGTAGTTTCTTTTCCCGCAAAGTTGGTGTTTAATCGTTATCTCATGTAAAATCAACATGATTTTTAAACAAAATATTAATTTAACTCAATAGGCATCATCTTCCGAATAAAATAATATGCCCAGAAGTGTATCCTTGTCCTCCCCTTGTCACCAAAAATTGTTTGAACATCGAGCAACTTATATTACTCACCATAAAGTTCATTTTCAGTAGCTTATTGCGGGGAGATCAGACGCTTCATAATAATTTATTTCAATACACACACATGTTGTGTGTAAACTGATATCCGGGAGGGGTCTATTTGACATCCTTTATCGTCACATAATGTGTAAGCACTGAGACCGAGCACAGCGTAACTTGCAACAGGCGTATGTGTACGGGAAAATCAGAGGCCGTGGTGTTGAAGGATTAACTATTAAAGACTGTAAAGAAATAAATTTAATTGCCTTATTTATTCCTTTCTGTCTTAAAATCACACATTTTTTAAATTAAAAATTATTAATTACTTCAACTTTGTCTAGTGAGCACAGCGTCATGAATGTTAGTGTAGATATGTCGCTTGGATTGCATAAGCTTCGGCTGTCCTCTGTGATATCTGGCCGAGTTCGGTTCCTCCCCGTACATGGCTGGCGGGGAGGGAGCTAGTTGCCTAGCAATCAGTATAGTGTTCTTGCACCATCCCTCTGTGTGCCGACTGTTTTGGAGGGGGAGGGCTAAATTGTTTCACTCCTCTTATTACTGTGGCTTCCCCTTCATCTTGCCCGCCGTGAACGTGCTGGTCAGCTGATAATCTCTCTGATTGCGCTCAGCTTATTGAGTGCACGTGGCATATTCAAAATTTAGTGTCATGTTATTGTATTTATTTCAAGTCTGCTTGTGTATTTTGTATTGAGATTCTACTGTACTTCTACAAGAATTCCTAGTAAAAGATCAAGGAAAATACAGTGAAACTCTGTTAAGATATTTCAGAAAAATACTGAAAAGTGTGCCTATTAAGCATAAAAACTTATTAAAAGGGTGAAATTGTGTATTTTAACGTGTGACGGCCTTCTGCAAGTGGCAAGTCACATGGCCAAACTGATTTTGGGGGATGCTAGGCTAGGCGCGTTATGGTGGTTTGTATCTTTAGTCACTGCATGGGATGGGAGCTCTGCCAGTGTACAGAACTGGTCGAGCCGCCTTCCAGCAAGGAACAAAATGTGGTTTTGCGAGTACTACTTTAAGCTTTGGTGGTACCACTCATATTGGGCGATGGTTAACCTGCAGCTGTGCCGACTGAGACTTGACTGGTAGCCACACTAGGGGCTGCCCTGTGGTGGGCGTGCTGGTCGGCCTAGGGATGCATGGTTCGGTTTTTGCTGAGGTAGGCGGTTTTCGGGATGTTTCCCAAATCCAGAGGTTGGCGATTCCATTTCACCGGTCTTGGCCAACAAGGTAGGCCTGAACTGTGGGGTGAAGTCCCTCAGTGGTTTTTGTAGGCGGTTCAAACATGGCAGGTTTGCAGGTTGGTGCAGCTGGTATGAAAAGTCTGCAGAATACTGCTGCCTGCTCTCACGGACTGAGAAGCTCAAACCTGTCAAGAAGTTGGTTAAGCCCCAGTGGATACTTAGAGGCAGCCTTTGCCCATTTTGCCCTCTTATGAATACCACCACCTTGGGTAAAGGGCATGAGGAAAGATAAATCTACGATCGGACCTCGCCAAAGTGGGGCAGTTGACATGTAGGTTTGAGTAAGAGGTGCGCGTAATGTGATTGCCTGCCAATGCCGTATCTCACTCTCAAACTCCGACACCAAGGGTGCAGGGTTAGTCAGGCTGCGTAACACTGGTGACAGTCCCAATATGGGGTGATGTCCTGCTAGAGTTGGTCTCCCCAGACCCGTAGAAGCACTCCCCTCGGCACCACTAGTGCGTGTGATGAGAAGAGCAACCTCCGAGTTAACGGACTGAGCCTAATAGGAGCGAGTACCTAGTGTCGTGACTACCGTTCACTACATTAGGTGCAGCGAATGGATGGCCTTCCAACTTTAGTGAGTGTCCCAGACGAACTGGTCCCCCCCAAGCCCAGGGAAATACTCCTCTCTGCACCACTAGTGCGCGATGAGGGGAGCAAACCTCAGACTGGCAGTCCAAACCCTAAGTATGCGGTATCCTAGTGTCTTGGCTCTATAGTTCACTACACGAGTTCAGAGAATAGGTGGCCTTCCAAGATTCTTTGCTCGCCTGGCATAGGCGGTCATCCTGGAGAGGGGTTAAGCAGCTGCAAAGGGTATGACATAGATCCTCGGTGTGTGTGACGTCAGTGGCCGGTGCTGGATATAGGCTCATGCCTCAGTGCTTGTACTAGTAGTTGCATTTGGCGGCGCGCTGCTGTACTCGGTGTACCTCGATGCATGACTTTGGTGGCTCAGCCGGCGAATAATTATATCTGGTGTGGAGCGTTCGTCCTTTGCCTTGGGTACATAAAACAATTCCTGACGTCTCGTTGGCGGTGACATCAAATCAAACTCCATTGAAAGTGCTCCAAGTTCATTTGCACTGATGAGTAGAAGTCAATTAAATAATATGTAGAAAGATGTCACAAGTAAATTTTTAACAGAACAAGTGCAAATTTTCTAAAGCTTAGTAAGCAGGAAATCTTATTAACAGAAAACTTCTTAAGAGGGTTTTTACTTTAGTTTGTCATCTTGCACAGATTTTTGCATACATTGGGCATCATGTGAATCATGCTTAATTTTTATATGAAAAAGCTCAAACTTAGTTGAGTGTGCTTGCTACTTTTTTGCTGAAGCCGAGTACTGTATAACCTCATGGTAGAAGCAGAGTGTTAACTGGAAGTGCTGTGTTTAAGGGATTTGCAACGCCATTTTTGGTTGAGAATTACCCTGTGATGCCAATAAGTGAGCATTTTAAGGAAGAGCTGAAGCATGTGATTGGGCGCAGGAGGCTGGAGCTGGCCATCAACAAGAATTTCTTTCAGGCATGGGTGCCTCGCACTCCCAGGTGTGTGCCACATTCCTTCCTTCATTCACTAGTCTCATGCATTTAATAGTAACCTACACACATTGGTAGAATAAATGTCAGCATGATTGCTTTGTGGAGAAGTTGAGTAGAGTAGAGTTCAGATGTGCTTAACAATAAGATCTTGAACACCAGTGAGAGAATGAAAAGAGGTGAACATGGAGTAGCAGCAAAATGCAAAGGCGAGGAAAACGGGAGAGTCCAAGAAAACCAGCCGGCCGACAGCAACGTCTACCTAGTTTCCCACATGCAAAAGAAAATGTGGATACAGACTTGTTTATTATGTGTTATGGGTTTATCAACAAAACAGATATAAACTAACTGAGTGTTTCTCTATCATCTGTCTTTCTTTTAGAATCTGTATCCCTACTCTATCCTGTTTCATCCAACTCTTTCTAACACACACTTCCAGGAGTTGGCACCAATTCACCCCTCTTCTCTCGCCCTTCAGGGATACTCAAACCTAACCTCCCTCTTTGTGTTGGGAACCGGGGTATGGCGATAACCGCTCCTTACCAGTCACCACCGAAGAGGAGAGGTTGGCTGTTGTAGAAACCTTCACTGGAGTACGTGGCTTGCCAGTGATAACCCCACCCTACCTGCGTATATACTGGGGGCCTACAATGGTGGTTGCCAAACTGTACAACTTGTGAAGTTCGCCACGGAGAACCGGAGTGCTGGCTATAATCGCCCTTGGTCTGCTGTCCTGGGAAAGAAGTGTGTTGTGTAAGACACTGCACCGTGAGGGAAGTCCCTGCCCTCCATGAAGCCTCCCAGGAAAGAAATCCTGTACTGGCCAATCGATATGCCCTTTTGTCATCTCGAGCCGTGTCAACTACTATGGAATACCTGTTCTCTCTCTCTCTCTTTCTGTCTCTCCTCCTCTGTCTCTCTTTATCTCTCACCTCTCCATCTCTTCACTACACCCCTCTCCATCACTCCCCCCCCCCCATGCCTCTCCATAGGGCTGGGCAGAAGAAGGCAGTCAGGCAAGCCTTGGCTCTAGCTAGAGAGGTTTTGGAGTCAGACGAAAGTGGTGATTCCGAACACCTTGCATCACAACATTCAATCAAAGAGTAACGGTTTAGTTTGTTGGCCAAAAATATTCTAGCAAGTGTGATGATGGTGCACCGTACACCATTTCTCTTCTCTTGTTGATGACGTCATTGCATTCAGTGTGATTATGACTGTCAGTTGGCTGTAATGCTTATTTCATATAGGTAGGTTACGTTCACCTTCATGAAAGAAAAAACAGTTATGGAAACTGGTGGCTAGTTCCAGAATCATCTATCTGCCATAGCTGCAACAGCATTTGAAGTACCGCATGTTTACGAAAATAAAATATAAATAAAAAAGCTAGTGAATTTCTAAGCTTTAATTTTTTTTTACTGCAGCTGCAAAAAAATACAGTATGTCAACATTTCCTTTTGCCTTGCATTTCACAAACTCTTTTACTATAGGATATTCAAAGTAAAATGTGCACTTTTGAAATCTCTGCTTAAGATCTACTTGTATGCACATTGTGTATTATTCCGCCTTATGTAAAATTAACATTGACATGGACCTCATCACTTTATTCATGCTTCGGTAAAATTAAACGGTGAGATTATTGGAAATGTAAATATTTTTAAAATCTGTTCATTTATACACTTTGATGCATTAAAAAAGAACAGAAAGCCAAAATAATGATTTAAGTTACCATAAATGGTACCTAATACATTTTATTTGACGTTAAGATATGGAACTACTTCCCATCCATCATTACCAACATTACTGTGTAAATGTCACTCAGTGCACCCGTTAAAGAATATGCAGGTAGGAGCGGTGACATTTTTCTAAGGTTGATTTGAAAAGTGCTCACTTTATCGTGAACAGCCTTTACAGATGTGCAGGATACTTTTTTATTTATTTTTGATGGTAGTTAATAGGCTTACAAGCTGACACGTGCCCAGTTACTGACTGTTCGGCACAATCGTTGTGGTTTTATTGCTTTAGACCAAGTGCACGGTTTTTGGTAGCTGACGGTAGGTGTTGATATACCTGACTTACTGTTGACGACTTAGCGAAGCTGGTGCTGCAGTCCTTGGGTTTAGATTAGGTGATACTGGTTCGGCTCACTCCATATTTCAGGTTCTAGGCCACTGACTCTTGGCTCCAAAACCTAGTATTGGCGATTCCGTACCTAGCTTCAGTTCTGTACATTATACCCCTCAGAACAGAATGGTAGTCAAGGCTTGTATGGACGTGTGGGGAAAATGGATATAGTGTACCACGGTAGCAGGCGAGACTGCTAAACCGCTGCTGGGCAGCTAGATGAGTGATATTTTGTTCCATACGCCGTCAGCTGCGCCTTATCTTATATGTCATAGAGTTGAGTTCGCGGCTGAACAATACACGTCGTGCACCACAGACGAGAAACTATTCCCTATAATAGTGTTGTCCAGTAGCCACTTGGTAACACGAGCTCGGTGTCTCCGGTGATCCAGCACTGTAACGGGCAGATCAGAGACGTTGAGCTGTGTGGGCCACCACTGCTTCTATTGGATGTGATATTCAGCCAAGGCCAGGCCGCAACATCCAAGCCAATACCTCCTCCAGCACCTAGGTGCTCTGGTATGGGATAATAACCTAGGCTTGCGGTCTCTTCTTGGTTGAATGTATTCCTAGTGATTGTGGCTCCTCTGGTCCTTCCCTCCAGCACCTGGGTGGTCGGGGTAGTAAGAAGCAACAGGCGGCCATCTAATGGGTGTGTTACCAGACTGGAGGACTGCAGAAGGGGATCCTCAGTCAAAGCTAGTTCTGATTTAAAACGTACCCGGTTTCTGTCGGCAGTGCACAGTACGAATTATTCCTAGCAGGCGAAGTAGATATACTCTAGAAATATAAGCATGTGGATAGAGAACAAAGCTGTATTTATTGAGGACTCAATAAACACAGTGACCCATGCTATCTCCTACCAAGCAGATGGAGTACTGAAGGTAACATATGTTAGCCAGGTGTAGGCAAACTGGTCCTAGACTAGAGGGATGTTTGAACTAGAAGGCTGAATAGAATACTACTGAACTATAACTATCTAATTGTGGGTGTCTGGAAGAGACAAAAAGAAGTTAAAGTTCCTTTGCTGTAGTAGCAATGTGTATGTGTATTTGCGTTTGTTGGTTGTCGAAGACTGTTGTCGCAGGGAGCAGCTACAAGGGCTGCTGAAGACTTGAGGTTTGCTGGAGGCCTCAGCACTAAGGAGTGCTCGGGGTTTATTCGAGAGAAGCAATACAAATGACTCTGGAGCCTGGCCGCACACTGACTTGTATAGTCAGAACTGTAGGGTGCAGCGGCGGGTGCGGGAAGGGCGTGTGACATCCTTCTGCTGTAAGGCCAGCGTGGGAGGTGAGAACCCTCTCGTCAGCACTCTGTTTCGTCGGTCTTCGGTGGTGCTCGGCTGCGCTCTGAGGTGGCCGACAGCTTGTAGGCACTCAGCGCGGGGAAGGGGGGAGGCGGCATGCTCGCTGGTTGCGTAACCATGAAACCATGTGTTCAGCCACCTGGTAGAGTTAAGCGGCGCACAACATCCGTGTATTGGTTTGCTGTATCGACTCTCACATGGGTTGAAGTAAGAGTATACTTGATGTGACGAGTGATGAGTCATAATCGTATTTAATAGTGGTATAAATGGCATGCGTCAAAGCATAATAAATGTAGACAAGGCACAAAATGTTATTTTTGCATTAATTTTGTAACAACATACAGTATTGTCTTTTCACATTCAGCTGGTTATGTACATTTCGTGTTATGAGAAAATTTGTTACAAGTAATACAATATCTTACACAAATGCAAGTAATGTTTTGAAGAAGCATTTATTCTTAATTCCCTTTGCAAAAAATTACTGTGGAACTGTGTTACAACATCCCCTCTGGTAACATTTTCCTGCTTAATAAGCAGCCTTCTCTTGGTTGACAAACCTGTTTTTCAGTACAAAACTATCCTCTTATAAAACTTTCCCTTATACAGGCAGTCCTCTACTTTCATACATAATGTGTTCCTGAAAATGTGTGTGAAAGTTGAATCATATACAATACACATGAAATAAGAGGGGTTCCATTCTAAAGTTACAATTAAAAAAGTTAGTTTTGGTAGAAAGATAACATATTTAATTGATAAACATGTTATTTTTAACAATTATTTAATTGAAAATCATGAATAAATATACGTGTGCAATACTTTCTTACCTGAAGAGTAGATTTTCAACACTTTTGTACTTACTTGATTGTAAGTACTATGTGAATACATAAGGTAGTTAAATATGCTTCCTACTTTCTGTAAAATTGTTGTGCAAATTAGTTTTTTATTTTGTAGGTTGTAAAAAAGTTTTTCAGAGATTCGTTGTTATTTTAACAGAAACACTCATTTGTATTGTGCCAATATGACTGCCATATCTAAACATTCATAACATATGATCCACGAAGGCTGGAAAACATGGCAGGCAGTGTTAGACGACAACTAACAGTATTATATGAATATGTTGGTAGGTTGCTAGATGTATGAAAGACCAAATCGGTCATATGAATGTTGTTTTAGAGGTGATAATATGTAGTCTATGAAAGAGTGAGTTGTACGAATATCAAATGTATGTAAGTCTAGGACTGTCTTGATAAGGCTAACATTTCTTGGAGCCCTTGAGAAATGTTATAACAGGGCTCTAATTTATCTATTTTATAAACTACACTTATTTTAGGTAAACTCTAAGATTTTGAAGTTATTTTGTAGGCAGTGCATGACTTCATTTGAGTTAACACTTCAAACATGTTCTTAAACACTCTCTGCACAGAAACATTCAAAATTAATATTATTATTGTGGGTATACACTGTCTCATTATGTTCATAACGTTTTGTTTTACTACTAAAGCTTTAGTTTTGGAACTGGGAATTTCATACTATTTATAAAAATGCTTCAAATCAACAGGCAGTCCAGAGTTACGCAACTTCGTTTTTATGCATAAAAAATTTAAATACCATGTCTTATGTAAAAAGACACATTTATTACGATGTATGATAATTGCTATTTATAAGGAAAATAATATTTAAACTACAATCAATAGATTTACATGTCTAAATAATTGAGCATTACACCTAGAAAAACAGATGCTAGACATAACACACATTAACAGATGTGTAAGTTACATAACTAACTTGACGCTGTCCTCACTGTCTGTCCCACTCGGGGCAAGCCCAATGATGTTCGCCGCTGCACCAACTGCATTACGTGCACCAGTGCATTTGGATGTAGTGTGCTGATGGGTCAGGGGAACCGTTCAGTGATATAAAGACACCCACGAGTAAACAACGTGCTACGTGTTTATTTCTGTGATTGAGTGTGATTCCCCAAAAGCAGATACTAATGCATGCCCGAGGAAGTGTTATCTCCTCTTTGCGCCCTTGCATTTAGGTGTAATCTGTTGTTAAGTGTTCACCCACGTGGTTCACATATGATCACGTAACAGAGAACTAAAGTGTTCATAATTCTTTTGTTTTTGCAATGTTGTGTCATGTGTCATTTTGTTCTAAAGGTGTAACTTATAATTTTCCTTTTTAATAAAATGAACAGTCAAAAACACTTGCAGTTCTGGCAGCCATCTTGCCACTCTAGCCACGCAAAATTTAAACAGTTTACCTATTAAATTTGTGCTTATTTAATATCTCTGTTTTAAAAGGGTTTTTATGTGCAATTATGTTTGTATTTTATTTTAAAACGTGTTCATGTGTTCTGCATGCCTATTCTGGCATCTACATAATATCTGAGTTTGCGAGAGACACTTAGCAACAGTGCACTAAGACTTTCCAGAAGAATATTATTATCACAGACTTACATAATTAATTCACCTGATTGTTTTTCCGCCTGTAATCACTTTACTATGTATCTGGTTCCACATTGTGTTTTGTGAACATTTCCCTAGAGATGCTGCCGGGAAGATGTCCGTTGCTAACAATATCTTCGTGCCACCATCTTTAGTCTGCAACAGTGGGTCATCAATGGTAGAAGCGTGTCACGTCATGTGCCACAGGCGCTTCACCTTTTGTTACCAAGCAAGTAGTGTTCAGTAGAATTGTACCGGAACCTTTTCTTTTGCTCCTCCCGTGTGCCAACCCTCCCCTCCGCCGACTCGCATCCCGGGAGAGTTTTACGCAACTTAAGTCTATTGTGTGTTTTGCACTTTTCGTCTGCATTGGCCCCTGGCAGGCCTCGTGTGCCAGGCTCGCTTCAGACACTGGGACTTGTGAGTGTTACCAGTGTATTCGCTTTCTGGTAATACAACTCATTTCTTTGAACCTCGTGTCTTATTTTCATTTAATATTTAAATTCCACCACGGGAACTGGCCCTCTCCAGCAAGTGTAACCATGCGATTAGATCGCCTCGTGCAGGACAGTGTAAATGTGTAACAGTGACTTTATTGAAATGTAAGTAGACATGTGTTGCGGGGGGATTCCGCCTCAGGCTGACAACGTGTAACGATCCTGAGAGTCGGAGATCCTCGTGCTTTTCTGAGGCGTAGAGAAGCTGGTGTCCTGGGAACATCAACTAGGTATATCTGCACACATCTGTGTGCTAAGAGGTCTGTATCTGCATCAGGCACATCCTCTCCCCCCCCCCCCCCCCCCCCCAAAACAGCCGAGCACAGAAGCACATTGAACCAATAACAGTTTAATCCATAAAACAGAAAACTATGGAGTGGCTGCATAACCCACACCCACAGACTCTCCCTGTTAATGGGAATCGAGCATTCCAGTCTCTAGGAAGGAGTGGGGTAAGCTAAAACTGGACCTACCCATTGAATGCAACTCAGAACAGGTAGGGTGTAAATTTTCCTAACAATTTCTTCTACTATTTTAATTTTTTTAATAAATCTTTAAGATTTTATGATTTTACAACAGTTATTTTGAGTTCGTAAAATTGGGGTTATACAGCAGTTATCTTCCAGATTTCATTAGAAACAAGAAATTTTTAATATCTGTGGTAAACAATTTCCTGAATACTTGAAGAAGAAAGTGTATTATATGTATTGTTTGTACTGTGAAGTAACTCATAGAATGTGATACTGATGTCAATGAAGAGGTGGGTTGGGTTGGGAGATTTGAGCGGCTTTAACATCCAGGTTTTGAGAGCAGATGAGGGCGAAATGAGGTGAGAATGGAGCAGTGCTGGAATGCAAGGATGGGGGAAACTGGAGATCCCAGAGAAAACCCACTGACCAGTGGCATCTGGCATGATTCCCACTAGCGAAAATCTGGATGTGATCCAGCCAGGGATATAACCCAGTTTACCTTAGTGGGAGGTGAGCAGTATAACTGCTCAGCCACCATGGCCCCTAAATGAAGAGTATCTCATATATCTGTACAGGTGTGTATCAATATTCGTAAGTCATACACATTTGTATTGATTTTTTATACTAAATATTGTTGGGATTTTATTATTGACAAAAAGTTTATTGTATATGTTATTTGTTACTGAACTGTTGCAGTTCCCTTGAACTGGAGCTATCGAGGGAGCAACTGGAGATGCAGCCAGACATTTCCAGCCTGCGACATGTATTACTGGATGCAGAGCAGGTGACGGCTGAGGAAGCAGCAGCCAGATACAAGATAAGTGGCTCCATCAGTCACCTCTACGTTAACATCCTTCCTTACCACCACAGCCAGTACGAGCTTGTTACCCATCTGCAGTTCTACCATGAAACTGTGCTCCTCCAGGTCAGAAGGCTACATTTTAGGTTTGATACAAGGGAAATAAAATTAAATCTGCTAGTTATTCTTGCTTTAAGGTAGGGTTAACGTTGATACAAGAAGAGTGGTGCTAATTACTGCTGCTTGCACTGTCGGAGGGAATAAAAGACTTGTCATTTCTGGCCAGCCCAGAGAATGGATGAGGTAGGCCAGACAGATGGGTGTGGAGCAGCAAAGAAATGAAGATGGTAGGAAACTGGAGTGCTCCTCAGAAACTTCACGCCACTTCGGTGCTCAGGTGCAAGAATTTGGCATAAATTTTGTTTTAGTTTTGTTGGTTCTTTTTAGAATGAGGTTTTAAGCACCGATGAGGGTGGAAATGAAGTGAAGATGAAGCACAAATGGAATGCAAAGGCAGGGAAAATTGGGCTGCCTAAGGATAACTCGCAGGCTAATGGCAATCTCTCCTTTGTTTTCCACATGTGAAAATCTGGGTGATCCCACTGGTAATTGAACCTGCTTCACCATGGTGTGATTTTATTTTGAAGGTTTTGAAATTATCACAAGTAGATTTGCTTTCGGAAATTTCAAGACATATTTTAGGATTTCTGGCTGTCACAACACAAAACAAATTATACAAAACATTTGTTTAGTTTTGAAAATTTAATCTTAGTTTGTTGTTTTTCATTTGCAGAGGTGAAAGGTCTCCATGCCTTTAGGTGCCGCATTGAGGGGTTGGAAAGATGGGCAAGTCTAGAGGTACCCTTTTAAATTTTTTGTTGCTCTGAAAAATCTCTTTTTGATGCAATGAAACCTGAATTACATGCTATGTAAAAGAATTCAGAAACGAATATTTGTGTGAAAATTAGAATACATTTCAACAATTCATTAGAGATTTGACGCGTGACGCCCTGCGCAGCTGTAATGCACACTCTACTTCGTCCCATCTGAACACTGTTTCATTTCACCTTGAGCATGTCTTATACAGTACTTGAGGCTGGACACATGCCTATAGGGTATGCCCTCGCACTGAGAGATGATATTACAGACACATCAGTTCAGCTTGTACTGTTTACCTTCTACTCCAATTACACGTCACGCCAATCCCCCAAAAAGGCAACTGTATTATCTGCTGAGCCACTGAGCCCGCCACCCAACATCACGTAATTTTACGGTGCGCCAATGGAGGGCACCATGCATCCTAGGAAGAGATAAGGGATTAAGTCTGTGGCATCAGCAATTTCTCCCGCAGCAGAAGCCTTCAGCAGACGACTTCAGCAGATGACACAGGGGGTGGAGCTTATCTCCCTCTTCACCCCTCGCCACCTCCGGTCCACAGGTCAACCTGTATATAAGACCCTGTGCAGCCCAAAAACTTCAGTGTATGCTTCTTCCACCACTCTCTTCAGGGCTAGAGGAATCCGCCACCACCATGACTCACTTTTCTAGTCTTGTCTTCTTCACCGCTCTGGAAGGGGTTGGAGAAAGACATATCCATCGCCCATTCTCTAGTTTGCTCTGCTGATTCCACCACTCTTTAGGGCCAGATGAAGCCAACTATTGACGTCAAGCACCACTAGAAGCCTCTTTTCCACCTGCTGCAACACCCTCAATATTCTCTGGAAGACTACACCACCAACTTCTGAAGATGCAGACAGCTCCTTCATTACCACCCTCTGGAAACGGTCATTGACTGTCCCTTCAGGACTACCACTCCTGCCTTACCGGATGGTAATGGCAATCCTTACCAGTACTCTTCTGGTAGTAACCATCAACGGTCCCTTCAGGGCAACAAGGTAGATAATTAGGGAAAGTTTTAGTGAACTACCTAGCAGTTTTTATCACTTTCACAGCAGCTTAGAATCAGGTCTCCTTCACCTGGTTGAATGTAGCTTCATTTCCGTGTCAATTCATGTTAGTTTTTAGGAGATAGTACAGGCTACTGTGCACATTCTCAGCGAATATACACGTAATTTAAACTGTCATAATTTCTGGGTCCCACTGTGTTAACTTCATGTAGAAACCAGCCTGTTAGAGTGAAGCCGGAAGACAGTGTTCACCAAAGCGAAATACACACCCATTAGACAGCCACCTGTGCTGTGCCCCAGGGTATAGAATGGTAGAGCCCCGACCATTAGAAAGACCTCAACCAGGTGGCTAGCAAGTCAAGCTAACCTGTACGTCACCACTCTCTATGGGGCCAGAAAAGAGTAAGAGTTAGTTTTGACAAACTGACCCCTGTGGATATCACACGCAAGTGTCATGTGTACAGCCTGAGCCAACCCACCACACTGTCCACTGCTTTCTACGGGCTGGATGGAAGGAATACATGATATAACTCTTGCCTGTTTGGCTGCAGTCCTTGGCAGAACACGTTATGGAATTGTGTTGCCAGCTTCACTTCTGCGAGGCGGTACCTATTACCTTCTCCTATGCCATACATCTGGAAGGGAGGTGCCCAGAGGAAGTCTAGAAGGGCAGCTTATGCCTCAAGAAGTAGCCTGAATTGCGATCCAATCCCTCCTTCTGCACTTGGCAGTACATCACAGCGGGTCAGGGTTCACACCGCCTGCTCACCGGATAGGCCTCACCTCTCTGTGCCACTCCAGCCACTCTTCCCTCATCTCATCAAGACTGAAGGGACACCCCATCCACTGGTAGAGGCCATTCGCCGGGGAGAAGAACCTCCCCTGGATATTGCTAACCCATGGTTTGGAGGTTTCAAGACCATCAGCTGCCAGCCCATGCCCTTGCATCAACATGGGCAGCAACTTCAACGGATCCTCATCCAGCAAGGTAAACCCATTTCTAAGGGCCAGCCCGTTTGCCAGGCCATGTCAGAAACTCCTGATTGTACACCACTCAGACAGGCTACCAGACCTGTACTATATACTGGTCGAGCACCAGTCAAACACTATGTCAGCCATTCCTATGCTTCTCATGATACTGGCATCACAAACCAAAACCTTAATATTGACCACGACAACTGCCTCGTACGTCAACTGCCACATAACCAGGGTTTTCGTGGGATTCACCCTAAGGCATAGTAAGTCAATAGTTTTCGCGGCACCCAAAATGGGATAACAGAGCTTCACAGGGTGGCACGAGTCAGATTGTTTAAAATATATCAACACATTTCTGTAAACAAAAACAGTTCGGGTGCCCATTTTTTTTATTTTGGCATCCTTTACTAAATTTGTTCAGTTGTGTTAACCTCTCTCTTTGAAAAATGGAAGTAAATAAAGGTGACAAGTAGGCCGCTAGGCTACCAATAATGTACAAAAGGACAGGAGCACAAGTACTCACCGTCTAGTACTTGTCAACAGAGACACACACAAAGAAGGTTGACACATTTTTCACATGGTTGGTTGGTCGTAATGTTTTGCTGGCTAGACCTGTTTCATTGGGTGGCAAGTTGTACAACTTTACAACTTGCCGCCCGATGAAGCTGGCCTGGCCAACGAAACGTGATCGTGCAACCATATGCAAAATGTGTCGTCCTTCTTTCTGTGTTTGCCTGTTGACAAGTACTAGACTGTAGGTACTTTTGCTGCTTTAATTTTATACAAACATGGAATTAAATACACTGTCACAGTTTTACCAACTTCTGTGTTCCCTGAAACATTGCAGTAGAGTGGCTTAGTTGTACATTTGCCAGACCAAACAATTTGACATATTGTTTAGTGTTACGGTGCTTGTATGAACATATTTTAACAACATAATACAGTTAGCCAACAACAAATAAGATATCCACATGAAAATGAGGAACTCATAGTTTCGTAGTATAGAAAAATAACTGTAAAAATTGAAAACTCTTGCCACCATATAATTTTTGTATACTGCTACTTTTCCCACTATTGACTGTAAAGGACAAGATGAAACAGTTTGGCCCACCATTGCATCTTATAGCATGTTTTGCCACAAGACAGTACACAGAGTGAATAATGGTTCCCAGCAGAGCAAGTGGGTGCAAGTTGTACCACTGTAGTGACATGAGGAATGAGAATTATGGTACAGTTAGATAGATATAACAGCACAATACTGTACTACTGTATATGATAAAGTTGGGTACAACACATTTTCCATTTCTAAACTACTTTGTTCAAATAGCTATACTGCATGAAGCACACTAGTCAACTCTCAGCCTCACACACAACAAAACATTAATGTGTGTCAAAAATGATTCTAAATTTAATGTTTGAGGACCTAATGTGAGGCCTACCCATGGGTTGCAGGACGTGATCCAACGCTTGCGGCGGAACTTCAACGGGATGTTCGATAAAGTGCTAGATGAAAAAAAGAACGCCCTGATGCATCTGAGAATGTTCAATAGTCGCTTGCTCCAAATTGTTCCTCAGCTCAGCAACAGAAAGTACACGCCCACCCACAGTCTGCTCCTCAAGCCTCTTGAAGAGCCACATACCATCATGACGGTCAAGCCTGATGAGGTTTGTAGCATGTGCAGTCCCCTGGATGGTGGTAGTCTTCGGGTGAACAAAATGCACAGTTCCCTAAATAAGGACTACAATTTCTGGATTAAATTTATGTACTTATCTGAACCTTGGGCTGATTTTGAAAAGCTTTTCTTTTTAAAGCAAATGACTGTTTAGTAGGGTGATGCTGTATTATTCATTAAAATTTCTGCTAAGTTAACTACTTACTTTTCAGTAATGTAGCTAAATTTCCATAAAATTTCTGTTCCAGGATGGGTAAAAATTGGTTTACTTACAATGTGACTAATATGTAACAACTCTCGAGAGAGAATAAATGCCCCAGATAATTAGGGCAGTAACTACATATGAAAATTAAAATCTCAAAAAACTTAAATGCTTAACTTTGCTTTATTTTATATATATATATATATATATATATATATATATATATATATATATATATATATATATATATTATATTATATCTGTGTCTCTCCCCTGCCCCCTCTGCCACCCCCCACCCACAAAGCACTATTGCTCCAAAAATTCCATTTAAATAACAGGAATGTATCCTTTGTACCTCTATTACATGCCGCAGAGGGATTCATGAATCTCACAGCAAAACACCCGTAGTATACTGTATACTATTGTTTGGCTGTCTATGATAAAACAATCAATGCCTTATTTAGCCCTGATTGTTTAGTTTTGCGCTCACATTAAATGGTTGTGTATCAGGGCTGTCTGGGTCATGGAGCCCTGGGGGGTCTGTATTGTACTTAAGGGAGTACGAGACAAATTAATGCTGTAGAGTTTAATTGCATTTTATAATTTTGATGCGTACCACTTATATTACTATTAACTATGATTACAACTCATTGCTCTTCACGTGAAGTATACCCTTACATCAACCAACCACGTGAGAGTTGTTACTGCAAACCAATACATAGTTCTTGCACACCGCTCAAATCTACCGGGCAGCCGAACACGTGGCTACAAGGTTACGCAACCAGCAAGCATGCCGCATCCCCCCACTGCGCTGAGTGCCTACAAGCTGTCAGCCACTTCGGGAGCGGCCGAGTGCTGCCGAAGATCCACGAACCAAGAACGCTGAAAAGAGGGTTCCCATCTCCCGCGTCAGCCTCATGGCAGAAGGATGTCACATGCCTTCCCCGCACCTCACTGCAGTAGCCTAGACTTCTGACTATATATGGTAAGTCCATGCACGGCAGGGCTCCAGCAGTCATTCGTATTTCTTCTCTAGAGTTAACCCCAAGCACTCCTTAGTGCTGGGTCCTCCAGCGAAACCTCGAGTCTTCAGTAGCCATCATGGCTACTCTCTGCGACAACAGTCTTCGACATCCATCGAACACAAATATACCCTGCTACTAACCTAACTTCTTTTTGTCTCTTCCAGACAACCGCAATTAGACAGCTTTAGTTAAGTAGTTAAATATTCAGTTTTCTAGTTCACTTTCCCTCTAGTCCTGGACCAGGTCGCCTACACCTGGCTAACGTAGTTTTTCTTCAGTTCCATCTGCTTGGTAGGAAATAGCGCGAGTCACTGTGTTTATTGAGTCCTCAATAAATATGGCTTTGTTCTCTATCCTAGCACTTTTATTTCTACAGTGAAGTCTACCTCGCCCGCTAGGAATAAGTTGCACTGAGCACTACCAACAGAAACCGGGTACTTTTGTAAATCCAAACTAGCTTGACTGAGGCCCCCCTTCTGGGGACCTCCAGTCTGGTAACACACCCATTAGACGGCCACCTGTTGCTTTCTACTACCCCGAGCATCCAGGAGATGGAGGGAAAGAACAGAGAAGCCACAACCACTAGGAATACCTTCCACCAAGAAGAGACAGCAAGCCTAGGTTATATCATCTAATAGAGTACCCAGGTGCTGGGGGCGGTATTGGCCTGGGTATTGCGGCCTGTCCTTGGCTGGATATCACTTCCAGTAGTAGCATTGGTGGCTCACACGGCTCAACGTCTCTGATCTGCCTGCAGATGTGGGGGATCAGTGGAGACTCTTACCGAGCTTGTGCCACGAATCAGCTACTAGACCTACACTATTATATGGGAACAGTTTCTCGTCTGGAGTGCACGACGTGTCTTGTTCAGCTGTGAGCCAAATGCAATGACTTATAAGATAAGACACGGCCGAAGGCGTAGGGAACAAAAGATTGCTCATCTAACTGCCAAGCAGCGGAATACCTTAGCCCCTCCTACGCAGGAAAGACAGGCGGAACGGGACCGCGCAGCCTCACTGAGATTATGGGCAGTCTCGACTGTCCACGTGGTGTGATATATACATTTCACACCGCTCATCCGAACCAGTCCCGATTACCACCTTGTGTTGAGGGGTCTAGTGTACAGGACTGAAGCTAGGTACAGACGAGCCAATCCTAGATTCTTGAGTCAACAGTCAGCAGCCAAGAACTTAAAGTTCTGTGTGGGACAATTCAGTGCAACGTAATCTAACCCAAGGACTGTAGCACCAGCTTCGCTCTGTCAGTCAACCCACATTACCAACCGACCGAAGACCTTCAGAGTAAGTCAGGTTTCTAACACCTCCCGTCAGCTACCCATAACCGTGCACTTGATCTAGCGCAATAAATCTTGACGATTGTGCTGTACAGTCAATAGCCAGGCACGCGTCAATTTTATAAATGCCAATAGAAAAAACCAAACTGTAATCATACAGAATTGTTTTCACTAAGAGATCAAATATTTTACCAAAGTGATGAATTTATACTGAGCTATTTCTGATTATGTAAATTTTATGTTATCGCTAAATGAGATATTGCATGAAATAACTGCATGAATATTGCAAAATCGTTAATTACAAAGTTGGTAAAAACCTTTATCTGGATTGCATATTTTATTTTTTCTATGTTTGCTTCCAATCTAAAATTAAATCAACATATTTGGAGTAATTTTATTTACCACACCCTCTTAGGGTAGTCATCCAAGGGGTGACTGTTTATTATTATTATTATTATTATTATTATTATATATTATTATTATTATTATTTAGTATTATAGTGGTGGACATTATCATAGTAAAAAAAACAGCAAATATTTGCATTCATTTTATACTGTGTTAAAGAATTGTATGTAAACAGATGCATGTATTTGACTGACATTTGACATTGAAAATGTTTTAGACTCTTTTTCATATATTGATGGTACCGTACCTGAAACATTCAGGGAAGTGTGCAAACTGTAGTGGTGTTATTGGCAAAGCTTGGGGTAGGTGCAGGTGTTGGTGTTGCCAGCAGGTGGGAGTGAGCCCCTATGTGTCGCCCAGCCATCAGGCACTGCTCGATCAGCACGCTGCAGAAGAGGAGGCTCGCCGGCAGGCCGAGCTGGCAGACAACTTCCGGGAGCTAGCCCTAGATGACATGATGGGCGGGGTGCTGGATGTGCGCTGGGAGGATGAGATCAAGAAGGATGTGCCACTGCCCAAGTGCATGGTGAGTGGTCGTACCTCCTCTCCTGCCCCTCATATCTCATTTCACTGTCACTATCTTGATGTGTGCCGCTTATAACACTATTAAATACTATTACGACTCATCGCTCATCATGTCAAGTATACCTACTTCAACCCACGTGAGAGTTGATCCTGCAAACCTGTATACGGACGTTGTGCGCCGCCTAAATCCTACCGGGAGGCCGAACACGTGGTTTCAATGTTGCATAACCCAGTGAGCATGCTGCCTCACCCCCTCCCCCAACACTGCACTGGGGCTCCAACGGTCCTCACGTCTTCAGCAGCTACAATTGGCTGCTCCCTGCGACAACAACAGTCTTCAACAACTACCGGTAGCTTCTACCTTTGTGTCACTAGAAGCTTCAAGCAACGGCAACTGCAATCAGCTATTGGAAGCTTTGTCTTCAACATCAGTTAACACGAATTCACCTTGCTACTACAGCAAAGGAACTAACTTCTTTTTGTCTCTTCCAGACACCCGTTATTTAGACAGTTTTATTTCCGTATTAATTTATTCAGTTTTCTAGTTCAACCTTCCCTCTAGCCTAGGACCAGGTCACCTACACCTGGCTAATGTAGGTTACTTTCAGTATACTATCTGCTTGGTAGGAGATAGCATGTGTCACTGTGTTTATTGAGTCCTCAATAAATACAGCCTTGTTCTCTAGCCACAAATTTTTATTCCTAGAGTATATCTACTTCGTCAGCTTGGAACGATTCGCACTGTGCACTGCCGACAGAAACTGGGTACATTTAATTCCGAATTAGCTTTGACTGAGGACCCCCTTCTGGAGTCCTCCAGTCTTGTAACACATCCATTAGACGGCCACATGTTGCTTCCTCACTCTAGCATCTAGGTGCTGGATGGATAAAACAGAGGAGCCACAACCATTAGGAATACTTCCAACCAAGGAGAGACAGCAAGCCTAGGTTGTATCCCCTACCAGAGCACATAGGTGCTGGAGGGAGTATTTGTTTGGGTGTTGCGGCTTGGCCTTAGCAGGATATCACATCCATTCCACGCTCTATGCCTTATAAGGTAAGGCACGGCCAACGGCGTAGGGAGCAAAAGATAGTTCATCTTGCTGCCAAACAGCGGTCTACCATAGCCCCTCCTACGAAGGAAAGACAGGCGGAATGGGACTGCGCCGCTTCACTAAGGCTATGAGCAACCCCAACTGCTCCTGGGTTATGCTACATATCTTTTCCACCACATGTCCGTAGGAGACTAGACTACCATCCTGTTCTCAGGGGTATAGTGTGTGGAACGAAAACCAGGTACAGGATCGACAATGCCAGGTTTTGGAGCCAAGAGTCAGCGGCCTGGAACCTACAGTACTGTGTGAGCCAGAACAATACAACGTACCCAAAACCCGAGGACTGCAGCACCAGCTTCGCTCAGCCGCTAACCCAACTTCACCAACCGGCCGAAGAACATAAGAGTAAGTCAGGTAAAACTAACATCTCCTGTCAACTACTGATACGACGACCCTCCACAGGGAATACGGTATCAACCCAAGACTTTGTGCCAACTTGTAAACCAACATGACCCATCAAATACTCTAGTCATAAACGTTGTTAAAGGTCTGAAAATCCCTCATAACATGCACTTGGTCTAGTACAATAAAACCATGATGATCGTGCCAAGCAGTCAGTAACAGGGCACACATCAAGCTATACATTTTTTGGGAAATACAAACTTTTTCACAGCGTAATGTGTCCGTGTAGTTGGGTGTGTGAAGAAGAGAGTATTTGTGCAGGTGGAGCACACACCAGAGGAGTACACGGAGCAGGACCTGCGGGAGGTGAAGGAGTACGAGGAGCGTGTGAGAGCTCTGCAGGTGGAGCGGGAACGCTACTTGAGGATGTTGGATCAGGAGTTTGAAAGGCTGTTGAAGGAGGAGAAGGTGAGGATGAGTGTGTTGTGTAGATAATATGATCTTAAAATGATGCTTGCAGTGAGGGTAAATAAGATCATGGTAGAACTTTTAGTGGGTCACATAAAACAAAAATATTACATTTAAACAAACAGGCATAAAAATGCCAAAATTGGATGTTGTCAAAAGATACAATGTAAATAATATGTTTCAGGAGATGGAATTGTGTCAGTTAGAATTGTGTCAGTTAACTCAATAGAAATTTGACAGAAACACCAGAATGAGTAAGTTGACAGTGAGGTGGTTAGAGAAGGAGTAAGGTGCTAACAGAAGCAGGAGTGTGGATGGAAAAGGCTATGGCCTGTAGAAAATAATCATCCCAGCAATTGCCTTGATTGATTTTGGGAAACTGTGAAAAAAAGAATACAGGATGGCTGGACCACTGTTTACCACTGTACTACCTCACTCAGTACCAGAATGAGTCACCAAAACAATGAACTAGGACATGTCATACAATCATGTGTCATCCAGATTTCATTGCATGTATTTGTACAGTATGCTCTCATTCATTAAATTTAATTCCTAGTTTTGGTGTTTTCTGTCAGATTACATTTGAGTTTGCTGACTTAATTCTTCAGTGGATTTGCCTACATGTTATTTACATATCTGTTGGGAACAGCTGATGTGGGTTGCTTTTGGCATCTGTGTTTTTTATACCATATTCTGAAGGTTCATGTTACATTCAACTAGGCTCACCAGTAACAAAACTCAATCTACTAGACTACAATGTGTTGTAACTCACTGCTCTAGAAAGCTGGGCTGGTCTGTAAAAAGTCTCAACAACACGTCTGTGCATAAAATGTGTTGTCCATCTGTTTATGTGTATGTCTATTTACAAGTACATATAAGCCTTAGAGTACTTTTTATCTGTCTCCTTAGATAATACATAGGTATAACATGTATTCACTCTGTGAATTCATAAACACAATTGTATTTTTAAAAAATAAGATGAAATGTTTGTCGTAAGTATTGGCAGGATGTTTTTTTAAAATTCTTGCAGATGTAGGAGTTATTTACATGACTCTGGTGCACTTTAATCTTATTGCAGTCAGTCATGCATTCAAGTAATTTGGACTGAGCTATAGAGCTATCCTGGAGGTTGGAACGTGATGGGTTTTTTTCAGACTACGATGAACGACTTTGACAGTAAACTCAATGGCTTGTACCAGCTAAAGCTGTATTCTGATGCGGCAGTGAAGCAAGAGCAGTTGAAGATATTGAGGGCACGACTGCTGTGTCATCGCAGGGCCGAGCTTGATGTTCGCGAGGAGCAGTTACTGTGAGTTGTTGCCTCACACAGCCATCGTAATTTTAAGTTTCTTTTCATCTAGGACTGAGCATGAAGGGGCATTTCAATTGCATAAAATTAATTAATTGAATGGAAATGTTTGGGCTGCTCTTAACAATGTCTTGACAGCTGATGAGGGTGAAGCAAAGTGGATATGAAGCAGTGCCGGAATGCAAAGGCAGGGAAAATGGGAGATCCCTGAGAAAAACCACCTACCAGCACTGTCGTCTGGCATGATTCCCGCAGACTAAATCTGGGATTGGCCCTCCGGCGAGTCAGACCCGGTTTGCCTTGGTGGGAGGCAAGTGCTGTAGCAGCTACACTAACCACAACTCCAAAATTAATTAAAAACATGTAAATCAGCTTTAATGGAATATAGGATAATGTATATAGAGAGATGGACTAGAGCAGGGCAATACTTTCCGAGTGACTGTTTTTCAAGTGAGGCATTGAATGAAGCCCTGAGATGGAGCTGCAGCAGAATGTGAGGTTGAGTGAAATAGTATTGCGACAAAAGCCATAAAGCCAATGGCAGTGTTTGCCATATTTCCTGTAAGTAAAAATTCAGGAGTGGCCATACTGGGAATTGAATCCGGAGTCTAAGGCCTGTGAACTACTAGACATGTAGCAACTTCAGCTCATTGTTGAGATAAAGGTGGCATTAAATGGCTACAAATGCCCAGGTATTGGTTATGATAAGCTCAACACTAAACTGAATAGAGAAACTGGATGTCCTTATTTGGAGTGAGTGAAGAGATTTGGGCGGCTGTTAACAGTGAGGTCTTGAGAGCCAATGAGGGTGATTGAAGTGAATATAGAGCAGCGCTGGAATGAAGGGGCGGGGGAAAGGAGATCCCTGAGAAAACCCGCCGACCAACGGCATCATTCGGCACGATTCCCACTTGTGAAAATCTGGTCACCTGGCCAGGGATTGAATCCGGTTCGCCTTGGTGGGAGGCGAGCATGCTAATCGCTCAGCCACCGTGGCACCTTCTTCTTTGGAATAACACAAACTTTTGAGAAAAGCAACATTTGTTTGTGTTGAACATTATTGTTTTTTATATTTGTAAACATTATAGGTGAAAATCTCAAAAAAACATTTTTGGAGATGCTAAAAAGTCTTGATTTAATGAGGTTGTCTGGCCTGGAGGGCCAAATATGTTGACTCAATTAGAAGACAGCAGCAAGTTATCAACTAGGTTGTGTAGTACATTAATGATTGTGACCTAAGAAGTTCAAAACTCATTGTACCTACAATATACTACATATATGAAGGCCATTTTTTTTGTTTGCAAAATTACCAGTGTTACCATACTTGGAAACTGGGATTGCCCTACTCCGAAAAAGTGTAATCTGTATTTTATTTTTTTAAAGACCATGCTGGATCTTAAGATGGCCTTAGCTGTGGAATAGGCATTTACATGTAAAAATTGTTCTTTCACCTCTTCCTTTTTTTTTGTGATGTGGCTTTCAAACAAAATTAATTTACAGATTTTGAAGCACGTTGTTGTGCTATTGGATCCAATTATTTTTTTTAAAGATTCAAGGATTGTGATATTATTAATTTAAATATTTGCATAGCGGCAGTTTTCAGGCTATATGTCTAATACTTTTAAAGGCTGTATAGTACTCTTGCCTAAAATAAGCTATTTGTAAAAGTCACCATTGCTGACATTCTATATTTTCAAACAAAGGAAACACGCAATATTTTGTAATGAAACACTTGAAGGCAAGTCTTGGGCTGCAACGTGTAGCTTGAACTGGGAGGTGAAGAGAGTAGGAGAGCTGGCTGGCTGACGCATCCGCTCGGCTAGTGAGACCGTTGCATGTGCATCTTTACTATCCTATCTCTGGGGTATTGACTAATGATGTATATCAGTGATAGCCTTAGTTTTTTCGAGAGCCACATGTGATTTTCAAAACTTATTTCAGGGCTGGGTAAAATACAGTGGAACCCTGTTAAAACATTTTCCTGCTTAATAAGCTGCTTTCTCTTGGTCCACAAACATGTTTTGCAATACAAAATTTCTATCTTAAAAAGTTTCCGTTATATAAGGCTGACATTTCTGGAGTTCCTTGAAAAGTGTTATAACAGGTTTCTGCTGTATACATTACTGTATACATGGAGACTCCTGAAGCGTCTAAATAATGATCCAACTAAGACCACTGAACATCAAAATATTACTGCCAACCAAACAGTGCATCAGCTACTACTGAATGGGAAAGCTACCCACAAATCCAAAATGCCCAAACTGCAAATAAAAGACCAAGAGGAGAGTAACGACCTCATAACACTATTCAGCATGGTAGAATTAGAGAAGGCTATCAATATCACACATGCTAAAAGTAGGAAGTCAATGAACTTGGATGATATTAGAACAGAGCAAATTAAACACTTTGGCCGAACAACGAAGGAATGGATTCTTCAGCTCTTCAACAACTGTATGAGCAGATGTCAAATTCCAAAGATATGTGGAAGAGCTGAGTGATTGCCATACTTAAACCTGTCAAAGAAGGAAATAACCCGAAGAATTTTGGGACCAGTTGCACTTCTATGTCACCTCTACAAATTGCTTGAAAGAATAATCATAAACCACCTCTTGCCTGTTGTTGAACCTTTTCTTATACCTCAGCAAGCTGGATTTTGCCCTGGTAAAAGCTGTACAGGACAACTACAAAATCTCACGTAGTTTATAGAAGATGAATTCGAAGCTTGTAACGTGACAGGAGTGGTATTTGTTGATTTATCAGCAGCGTATGACACTGTCAATCATCAACTACTACTAATTAAGATCTAAAACATGACCAGGGATTATAGCCTTAGTAGGTTCATCGCTACTCTTCTGCAGAATCGTAGGTTCCTTGTCGACTTCCAAGGACAGCGCAGCCAATGGAGACTACAGAAGAACGGTCTACCCCAAGGAAGTGTGCTGTCCCCGATTCTGTTTAATATATATACAAACTAGCATCCTATTGCACTCAACAGCAGGAGTTTCTCGTATGCAGATGATCTCGCTCTAGCCATACTGAGCACAGACTTTGAATCAGTGGAGAGCACCCTCAGTAAGGCCCTTGAAGGTCTGTCAAGATAGTACAGCACAAACCAGCTTAAACCAAATCCCTTGAAGACACAAGTATGTGCTTTTCATTTACGAAACAGGGAAGTCACCCTTAAGTTAAAGGTAGTTTGGTCTGCTGTCGAACTGAAACACTGTGACACTCCAAAATATCTAGGAGTGACCCTTGATAGATCTCTTACATTCAAGAAACACTGCATGAACTCCAAGTTGAAAGTTTCCACCAGGAACAATCTGCTTAGAAAACTGGTTTAATATATGCAAAGAGAGAAAATTGGAGGACTGAGTAAACAAAAAATAGTTGATTTTCTTCCAGTTTACTGGGCGAGATCTCATCTCCAAATGGGGCTGGTGCAATGTGTGGCGTAGGTGTGTCTTTGGGTAACGTAGCCTACTTCTACACATCAGTGTGAAAATATTCTTTTGTAAAATATCTCGGGGCTCGTGGTGTTACTTTAGGTGGTATATTTTACACTCCCAATATCACAGTACTCTCACCAACATTAAATAAAAAAACAAAACAAAGCAGCCTTGCTGGGTTGGCACAGAAAATACACAATGATACACATGCAGAAAAAATATAGATCATTCAGCTCAATGGTTAGGCGCCAGGCGCTTAGCAGTGTGCGATGAAGATAAAAGTCAGGTGGCGTCAGTATGCCACAACCTCGGTATCATCAAACTGAGAAGTGTTTAGCATGTCAGTGATACTTTCAATCTGAGAGAATTTGTGGATAACCATTCCTTTGATTTGGATTCAGCATTGGCATGCAAAGACATGATTAAATTAATCCTAGACACACAACTCAGGTTCCATATTTTAGTAGAATTTACTTAAAATTCGATTTAGGCGACACACACAATAATACAACATAAAACAACTTAAATTATACCCTTGTCACACTCAAGCACTAGAAATACGAAGAACAGAATACCCGAATCAATTACAAACAATTATTGTGTTCTGTTAAACCTCACAAGTTATCACCTTGTCATTAAGATTAAACATCATGTACAAAATTTAGATATGGTCTGACTGTGTAGTGATCTTATGAATGTGCAAAAAAAAATTACTATAAATTAAATTGAAACTTTTAGTAATTAAACTATCTGCAGCAACACTGGATAAAATCATGATCAGGTCAAATCAGTTATTTAATTTTAGTGGTGACTATTCATACAGAAGTTCCGAGTAACTTGCCAGTCTTTTGCATTTTATCGAGAAAGCTGCACTTTCAAAATTGATACTATGTCAGTTCAATTTAGACTTAAACCATTTCTTCTAAAAACACAACCAAACATCGCACATGCTTGGATAGCGTACCTCATTTCTTATGATTAAGCTGGCCTTGTATTACGTCGGGTCAATGGTTTGAGTCCTGGGCTGAACTCAGAGTAATCAGCCTTGGCATCCTCGGGCCGTGTGGCACAATATTCACTTGTCCCCTAGCCTAGTATCGCATCTTAAATTATGCTGAGGACTCCAAGCTGCTAGTTCACATGGCTGGTCAAACAATACAAGAAGGAGCATCACTTCTTTTACACCCACGCTTCCACATAACAATGTAATTGAAACAATGTATAATGTCAGCACTGTTAATTGGCTGTTTCGGCAATTTCCAATAAATATCCAATCGTGATATGTAACGGGAAACTGTTCGTTCGACTGCTACATGTGTAAAATAGTGTTCATAAAACTGCACTCAGAATAACCTCAAGCGAAATAAAATATATTTAGACACTGAAAATTATGTTCTACCCAGTTTTAGGTTAAATCTGTAGGCAGTTCATTTTATCTGTAAGAATCACTAACCAATATCATTTAAAAGTCCGTGAAAATATTGTCTGTAAATAAAAATATTATAATGTTATGAAAAAAATATACATTGGGGTTTCAAGTGTAAACAAATGGACAATCAGAAAATATAAACACTTCATTTAAACAGAAGGTAATCAAACTGAGTGAAGTCTGCAAAACCGAGTATTACACTGGCCAGATCACAGTGGGGTAGCCAACCTAAAACCATCCGAATTTCTGTCCTAGTATTGTGTTATTTGGCTGTAGAGTATGCCTGTCCAGTATGGTACAATTCAACTCATGCGAAACAGGTGGATGTAGCTCTCAACGACACCTGCAGAATCATAACAGGCTGTTTAAAAGCCACCCCAGTCGAATGGCTTTACCATCTCGCAGGAATAGCTTCATCTTCAGTTTGAAGAGAAATAGCAGCAAATAAGAAAAGGAAGAAAATGGACCATGAAAGAACTCTTCCATTACATGGGCATGAACCGCACATGCACAGACTGAAGTCCAGGAACAGTTCCCTAAGAACATCAAAGGAAATTACAACCACAACTAGAAAAGCCAGATCACAATTGTGGAAAGCTAAAGTCCCCCTCCCCTCTGGTTGGAAAAGAGTGTCTGAAACTTTACCAACTGGCCTTGACAAGGGATGGCTGACATGGAAGTCTCTGAATAGGCTAAGATCAGGAGTGGGAAGATCCAAGGTTAATCTGGTAAGATGGGGCTATGCTAAGGACGACACCAAGTGTAACTGTGGAGATCAGACTGTTCGACACATGCTCCAGTGTTGACTGTGTCCAGTCTCCTGCATGGAAGATAACCTATATCAGGCCTCGGAAAATGCATTGGAAGTGGCCAATTTTTGGTCCAATATTATTTGATTTTTGTTACTGTGTAAATATGTATGTTTCTGACTCGAGAATAATAATAATTGATAATATTAAAATTTTCACAGCTTTATTTATTAATTTTTTTTAAAGCCAAGTCAAGATTCCTTATAACATAGCGTACATAAAGAAGTAACAAATCAATTATTGCACACACATAAAATAAATCCTTGAATTTTGAGAAGCATGAAATTAAATGGGATGACATACACAAAATTGGCTTTATTTATCTAGCACTGCAAAATAAAAATCTAGGGAAAATTTGAGGCAAAGAAATTATTTATAATTATAAAAAGTTCCAGCTAACTTACAGTTGTTAATTGTTACACTGTTCATTAGATAGTTTATGGGGGCCGCATGGAATAATGCCGCAAACTGTTAGTCGCCCACCAGTTGGACATCATTGACGTATATGATCAGCATGTTTTAGAGAAAAATTTCTGCTCTAAATTACTGAATGGAAATTGTAAGGGCAACACATTACCCAATTGCATTCATTTTGCCATCGGAAATCAGAGAAAAGGTTTTAATTCTTGGAACTGCAGTACCTGAACTTCAATCCTCTTATGGGGTTTACTTTTGCATCAGTACAAAATAAACATTTTCCAACCAGACTTCGGAATGCAACACATGCTTGTATTTTCTCAGGTCAATGTGTAAGATATAACAATTTTTTGTTGCAAACAATACATGTAACCAGGCCATGTCTAGGGGAGTGGGGGTGATAATGCGATTAAAAAAAATTGTGTCTAGCACTGAATAATAATATACGAGAGTGATTGAACCGATGGTCTGGAAGTAGATTTAAAGAAGGGATGGGCCGATACCGATACTGATTAACCTGCTGATACCACGACCATCGGCATCGGTGGAATCTGAACATTATTTGGAGATTATTATTCACTGATTAATAGTATTAATTTATTTAACACAATGTTAAAAATCTCAGCATTCTACATCTCGTGAAGCATTAATTTACTGCATCCATCAATCAGATATTCTGTCCGAAGCCCAAAATATATTCGGAACAATTGTTTTTCGATGATTTGTTCCCATTACCGTATTTCCTGTTTGTACATTCGCCAAATATTTTGTGCATCATTCGTTTTTGGACACTACGTGTGCAAAACAACACAGTTAATCGACCATTTATGAAATAGTAATGTCGGCACAGTTGGAATAATAATAGCAGGGGCAACAGTCCAACTACGGAAGATTACGTCCAGGTGAATCGGCCCGCAGCATCCCAAGAGCACCAGAGTCTCCATGCTTCGCTTCCACCATCATTGACACTGCCCTTGAGCGGCGTCTGGCGCCTTGTCTGGTAACAACACCAATTCCTCACCTTAAACCTTTCACCGCCCCGAAACCTAACCCCAACACCTTTCCGTCCAGCCACAAGGCGTCAACTGTCACCCTTCCATGTGGTGTAATTTTCCGTCATGAAAATCCACAGCCCCCAAAACCTAAAAAACCCACCAAATTTTCCAGAACCTTTTTTGACAAAATTATTTCCATGAAAACCCGCAATGGGAGGATGAGGACAATCAACAGAACCAACTGCAGTATCGTGACGCCTCCCAGGTGCCTCCAGGATGCCGGGAAGTGCACCACATGGTCGAGAGGAAAATGCATGCAAGAACATCAGAGCATCCACCATTGCTTCAGTGAAGGGGGACACATGTAGGATGGTGGCCATCTTGATGCGGCGGCATGACGTCAGCCTCCCATCCCCAACCTATTCAGTGCACGATGGGAAGGGCCCACACCAGCGCCCCCTCACCCTGTGCCACGCCAGAACAGCTGGGGCAAACACATTGATCCAAGGCCAAGCAGGTCATGTGAGCAGACAGCCGTCCTGGCCTTAACACATTGGAGTATCATTGCAAACCATATGCACTATTTAGATATGCACAAACACAAAAAAAAATTCTTTGAAGGGCAAAAAATTATATATTGATGTTACACCTTATATTAACTTAAAGTACAAAAGTTTTTCAACAGGGTTCTTTTTAAAAGAGTTTGATTGCAGCTTCTTGGGGTGCAGTTATATACTGGTATAAAATCATGAATATTGATTTAATGGAAAATAATTTATTTGTGATGAATTATGCAATTTTAAAATCAATTTTTGAGAAATTATCACCTTTTTAGCACACATAGATTAATTTAAACACATATGTGCACAAGTGCAATAATATTGGCAGCTTATTATGAAAAGTAATACTATGTAATAATGTCATAAAAAAAAGTAATGTTGAATATTAGTGATGGTGGAAATATGTTTTGTTTTGTAGATGATAGAGAGAGTATTGGCATACATATTGTTAAAATATTTGTATTTCTACCACATTCACAGTTATTTGATTAATGCACTGATATTAGTCATTAGTTCCAGATCAATGAGAGCTGTGTGAGATGAAGGATTCATAGTGTGTGGAAAGTAAAGTGCAAGTAGGGCCCTCAAAAGTTTTCATTTAATTGTAATTTGTTTCCACCCACACAGAATACAACAAATTAAAGCAGTGATTCCATACTAGAATTTCATAATACCATGTAAGGATTTCTCAGAATATTCCTGAAACTTTTTTAAAGAATGGCCATAACTTAAATAGGTCACTGCACAAAATGAAAATAATCTCTTGTGTATGGTGTTGTTGAGTAAATATTTTTTAAACTTTATTCAAATTCTACAAATCATAATTTTGCTTAAAAAATAAAAGGCAACACATTGTTAATGCCATGGAAGATCTGATAGCTCTGTAGACTATTTTTTGTTTAGATAAAAAGCATTAACTTTGAATTTCTTACATTCCAAAAAAATATTTATCATTGCTTCAATTTATTTTACATACAGTATGATATTTGTCACATTTGATGATATATAATTTCGCCAGACAGTTGTTTTTCCTAATAATGTAAACAATGTGTTAGAACAGCCTATAAACTCATCACAATATATTGCTTCTGTGAATTTTTTAAATCTATTAAACCTTTAAACATATTCTCCAGTGTTATTATTGTAAGTTATTTAAAGGATAAAATATTGAGAATGAAGTTGAAACTAATGACAGAGTCCTGTTACCCCAACTTGATACGGTGTGTGGTTGCAGAAAGGAAGAGGCACGGCGGGAAGAAGCAGCAGGAGATATGCAGTCGAAGCTGCAGCGACTTCAGCAGGTGCTGGAGGAGATGCGTGTGGCTCATGAATCCCTGGTGGCACGGGACAGGCAGCACGAGAAGCTGTTCCGCAAGAACATTCCCTCAGACCTGCCCACACTCACTCTCGAACAGCTTTCCAAGGCCTACAGGTAACTCTCGGAGATCCATGGCAGAACTTATTCATTACCTGAATATAGTTTGAAGGTAAAACTGACGCACAATGTGGACTTGGGGTGGTGGTCGAACTTCTTCCCTGTAGGAGCTTGGAACCGTGGAGCTCTGTTAATGGGGTATTTTAGCGTCGAGGAACATCTGATGGAAGCTCTATGACTCGTTGCTCAGGTCAACGAGCTGTACAGGTTGGTACGTGCCGAGTCACTGCCCAAGAAGAAGCAAACGGGGTGGGTGTACTGGTAGGTTTTGCAGTTGGCAGACGTAAAGGAAAAGTAACTTGATGAACAACAGAGGTGGCGGAGGTATATTGGGTAGGCATAGGATATTGTTTGGCTGTGGTTGGTGGCAGTGGTGATATGGCCTGAGGAACAAAGAAACCACCTGGCTGGTTGGCTGGTGTGTAACTCTAGCTGCTGGTTCTCTACGGTGGTTTACCACGTGCAGGCCGAGATGATGTTGCCTTTACGCAAGTACAAATACACTCTTTGATGTTGGCCTATCTGCTCCACCGTACGTCCAGCCTGAGCGGCGGCTATTTGGCAGTCTTTGCCCTCTCTGCTCTGTGGTGGGACATATGGTAAGGTAGAAGCTCAGGCTTAGACTGGGCCACAGATGAGAGCAGAATGGCCTATAGAATGTGTTGGGGATGAGAGAGTGGGCCTACCAGAGCGCTGGAGTCTCTCTGGTACCGGGGCCTAGGAATCTGACCACTCCCTAAAGGAGGGTGTCCCTCCATCTGATGGTGGCGAAGATCACTTCCTATCTGTGGTGCCCGGAGCAGTGGCAGTATCACTGGTAGTCAGGTGCCCAGACTTAGATAGAGAGCACTTCCCAGTGCATACTAGGTGTGAGACAGAAGGGTTACAGGATTTCGGACATGTCCAAGCTTGAAGGAGCAGCAGATTGTTGACAGGAACAAGGGTGACCTTAAGCGGTAAAAGACTGAAGTATGGGTTTATTGCTAAACTGAATATATCTTACCCTGTACCTGAGATGCCTGAAGTGACCGCCAATCTTATACATTAAGTGCATTTATGTGCTCGAGGACAGTGGGTGAGGGTGAATAAGTAGGTGAGTATACAGACAGAAATTTTCATTTATCAACTAGATGAACATTTTATAACCACTCAAATAGAAGGTTTATGCATGTAAATTACTTTTTGTACATATGTAGAGTCATAATTTCACGTGTCAATTTCATCAAATATTAACTTCAATAAGACCCCCACCAAAATCATTTAACCGGAAACAAGTTCTTCAATATGGGCTTTCGGTAATCAAACATGAACAGTCTGGCCAAACTGATTTGGTTTTGAGTGTTTCAGCACAGCCCAGGAAAGTGCCAGGGTGGTTTCTACATATAGGCCATAGCTGATTCCTTTGCTTTTCCAGTTTGTCCAAGCACCTGGTTCACCTCTAATGACGCTGTTGATGAGATTTTTATATGTTTATAAATAAGATAAACAGTCTTTTAAATAACCAAAAGAGAATAATGTTAGATGGTTACATGTTCATTATATTGCACTTAAAGGCGGCGCCCCAAGATGCACCAGCGTATGCTGAGTTCTGCATGGATGGTGAGCGAGCTCTCACATCTCTGCTTGTCGACAAGCAGGCCTGTGTTCTTACCCCCTGAGGCAGAGGATTACCTCAAGGGGCTTGATGCCCTAGACAACTTCTCTGGGGCACCTCCAAACATTCTGGAGGATGTTTGGGTAGCCGTTGTGCACAGTAGGAGGCTCAAGATTGAATCAGAGCTGAAGGTAATATGTGATATACTGTAGTTTCTGGACCATAATTTTTCTTTCTCAGTTTCTAGTCCTCATCAATGGAATATTATCCTTTTTTGCTGCTTTTATATATATATATATATATATATATACATATATATATACACACACACACACACACACACACACACATATATATATATATATATATATATATATATATATATATATATATATATATATATATATATATATATATATATATATATATATATATATATATATATATATATACATATATATATATATATACATATATATATATATATATATATATATATATATATATATATATATATATATATATATATATATATATATATATATATATATATATATATGTATATATATATATATATATATATATATATATTATATATATATATATATATATATATATATATATATATATATATATATATATATATATATATATATATATATTCATTCTTAGAGCTAGTTATTTTGTGTAGTACTGCTGTCAATGAATTTAATAAAGTGGTTGTAATTTTTTTGTTGTGGTGATACTGAAATTATGTTGTATGGCAGAACTCCAACATGTTTACATTTTACACATTCGGGATGGCGGTTATTTTGTTTATGAATGCACGTATACAAATAACTGCACGAGGTGTTTTTTTTTCTCTTCCATTAAATTCTTTCCCTTCCCTTCCCTTCCTTCCTTTAAGAGTTAAAATTTAAAATGTTAAAATGTACTGTATGTTAGCAAATTTCTAGATTATTTTAAATGCCAATATTTTGTATATAAGTCACACCCCACGTTTTGTAGTAATGTTTTTTTTTTAAAATGTGCGGCCTATACATGCAGAAATACTGTATTTTATGTACTTTCATGGTAATTCATTAAATGGCCATAGTAAATTTCTGTGTTAGAGACACTCTCCATTGTGATTTATAATGGAATGTTTTCATGGGTTAGAGAAATGGAGACTATTTGTAAATTGGTTATAATGTCCTGGTGGCTGAGCAGTTAGCTTGCCGGTCATCCACTGTAGCTATGTACCTGGGTTTGATTCCCAATGTACTTGCCCCTGTATTTTTGGATGTGGGAAACATGGTTGATATTGCCAGTGGGGTTCCTCAGGGTTGTCCCATTTACTCTGACATTGAATTTCATCATGTCTCCTATTCGACCTGTTAAATAGCTGTATGCAAAATGCTCACAATGTGTTTATTTCTGGTTCGCAACTCTGTTGCTGCGCCATGACTGCAGTTGTCCTACTGGATAATGAGACAAATGTATTGGTATCTTACATGTTGCCAACATATCTTACATCTCCTTCTCCATTTCACCTGATCTCATGTTCTTTGTATTGCTTTCTCCCTTCCTTTTGGTTCAATGTAAATAAATATATCTATATTCCTCTGCCACAAACAACAATGATTGGTAGCCAACAGAACTATGTTGATGTGCCATTACAGGTAATATCTCATAAAAAATAGACCTCACACAATCAACATGATTATCAATATTACTTGCTTACAGTTATAGTTGCTTTCCTATAAGGGTGTGATTTCCAGGTTAGAATCACTTCTTTTCTTTTTTTGTCTACGTTTATAGTAGATTTAACAATAATTTTTTCTAGTACTGTGACCATTGCCATCCATTTCACTTATCTTGTTTCCTTCTGACAATTTGCTTTATGTGGTTATGCCATTTATCAGCAGGAAACTGGTGTACTGCTTCTTCAGTTATATAGTAAGGCACTATAACATCTCTCAACTCTAATAATTTAAAAAAATCCATAAAAATCTCCTACTGAAAACATTATTTATACTGCTGAGGAATACGAGGAATTGTTATATCAATTGTAAATGCTTTGCACTGTAACATGTAGGCTATGTTATGATGTTATATATCTATAATTTACACTCAAATTGCCATATACTGATAATCTAATCTTATGCATACTTCTAAAAATCGCTCTGAATTTCTCTGTTCAAATTATAGATGGAATAGTTATTATGTAAATATTGTATTGATGCACGAGCTTTCCTGCTCGGAGCTTTTGAGCTCTGCAAGAAAATAAGAATTTTCCCCTTTCTACTATGCCAGGGGGAATTATAATAAGGGCAAGTGCTGGTTCCTTCCTGGAGTGTGTGTAGATTTACGAATTTGGAGGCATGACTGAGTCAGGGACCTTCCCACGTTGGAAGATCTGGGTTGACACTGTTTGGGTGGAGGGACTTTAATGGGAGGAGGGGAATCAAACCCTGGGGTGAGCTTGACCTTGAATGTCTCCCTACTCAGGGAGTTTGGTCCAGCTCACTGTAAAGGCTTTCAAAAGTTGTGATGCCAGTTGTCACGGGGGTAAATACAGGAAACTGTCTATATGCAAGGCCCAGTTAGTACTTAGTCACACATTTCTGATTTCTTTTTGCACCAATAGGGTTTGGGTTGGGTTGGCTTCCGCAAGGGGATGAAGTCCGGTAATATCGGCACTATCCTACGTGCAATGGTAGGTTTGGTTGGGATACATATTTCTAGTGTCTTCCCTGCAGCTGTGTGAATTATGCAAGCAGGTCCTTGTACTGGGGTGCAAGGGTGAGGCGGTGGGGTTGGTTCAGAATGAGATGCTGGTGAATCTAAAATTTTGATGTAATCGAGATCATGCCAGGGCCAGTCGATACCAAGTAAGGCATCCCATTCTGACCTCTCATACGAGTGGCTTAATTCGTGTTCTGCTGTTACAGCCTGTTTACCAGGTGTTCTGGTAGTTTCTACCACGTCACTGTTGCCTGGAGGGTTTACAGAAATATTTATTGTATCTAACTCCCTTTGTAATGCCCGATGGGCTAATCAGCGTAGCTGACTAGTTTTTCCTTTTGAGTTAAAGGTAGGGATGTGAAAATATCAATTTTTCTCAATTCCGATTCCCAATTCCAACTGCAAAACCTTTCATTCAATTCCGATACCATAAATTAAGATATATTGATTATCAACATGTGCCACAGTCAATGTATCCTTTTGAAATTTTGTTTTATTTGTCAAATACAGACACAAATATGAAGACAATTACAGGAAAGACTTTCTGGTCTGCTAAGTGAAGTTGATTTCCTATATTTATGTAACATTCAGACTTATCTAATTAGGCCTAACAAGTTCATATCATATCAGTATTTTTGTATGAATATATGATCTATTTGAAATTAATATAGACACAGTATTATACAAAAAAGTTAACCAAAAGTTCTCAACTGCTCAATGTAATATTTTAGGTCAACTTATGAAGCTCACCAATATGTACACAAATATTGATGCTATTCAGTAATGAAACTGAAAACAAGTAACCTTTCATTTAGCATTGCTAACTGAAAAAGCTTCTACCAGACATTTCAAGTTGCAGGGACACTAGATGACTTGGTGTTAGACGCATATTTGTCCAAACGATCTTCTGAATCATAATTATTGGCAATTTTCTTGTACTTGTCATGTTTACATAAGTGTTTTCTTATGTTACTAGTTGTGAACACAAACTGCAAAATGAGTAATTTGCATCATTTATGTCAACTGAAAAATAATACCACACATCGTTTGGCATTTTATTGACGTCTATGTAAATAAAATCCACAGTACATTAAAAATTTTAACACTACCTACTTTTAGAAAAAAGAGACATGTATTTTTGGTAAAGGTAAACACACAAAAAAAAAATTGTTTTCAATTTCGACTACATCGAAAATGAAAATGCCAGAAACAGGAAATATGTATGGTACGAAAAATGTACCTATTCTTTATTTAATATACCGCTAAATAATAGGTAAAGAAAATAAAAAATCCGAAAAATAATTCCAGGAATTCTGGTATTATTAAAGGATCATGGTCCAGGATTCTTTTGCTCCCACTACTAATAACTATCGCGCAACACAATAAAATGCAATGCATGTTTTGCATCAGCAACCCAGAAATCTAGGAGCTTGCCGCTAATGAGGGTTCTTATCTACAAACCACATCTGGTTGCAGAAGGAAGCCGACTGACGACTGACTTGACTTCGGTGCAGCTTATCAACTAACTCTGATCGCAACACTCGCGCAACAAAGTGCTCTCCAACAGTATCCGCGTATGCGGCGGTGGTCTTTCATCCGTGGCAGCCAGTTTGTTTTAGTATTTCGTCCATGCGGACATTTACAGGTTTAGATATTGCGCGGTAGATTTCAACGTGAATTTTTTAGCATTCTTGCAATAGTATACAATTAGTACTGAATCATGTAAGAAAGTGCGCAAAAAAGAAAACGAATGCAGTTTTCCCATTAAAGCCGCGCCACACAGCACATAGAGTGACGTCGGAGTGAAGTGAGGCAGCCAAATACTGATAATAGCCACCTGCCACATGGCAGCCATCAAGATAAAAACTATTTGTTTACCTCGAGTTTCGATTACCCGATCGTGGATCGTGGATAATAAAAGTTCTACTGTATTATCTTAGTTCTTTCATAGTCGAACCATCATTGAATGGTTAATTCCGGTCAATGCATGCGAGTTTGGTACAGGTTTAGCCTATTTGGAAAACCAAAGACCTGTTGCTGTGCAACATAACCTCAAAAAATTATGTGAAAGTGGACGAGGATTTTCAACAATTAACTATTCGATTCTTCGATACTTGTAATAATCGTGGGTATCGAGGTATCGACTTTGACATCCCTAGTTAAAGGGCATCTCACTATAGCAAGATATACACAAGAGTGTACTCCCCTGAATGCCAGGTGTATACTCAAGCCCTCCTAAGTCTGGCCTTTAATGCAGACTGGGGCCGGGGTAATGAGTAGATAGATGATATGGAGTTCTGGGTTTGTATCCGGCCGCAGGTCAATCGACCCGGTTCATTCCAAAGTATTCCTGGTCTTGTTCAGACGAAGGGGATACTATCTCGACCTTGTTCAGGTTGAGTGTGTCTAAGAATGACCAGTTTCGATAGAAACTAGCGGTAGGAATGCTTTGGATCTGTGGCTCGTGAAGTAATATTAAAGTGCACACTCAATGTATCCAGGGTATGCTGAAGCCCTCCTGAGTCCGGTTTTTAATGCATACTGGGACTGAGGTAATGAGTATGGGTTAGACTGGATAACTGAGGGTTAATCCCACTGGATGGGCGGGCGCTTCGGATGATATTTGGGGTATTCCCAGAGTCTTGTGCAGACTAAGGAATACTATCCTGGCTTTGTTCATGCTGAGGATAACCAAATATGTTTGAGTCTTCAACTCCTGTCAGTAGGTGGTTGCTTAAAAGAAAGAGCTATTTAGAAAATTATACTAATTTAAGTGATTTCTAGGTGGTTTGAAATAAAAAGGATTCAAATCACAATTGAATGTATTTAATTTCACGTGTTTGAAATTCAGTGGGGAATGCATAGCTCTTTACATTCATAAATAAAAATAATTGAATTGTTACGGCAGGTGAAAACGAACCTGCTTTAATAAAAGAAAGTGCAATGATTTTAATTTGCATCAATTCTCCTAATGGTGGGGGTAGTCCAGAAGGGACATCAGCACGACCTGCTACCGCGGAGTTTACAAGTATTAATTAGGCAAATAGGAAACTGGTGGGACTTTAAGATACCTCTGGCTGATGTGATGATGGCATCCTTGGCTGCGGACGGCATCACTGGAGACCGTCGCGAGAGACTAGTGCAGGCTATGACCAACCCTTAAGGCCTAGAGGTCGTGAACTACCCTGGATTATATCTGCTCAGTCTTGTGCAGCCAGTGAGGTCAGGGTGACAGCCACTTCCCTTGCTGATGCCCTCAGCCTTATGCAAGCTGGAGGGCCGACGACTGTCCTGAGCTGTGGGTTGGATAGACTCGCCTCACAGGGGTAGTTTAAATAATGGTTGTGGACCGTCCCACACTTTTCTTCCTCAACGGGAGGCTGTTGACATATTTATAGCATCTTCGCAAGGCTCTGGTGGCAGTGACAACCTTGTGTGTTGGATGCTGCCCTCCTGCAGTGTCCATTCAAACTAGCTTCTCTGGATCCGGCGTGTCTGTGACTCATGGGGTAATACAATTTCTCAGGAGGGAAAAGGTGACCACATGGCGGCTTTTGAGTGGGCAGTATAATTTAAATGAATTCATCACGTGTCCATTATTGCTCACTAGGCTGGGAGCTATTATGTAGGCACTGGTTTTATTGTTTGTATCATATAGTTGCAAAATATATTGACATGTCCAATACTGTATAACTTCATACTTTATGGTAGTGCTGGACAAAATAAAATGAAAAAACAAAGACTGTGCTAACACACTGACATTGTGTAACTGTAATGTTCTTCCTGCTGTACACCAAAACTGCTGCTTAAATGCCAGACATTTCACCTGCAAATACAACAGCTACTATTATGTCGGATGCTGCTGAGAAAAGGTCATTAAAACATTTAAAACTATTCTCTTGCCATCATTTTTTAATTGCTTTTGATGAAAATTCCACTAACTGTATCAGTACATTGCTCACATCCACGACACACCATTTTAGCTATGCTGTCACCGAGCCAATAACTTCATGCAGTAGGTTAACAGTACACCAGAACTGTGGGAAAAGACTGTCGTCAATACACTGTACGTATGCATGTCACTGCTAATGAGTATCATATGCATTTAAAAGTAAGTTTGGGAAATAATTACCATGGAAATTCAAATATTTTGGTAAAATGTACATTATGTAATAAGGAAAATTATTTTTTAATTGTGTGATAGAGTTTTTTTAATAAGTTTATTAGAATGCAAAGTACTTTTATGCAAGTTCAGATACAGTGCAAAGGGGAACCAATAAGAATAAACTAACCCACATGGATATGTTTACCTAAGATTAAAATAAGCATGAAAGAAGTATATGTACTGATGCATGCCACATTGCTGTGCAACACGCTTGCGCACACTACAGACGTCTTCACCCCATCAACGAGCAAGTAAGAGCTCAGGGCAAGTCACAAACAGTGGCAAACTACTTTTCACGTTTCCACTGAATGAACTCGACGCGTTGGACAGCATCAGACACGTAAAAATAATTAACGCTATTAATTATAAATTGTACTGCCCGCCCAGAATCCGGCATGTGAGTGCCACCCCTGCTAGCCAAGATTGTTTTACCTGATGGACCACTACCCTGAGATTATCTGAGAAGGAAGTTTAAACCGATACCACAGGATTGCAGCACCTCTGCTGCCCTGTGTCATCACAACTCGTCAGAGGTAGTAAATTTGTTGTCACCTTGAAGCAGGGAGATAAAAAATGCATGGCGCCGCCGCAACCCTGATACCTGATAAACCAACCCCTGCGATGAAAGGCTATGTTACCCCACACCCCTGGAAGATTGCAGATCAAGGGATTTTCGACTTTATAACAAGGCAAATAGTACGCCTCTCGCCAGAGATGCTGGGCTCGCCGACCACATAGGTCAGCGAGTACTCCCTGGGTCTGCACAAGACATCTTTCCTCTCCTGCAGCCTGCAATGGCTCCGGCCTCTCCAGAAGTTGTGAAGGCTGCACCAACCTACAGCTTGCAAAGGCTCTCCAGAAGTTTGTGAAGGCTTGTCCATCAGCCAACCGCAAGGACGGCTCATCTCTGCAGAAGTAACCCACAACATCCACTTCCTGCACTCCCTTTAGCCCAGTCACTCCCTTGACTCCACGGTAGTAGGTCGTCGTGACATTTTACCCTTCTGTAAAGAGCGTCAAGTCAAATTTTAATTAATCTTTAATCAACATAATTTTTATTCCTTTACCAGGCTCACATTTGCCTGAATTAATTAGCGTAATTAATAAATTCTTAGCTAGCTTATACTATCCAACCGGGACTTCCCACTTTCATAATTCATACTAATAAATATTACGTTACTTAGAAATTGTTGTCTACCTTCCTGTTAGCTGTTGTTCCTGGTTCACTTGAGTTAGTATAATTCTGCCAGTAATAATTGTTGCATCAAAACCCCACTGAGAATTAGTTGTGAGGCATGCCGAACTCCACAGGAGACAGGGCTTGAACAAGGCTGTGGGTCCAAAAAGACATTACTGCTGCTCCTGGTTTTCCGGTGCTCCCTCGCCTAACCTCGGTGGCATCCTAATACCGGACTGCATATTTATATATGCCAGGGCCTTGGGTGCGTTTGAATAAGATGCACCCCTAGGACTGCACATCTGCGGAAAGGTCAGAAGGCAGGTCTAGATGCAGGGTAAGAAGGTTGGTATTCAGAGTTGCAACCAGCGCAAAGATCGGCGAGTATTACAGAGGTTCAACAACACACAAGGAGATGCAGAAATTACATGTGAGGACACGCCCCCATCTGCAGAATCAGACGTTAGACCCCGGTCTATCTCACCATTTATTCCCCTTGCCAATAAGTCAGAACTCGACTCATATTTAGGTGCCTGTTGGCCAGAACCGGAACAAGAACTTGCACGCCTCCTCCAACCGGAGACTTTATCGCTTGCAGCCACCCAAGGTAGCTCTGAGGAAAGATGTACCGAATAAGTGCACTATATATCTAGCATCCGGGAAGATTATTCAGGTTCGATTACCGCCGAAGGTTGTCCCAAAACCTAGAGTAGTTCCATCTCCCGTGAATTATATCCCCACTCATCGGCCTACGTGGCCATTGTGGATAGCACCCATCCCTCAGGCAGGATCAACCAACCCCATCATCCTTATCGATTAATTCACCTCCTGACTCATACCCCAGGATAACCGGCATCCCGTCTCTTGGCAGCTCTAGCAGTGAGAAAAATTGTTTGCCCCGGATGGGAAACAATTACAATTCGACTCACTCTGGGGTTTGATTCCTCTCCTCTCAGACGGTATCCTCCCCCTAAGCGGCCCCCCATAGAACCTACCACACCCCACCGGGCTAGAGTAGCAACCAAAACGCCACTGTAGGATCACCTGCTGAACCAGGGAGGGAAGTCAGCGCTCTAACCACTTATCCAAGAGTAATATGCACGTCGGTACATAGTTGGCTGGAGTGTTAGATTGGTACATTGTGTGGCCTTGCCTATTCCTCTTCTAGTGCATGATCCATGACTTCAGGCAAGAATGGCATGTTTTTTTTTATTATTTATAGGCTTGTGTAATATTTGGTATACTGAAACGACAGAAAATTTCAACTTTGATTTGATTTTAGTTTCGAAAACAAAAACAAAAAAAGACAACTTTCATTTACGTTTCAGTAGGAAGTTTGGTTAGCAACAATTATAACAAAACTAAAGTCCGCAGTTTTTATGAATTTTAAGGGTGTCTAACGAATGTTCATTTCTGCACCAGCAAAGGAAATTTTTGCCTGGCTCCATTTTTTTTTGTTTTCATGATTTTATAAGTATTGCAAAAATATAAAACAGAATTTTAAATATAGACAAGAACCCCTATGGTAAATACTCCATATCCTCCATTTTTTTGTTTGGTTTTGCAACAGATTTGTTATAGTGAATAACTTCCTAAAATGTTATGAAATTCGTTAGACTTTCGTTAAGACTGAGATAATATGAAATTATTTTTCATTTTAGTTTCAGTTTCACAAACGTTCGCACCATATTTTTCATTTTTATTTTGTGAGAAAAAAATCACATTCACACAACCCTAGTTATTTAGTTATAAACTGGTTTCCATATGATCCAGCTCATGTCTTAGCCAACAGTGGTTGAATGCAGGTGAAGAGCTCAGGGCTGGAAGTGATGGAGACAGAAGCTACAGTGGCCAGTGCTCAGAATCGATTGGCTGACATCAAGGAGGAGGTCTCAGTACTACAAGGGCAGCTTACTGAAGTTCGTGCTCAGAAACTACACATTGTCCACAACCAGGAGGTATTTCAACACAATGAAAAAATATAATTTAAAATGTACACTTATAGTATCATTCATTACTGTTGTGCAATCAAATTACTATATCACAAAACAACACTTAAAGTATACGTAAAATAAAATTTGTATTTTCTTTTAGTATGCCTTATCAATAATGATCCCCCCCCCCCCCCCCCTTCGATTATTCTGCTATGGGTTCACCAAATTTTTCCAGAAGGGTAATATGACATGGGCATAGGCCATAAGTTTGTAGAGTTAAATGTGTTTAAAAAGGCCTTTTTCCTAATTGGTGACCCATTGCCACTGGTGTGATGAGATAGTATGAAAAAAGCACAAGTGAGATCAAGTGCTGTTGCAGCGGCATGGTTGGCAGTGTGTGATAACTTGTGCACTATTTCTCAAGTGTAGATTGTATTTTGTCTGCATTCATTACACTACTTCACTACTGGAGTATTGTGGTTTGTATGGTGAGTTCCAAGAGCACCTGTTCTTCTAGATCAATATTTGCCTTGTGTGCTTTCAACATTCTGTTGTGTGTTATTGTTGAGATTCTCCCATGCTATGTAGACATACCTTGGATTTAAGGCTTAGGATAGAAATATAACAGTCTGGCAGTTGAGCAAGGTAGCCAGATCTAGTACCACAATAAAGACAGGTTCCAGAGGCATGTGACATTAGTTACTGTGACAATGGAGACCTGTCAGGATGTAAGACACTTCACTCCAGGGAAGGGATTACTGGTGGCAGCAGTAAATTTGCTAACTTTGACATGACCTCAAGGACATCAAAATAGAGGGTATTACACTCTTGGCAGAAAATCCCGACTGTGAGTCTTGGAACCATGCTCTCAACGTATCAGCATGCTGAACGTTGAGAGATTGGCCAAACATATCTCATGACAGGGCATTTTTCCACTACAGATGACACTAAGTTAGTCAATTTGACAGCTACAGATGCAAGGTTCTGACGCATGACGTCTTTTTAACTATTACTAATTGACTTCTACCCCTCAGTGCAAACGAACATGGGGTACTTGCGATGGAGTTTGATTTGCAGCCACCCCCAGCAAGAGGTCAGTTATTGTTGTACCTACTAAGGCAGAGGACTTACGCTCTACGCTGATGCATGCCACACTGCTGCGCAGCGCGTCTGCGCACGCTATGGGTCGGCTTCGCCCCATCAGCGAGCGCTTAGAAGCTTGGAGTAAGTCATAAGTGGCATACACGATTCCAAGTGGATGCAGGATTGATCCATGGGATGGATAGTTACACTCATGGAAGATAATTAATGGGCTTAATTATTTAAATTGTATTGCTAACCGAAACTTTGGCATGCAGTCGCCACACCCGTGAAACAAATTGTTTTACCTAGCGAGCCATGGACCCACCGATAGCAGAGAAGAAAGTTATAAGAGACACCACAGGATCGCAGCACCCCTGCGTCCAGTGATGTCACAGCAGCAAAGCCTCGAGCAGAGGTAGTAAACCTGTCATCAGCCTCAACCCAGTGTGATAAGGAATGCGCCACCGCAACCCTGAGATAAACAGCCCCTCTGGAGAAAGGCTAACATCCCCCTCACCCCCAGAAGAGCCCTTAAGCAGAGATTTTTGGACTATATAAGGCGACTCAGAATCGCCTCTAGCCAGAGTTCGTCAGCTTGCCGGCTGTACTGATCAGCGACCTCTCCCTGGTCTGGGTAGGACCTCCTCTCCCAGCTTGCAAAAGCTCTACCAGTTCGTGCAACTTCAGAAAGCTCTACCAGCTCCTGCAGCTTGAGAAAGTTCAACAGTTCCTGCAGCTTGAGAAAGCTCTACCTACACCAGGTCATCCAGCAGCTCCTACAACGTGTAGAAGACTCTCCAGAGGTAACTTTGATGTTGTTACCCTGCACCCCTTTACCCAAGTCTGTTCCTTGACTTTGCGGTAACAAGTCGTTGCGACGTCCCCTCTAGACAACCACTCCTCAGGAAATAAATTGCAATAAATTGTGAATTTCTCAGAGTAAATAATATTTTTGCAAGTTCGTCCAGGTTCACCTTCACATATGCCAACATGCTATGCAGCACAGATATGCGTTCTACAAGCGACTTCGCCCCATCTACAAGTGACCCAAACTCAGGGCTAGTCATTAACAGTGGCAAATGTAATTTCACGTATCTAGCAAAGAGACTCCACGTGCTGGACAGCTGACTATGTAAAAGTAATTAAAGTGCTTAATTATGAAATCTACAGCCTGCCCAAAATCCCCCATTAATAAATGAAATATTTTTGACTATCCGCTACTCCACTATTATCTGCGGAAGAAGTTCCCGCAGACCCAAGAGATGACAGCACCCCTGTGACCTTGTGACGTCACAACCCGCCAGCCTCCGGAAGAGGGGTTTAAATTTGTCATCGCCTCCAAGCGGGGAAATAAGAAATGAGCGGCGCTCCCGCAACCCCAATAACCTACTCCTGTGTTGGAAGGCTGGCTACGCTACCCTCTGCACCCTGCAAGATCGCTGATCTGAAGATTTTTTGTATATAAGGAAGTCAGGACCTCACGCTCCAGCAGAGATGCTGGGCTTGCTGGCCGAGTAGGTTTCCGAGCTATCCCTGATCTGAAGAAGGCTCTCGCCTCTATCCACAGCCTGAGAAACGGCTGCGCCTCCAGAAGTCTGCAATAAGTTTTCAACCCGCCGCCACAGACTGCAGAGACTGCAACATCTTGCAGCTTGGAAAAGGCTCGTCCACCACTGCACCTGCTGGCTGTGAGGGCAGCATCCACGCCAGAGGTAATCCTACTCTCGCACCCTGCACCCTTTACCCCAGTGAACTTACGTGACTTCGCGGTAGCAGGTCATCGCTTAATAGTTTACTTTCTTGGTAAACTCTACTGAATCAGGTTACGCTGTGAACTGCGAACCTTACCGTAGGTCATATTTTTTTCCTGCATTTTCATTTGTTAATTATTTACCAGGCTTGCCTTCACCTGTTGAGTGCATTAAATAATTTTTATTACTTGGTTAGCTAGTTAATTTTTTTCTGTAATTAATTAGCAGGGGCTTTCCATTTCATTTATCCCATAATAAATTTATGTGAACTTTAAACATTGTCAGTTTACCAATCTTTCGTATTATAGTCCCTGTCTCATCATCATTTTAATTTTCAGTGTGTCAGCACAGCTTGTGTTAGATTCAGTAATTAAATACCACTGGAGACTAGCAGTGCAGTTTACTGAACTCTACAGAAGACGTGAGCTTTGCAGAAACCATTAGTTTGCAGAAGACATACCAAAGCTCCTGGGTTTCCACTGTTACCACGTCTACCTCCAGTGACATCCCAATACCGAACTGCACGTCTGCATGTCAAGGCCTTGGGTGTACCTGCATAAGCCACGCCCTGAGGACTGCACGTCAGCGGAAAGGATCACAGGACTAGATACATAAACACTAAGAAGGGTGGCATACAGTGCCGTAAAAGATGTAGAGAACGTCTTGCATTAGAAAGAGAGCTCCGAGTACAAACCACTGTTGAAATCGCAAGTCAGGTAGAATCTCCGACACCAAAATCTGAGAACTTACCCCAGGATTACTCATCTATTCTACCACCTACCCAAGTGTTCCTATACAATCACTTATTAGGTGTATGTTGGTCACAAAGCAAGTTGGATCCACTGCACCCACATCAACTAGAGGCACCCCCGCAGGTAGTAAGCATAACTGCACTCCAAGTTGTTCCTGATAAGGACCTAACGAATACCTGTATAATAAAGTTGGCATCAGGGAAACTCATACGGGTTCGACACCTGCCGGAGGAGGAGCTGCCCAACTTCTGCATAATAAAACTAGCATCTGGGAAAACTGTCCGTGTTCGACTACCACCCAAAGTAGCCCCCAAACCACATGCGGTATCATTCCATGTGAATTACATCCCCGCACGTCAACCCACCCAGCCCATTCGAGTAGCCCCGATCCCCCCAGCCAGGCCATCCACCTCCACCCCCACGATTGCTTAAACTGCAACGCCACCTCATACACCCAGGGACAACTGGCGTTCCGATTATTGGCAACTGTAGTAGTGAAGAAGATAGAACTTCCTGGGAGGAAACTATCTCGTTCTACCTCACTCTGGGATTTGACTCGCCTCATTTCAGATGGTACCCTGCCATTAAGCGGCCTCCCATGGAATCCAAACCCTCCACGACCCATCGGGGCCAATAACACTAGCCAATCATGCCAAGGTCTACCTAATGATCTCTAGAGGGCAGTCAGCATCCTAACCACTTACCCAGCGAGGTAGGGCACGTGTGAACCTTCACCTGAGTTAAAGTAACCATGTAATATTAATTTAAGCATTTCGTTTGTACGATTGAAGTGGGATTCTCCAATGTCATCCTAGAAGTAAAATAAATATTACGTCAAAATTTTTAGTTGACTCCATTATTTCAATAACCCTCTCATTTTTATCTTAAAGTGTTTTGTTTTCAAGTAAATATTTAACTTTCTTCCTGTGAAATAGGTGTGAGCGGGCCGAACCATCTGAAGACAGGGTTTCAAGAAGGTATTTAGTCAGCGAGGACATACCAAAGCTCCTGGGAGTGTCCGATACACCTTTGCCTGTCCACAGTGACACTTACTCTCGCCTGCAAATTCTTCCGTCTGTGTCCTTCCGACTGTGTCTTGGGCGTGTCTGGAAAAAACATTTCCCATAGGACTGCACGTCAGCAGAAAAAGGAAAGAGTATTGGCTCTATTATAAAATTTGGTGTCGAGAGGCTATAAATATGTTAATTCGCTACCGTAGTACTCCTTAACTTCAGATGAATAGAAAAGGAGGTGGATTACCCAGTAGAATTAGATGTAGAGAGCGACGAGCTTTACAGCAAGAACAAGTAAAACCGACTATTGCTCTGCTAGTAGACTCCACTTGTGACGTTGCACCCTTATCTCCAGTACCTGAGGTCACTCTGCGTCCTGTCTCGCCGATAGGTGCATGCGACCATAAATCGGAACTCGATGCATATCTTGGTATCTATTGGCTGTGGCCTGACTATGATCAAGTAAGTTATTACCAGCCAGTTAAACACACACCCATCGTAACAGGGTCAACCCCTAACCCAGTAAGGACACTCAACTACTTAATACGTGCACGATCCAGACAGCGGCAGGGAAGGCGATAAAGATTATTGTGCCCCCCCCCAAAACCACCCCTAAAATTAGACAAGACCAAATTCTTGGGGACAACCAGGTAGTGAAAGTAGGTCCGAGTTAGAACTACCAGCCGGATCACGACCCCTTTCCATTGTAACTTCGCTACCATCTGCAGTCCCTAGTAAGTCTTAAGTGACTAGGGATAGGTGGCATCCCATCTATTGGCAGCCTTCTCTGTGAGTAAAGTTGCACTCCCTGGGCGTGAGACTTTTGCAATTCGAATCACCTTGGGGTTTGATTCCTTTCCACTCTGAAATAACCCTTCCACCTAGGCGGCACCCACCAAACCACCACAACGCGGGCAAACCACGACCCATCAGGCAGAAACAAATTTTACTAGAAGAGAACACACCGCAGGAGGGTTATAATTAGGGTTCAGGAGGGTAATCAGCACTCTTAGAAACCCGTGTTGGACGGTGGAACCTGCTCCGCCCCGACCAATCAGAGCCTCCATAAGTCAATAGGACTAAGGAGAGCAGCATCAGCAGCTTCAAGCGTGTGTCAACGCCCGAGACAATTATTGATTGGCCGAGCCATCAAAGCCATGTATCAAGATTCACAGAGTACAGCAGCGCACCGCCAGATGCCACTACTTGTACCAGCACCAGAGCATGTGCTTAGATCCAGCACCCGCCACTGATATCTCACTCATCAAGGATCTATGGCATGCTTCTCACACCTGCCACGCCTTCTCCAAGACAAACCCCCTATGCCAGATGAAGGGGGGCGTCTGCCCGGCAGTATAAACAGCGGGACACTCCAGAGCTCACCATCAATCTTCAAGTATTTGACGCCTGTCTCCTACCTTGCTCCTTCATCACGCACTAGTGGTGCCGAAGGCCTAACCTCTGCCCTGAACTCTTCACCGTGCCTCTCGAAGGGCCAAAGATTCTCTCTCTCACCAGTCTACAGAAGAACCTATGTCGTCAGCTTACGTCTCCTGTAACACAAACACGTATCTGTCCCTTCTGGACAAGCAGAGTGACCTATGGAAAGTTAAGTCAGTTAAACAGCTACTTGCAATACTGCCTTTCCTTTAACTATGCGCAGGTCGCCTCCACCTGCTTCCCATAGGGTCTTTTACCTTCCGCAATTCCTAGGGAATAGGAGGGAGTACCTTCACCATCTTTATTTATTTTCATCAAAAGAACTGTATTCTAGGGGGGAAGCACCATAGGCTGGATATGTAAGACTGACAATGCTTGTGGCACATTAACGGTGTGTTTCATGGCCAAAAGTGGAACAAAAGCTTTTGATTATTCTGTGTTAATTTAAACGGCTACATGGTGACATAATGACCCTAGTAAGAGTTTCTACTTACCACTTAGCCATGAGCATAATAATGGCCTGGTGCCCTGGAATCTCAACTGCAACTCCAAAACTTGAAAACTCACAATTTTTTGACACTGATAACATAGCATTACATAACACAGTAATTAATCTAAAACTTAAGTACATATATGCGAACAATAGATTTATCTAAGCTACTCATTATCTGTGCCTCTTTAAAAAAAAATGTTTCCTATGGGTTTGCAGATACAGCTGGTTATGCAGCAAGGCAATGTGGAAGTGCCATTAACTGGAAGTATGTCAGACTTTGATGATGCAGTGCTTATTGACCGTGCCACTGTTGAAAACATCAACCAGGTTATTAAGGTAAATTTATGTATATTGTTCTCTTTATCAGGCTTTGTCAAAATTAATGCCTCACCTGGTGGGTTACTTGAGTATTGGCGATTGTGTGTACGCACCTCTCCCCCAGGGGGCACGGAATCTTGGTCTCCCTCCCTAAATGGGGTCTTTAAGTGTGAGTGGGTGCAGTCAATGGTTTCTTGGTTTTGCTTTTCTGATTGGGATCTTGATTGATTATATTTATCTTGGCTGCTCTAGGAGCATTAAGGTCCCTGCTTTTCAGCACACCCAGCCTGAGCAGCAGCTATCTTAACTGCCTTCAATCTCCCACTCTGATGTGGTATTGGTAGGATTAGCAATGGATGTGATGCGAGTCCCGAGCATCGCATAGCTGGCAAGCAAGAATGGGGCCTAGGTGGTGGGAGAAGTTTATGGGTGGGTCTCAGGAGAGCCAAACCATCTCTCTTTGGTGCCATTACTCATTAGGTTTTGATGTCAATCTCTTTCCAAGGGCTTCCAAGAGAGGCATCACTACCGCCAGTAACCAGGCACCTGCAGGATGATTACGGATCTTTCTGCGGAAGATGTCCTGCTTAAGACGTGTTGTTCGTGTGATGGCCTTGTTATGACAGCATGCTAAAAAAATTGATCACACATTTCTGAGTGACTTAACTGCCTCGTCTTGCTTAAGGCATCATTACTATGACTTGTGTTCCTCATAAAATTAGTGTATGTTGGTGCTACAAATGCTTCGAATCGTGTCTTACGGGCCAGTAAATGAGACAAAAATATTTTTATAGCGTTTAAAATATTGCAATTGCAATCTTTCACTGCAAAATTTAGTTTAACTACTTTAATCCACTTTGAATATTAGGTATTAATTTTGACTTCAAAACACCATCAATATATCCAATGTATTGCACATTAAATATTGTGGTATTGAAATGTAAAATTCACGGCATTATTAATAAGCATTACAATATTTATTGTAGTTACCTGTTTTGACTAACTTTACAGTTTATTGTGGCTCAAAACTTGAAGTTTCGGCACACCACTGAAAGCTTTAGGTGATAATTTTCCATGAGCTAAATTACCATATACAATGTCAACTTTACAGCTATCTCTTGGGGCATTTCTAATCTGTGTGCGCTTCCTGCTATCTATGGGCAAATTTTTGAACTGAGCGTGTAGGTTGCCGGCTGTTGCCAGCTCACATGCTGTAAATGATTTTTCTAAACCATAGTTCAGACACATCTTACATAAGAAGCTTTCAAAACCAACATACCTTCATATTTAAACAGTTTAATAGATTTGCTGTTTATTAATTGACTAGCTTTGTTCGCTTATGAAAATATAAACTTACAATGTGTGCAGCATGAATAAATTAGCATACATATATGAACAAATGGTTATACATTAATTAACAGAATGAAGTATTAAGGTGTTTGCATGTGAAGTGTTGCTAATTACATATAAACTCTCCCAGTAGAACCTTGTTGTGTATCTCGTATATGTCTTATGTTGAAGGTTTGAAATTATGCGCGGACATTTTTACACTCTACATAACTACTTTATTGCAAACACTTCTCTACAATCATGCAATTGTGGCTACCGTAAGTCAGAATACCACATCTACAAAAACAGGAAAAACACAACACTCATGTAACACTCTGCTAAAGAGAACTTTGCCTCTCCGTTGCCAACATTATGGCATGCAAATACAAATTTACCTCTCAATATCTTTTGATGCAACAACATACGGAATGCAGCCACATTTGGGCATCATAAATAAGATGTTGCCATCATACTTGTGTTGCGTCATAATGGATCGTGGTTGCATTTTGTTTTTAACGTCTTGACTCACCACGAACAACGTCATTCACTAATCTAGCCTCATCACAGCTGTGGCCCCCTCCTAAGGAGAGCCATTATGCCGTATACACCACAGGGCACCTTCCAAGCCAAGTGGTTTGCTCGGTCGTTGCTGCCTGCTGTGCTGCAATCAGCTTCACATCACGACACAAATTACCCCTCCAGCGCTTGGTGCGTGAGGGGAAGTCTTCGCCGCTCTCAGTTACTCTCTTCTCTCCATTGCGTCTCTCTCTCTCAAAACCCAGCAACCCCCGCGCTGGTCCTGTGAGCCGAGTATAAATAGGATCTGCAGTCCTTAGTTTGAGACTGTCTCACGCCAGTCCACTTGCCCAGTGTTACTCTGCCCGAGAGCCCCCCGACTTCACGTCTTGCCTTTGCCCCCTGGGCTGTCGCATCTTCCGAGACATAGGTAACTATACCAGTTGGCAACTTAGGACCTACCCTTCAGGCCTCAGTCAGAGTACAGGCTGGTTTATGTGTGTTTGATTGAGCAATCGAGTCTTCTCTTCCAGCACTCTGTAATTCCTACACCTTGTCCTTTCTCTTTCCGGTTTGTCACCTGACCTAGTAAGACTCTTCGAGGGTTACCCACGAGCCGAAACTTCGCTCCTTTTCTCTCCTATTGATAACTGTTTTGAAGTGCTGCTTAGGAAGTTAGACTCCCTAGGCCTCACTAGAATAGTTGTCTCTTGGACTACCGACCTTCCAGTAAGTGCCTGGGTTGGACTGCAACATTCCACGTGCCAGGTTTTTTGCTTGGAAACGATAGCCCAACTCCCAACAGAAGTCCTGCTCTTCATGACACCTGGGTCAGATTGCGATGTTCCACACGCCAGGGAGCCATGGTATTGGTGGCCCTTTGCTGTCTCCTGTAACCTCCAGCTTGGAACTCGGGTCAGATTGGGACATTCTGCACGCCAAGTAGTACAGGCCTCCCTCTTCACCTGACCTCCACATCCCTTATTATTCCATCAGGCTGTGTCTACCCTTACTGGCCACCCACTATCAACCTAATTGGTTAACCCCACCACCTTATGCCTCATTATAGGGCTGGGCAGGGCAAAGATGCCAAGCTAGGGTTAGCTCAGTCTGGGGTATGAAGGGAAAGTGGCCCAGTTTACAACTAGGTATATTTCTGGAAGAAAGAGGGGGCTGCAGGTCAAAGAGGGTCAACCACCAACTCAGCAAGCTCCACTTCTAACCTCCTCTGGCACGTAACACGTGCAGTATCTTTGCTGCCACCTACGCTGCCGAAGAAGACACCTACCTTCGTCCGGCCAGCTAACATTACCAGGGAAGTCAGGGCCCTTAATATCACACCAGCTTACATTACAACCAGGGCACCCACTCGCCCATCGCTCGCCTGTGTGCCACCCAAAGCTCAGTGCACAATTATTGACATGTCCAAAGCCAACAACTCAGGCACCAGGGAAAACCTTTTTCAAATGATGATCATGGCTTCACCGTTGTTCAAGGGGTGAAGTACGTTGGCCGTACCCTCCAACAGCAAATCCCACTAAGGGTAAGTGACGAGGTGACAGTCTTACTTATGTCATGTCTTTATTATGATTGGGTAAAAACAAATCTGTAATTGACCCATCGGTGGAAAGTTCACGTTTCCACCTCTTTGGGTGTACTATTTTTCCGCTCGTACAAGACAGAGACTGTACTATAGCTCGTAACCAGGCATCCAATAAAGGAATAATGTCATGCTTCATGTTCTGCTCCAGTGGTGCCCAGAGAAATTGCACTACTGCTAGTAGCCAGACGCAGTATTGAGGGAGTGTGTGTTTGCTCTGTGGTTAAAAATAACACTACCTGAAGGACTTTGCAGGTGGGGCTGCGGTAAGGCCTGGAAGAGTACAGCAGAACATAAGATACAGAGTGGGATGCCAAATTTGAAGGAGTTTCCGGTTCGGGAAATGCAGACTTGCATATACCAGTTTATTGGAAAGAGTTTAATTTACATACTATATTTATCCATGTATCATATCTTAACACAATTTTTAGTTTTTGTTGCCATTGTTTGGGTTCCAAAAGATGGATTGCATAATATATATGAATTACTTTTCTGTGCATATGTTTATGAACTGATTATATCTATAACTACATTGAAAGCAACTATATTCAACAGTAAAGTGGTTGGCATTTGAGCTGCGATAAGATAAGAGAAGAATTTGTTTTGTAACAAATTACTGCCGTTGGCTGAGGAAGAAGGTAAAGGGATAGAGGTAGCAAAAGGGAGACAGACAACAGAAACCAGGCTGCCCACTCACACTGTTAATTTTTAAATCTTCTCCCTCTAGCATAATTGCAGGAGGAGATAGCTATAGCCAACAGTGAGCAACAGTTAGTTATGAACCACTTGTTGACAGCCACGAGTTGAGGTAAGATACTACAAGGGATGGAGAGAAGTCGGGAGAAATTTGCATGCAGATTTTAAAAAGTTGGCAAAAATTGTATTCACAGTAGTATGTGATTTATTGTTTGTTATTGAGTAAATTGAGTATTTATGCCTGGATGTTTCTTTGAGCACCAGATATTCGTGCGTGGTCTATCTTAGATAAGCGAGCCTGTTGATTTTGTGTGGCTCCACTGAGTTGTAATAGGGCACAGTATAGTACAGAATGGCCGGGGTGATGCAGTGAGCATGGTGGCTGAGGGTTTGTCACTATGTCCTACTAGGTGGTGGTAGCAAGTCTCTCCTGATGATCAGTAGATGGTTTTTGAGGTTTCGTTGCAGGTTTCGTGTCTCTGGAGAGAGAGTTGATGCTGGAAAATAACTGCAGTACACTGGTCTGTGGACACATTTATACCCTTGCTGTGGTAGCTAGCATGGTCAGGGTGTGTGTGGGGCTGAGAATCATAGTTCATATACTCTCATTTTGCTGCAGCTGCATGTTAGCAGCGTGCACCAGAGGAGGTGGTAGCAGGTGAAAGTCCAGTTTAGTCCACTTAAGAAATCAGGATGAAAATTTTAATGAAAATACGAGTGTAGCATTTGGTGCAACTCTCAGTCTAAAGGCTGTTCACGATAAAGTGAGCACTTTTGAAATCAACCTTAGAACAAAATCACTATCCCTATCTGCATATATTTTAACGGGCGAACTGAGTGACATGCGCTCAGTAAAGTTGGTAACAATGAATGGAAAGTAGTTCCATATCTTAACATCGAATAAAAAGTGTCAGAAAACCATTTGTGATAATTTAAATTATTATTTTTACTTTCTATTTTTTAATGCACCGAAGTGTAAAAATGGACAGATTTGCAAAATATTTTCTTTAGTAATAATTTCGCAGTTGCACTAGGCCGACGAATTAATAAAGTGACGAGGCCCCACGGCAATGTTAATTTTGCATTAGGCGGAAGAACACACAACGTGCATACAAGTAGATCTTACGCAGGGCTTTCAAAAGTGCTCATTTTACAGTGAACAGCCTATATATAGTGATACCTGTGTCCTTCCTGCCTTTTTAGTTGCTGAACAGAATGGAGGTGATGAAAGGATCTCGGTAACATTTGTTTTTGAAATAAACGTCAAGCTTCAAGGTTATGGGAAAAGTTTATGATGAAAATATTGACTAGTTAATTTCTCATTAGGTTTGTCATTCAGATTTAGGAACAAGTGTCTTTGACTGCAATGAAGAATACTGACAGCTACAAGTTCTTTACAGTGTCAAAATTTGTCTTTATAAACCATAGTTGAAAATTGTTTTTAATATTGTTTGCAGATCTACTCTACGTTATTCTAAATACTTTAAGCAAATATTGTGTATGAAAGGCAGAAATCTTAAGTAAAAGCAAATTTCTCTTCAAACCAGATTTGTTTTAAATTAGGATTTGGGGAAAGTCCTTTGTAAAGTATGGAAAACAATGACATTTTTAAATTAATTATTTTGTGTTTGGTATGCTTTTCTTAAGTCTGGTAGTTATATCAAATATTCTTTTTTAGGTCAAGTTATATTTATTTCTGTTTTATAATAGTACTTAATAGAGACAACTGAAACCTGTTGTTGTTGTTGTTGTTTGTGTGTTTTTTTTTTACCTGTTGTTTGTTTGTGTGTGTGTGTGTTTTTTTTAATACTCAGTATAGTAACAATTGGCTTAAAATAGTGAAGAACTCTTAAAATGTTCCCTAACATATTGAATACAGACTTTCAGTCGTGAATACTTTCAAATATAGTACAATTCCCTATCTGTTCAAGTTTATCAAGCAAGAAAACTTCGTAAATATGAACCTCTTAAATAGGTATTTTGTAGTAAAATTTTTGTATTTTCAAAAAAATGTCATAGTGTTAATGCTTTCTCAGGTTTGATGAAATTTTAGTGATTACGATGGGGCCACAGAAGAATATACAGTGAGATTGAAGAAGAAGTGAGGCAGGTTTGAATAGGTACCCTCCCAATACCAGATACTCAGCTCTACCAGTTCAACACAGTGAAACTTTTCACTAGTAATACTGTATGTGAATTGTGAGTTAACATAATGGGAATCAACATGTTTTATTGTTTAATGTAACTTTTTTCTAATGTACCAAAAAGTATGTGGTTTAATTTTTTTTCAAAATTTTTTCATTATTTTAAAATTGAAGCAAATTTTCATGTTTCCTGAACAATTTCAATGCAGGGTTGTTTTACATATTGGAAAGGGCAAACAATACAGTTAAGAATCATGAAACACAATAATGCTACCAAACGAAGTAAACTAGAATCATCATAAAAGTCTATATCGCCTCCCTCAAAACCAGTACATATTTACAGCTGCCAATATCAGCAATACGAGTTCAAATGGTTCATGAAAGATGCAGTTTCAAACAAATCCTCCTAGGTTCTGTAATAAAGGGTGGTTTCCAAGATATATGCAAGGTTGACTGTATGTAAATGTCTTCTGGTGGGGATGGTGAAGTGTTGCAGCATGTGTTACGTGTGTGCAGGAGAAGGGCAAGATTAAGCTGGCTGTGATGCGGGAGAATGCGAACGTGCGTCGGGTGATCCTGCACAAGGAGTGGCAGCATCGCAAGCTCCGCATGCAGATCGAGGACCTTCAGGATCACATATACACCCTCGAGAGCATCAAGGTAGCATATCCTTTGAAAGGTTCTTGCTCTGGGGCCAACTGATTGACTGAACTACTGAACTATTGCTTCAGACGTACACTACTCCAGAGTAGTGTTGTATGTCGCAAAAACCCCGTAATAGTATGTTATGAAAACCAAAACACAAAAATTAAACTAATCAATTAATAGTGTTAATTGAGGTACATTCCAGCTATTGGAAAAAATACTACAATAAAAAATTTTAACCTTGTCATAGTAGTACAAAAAAATTAGTAAAATATAACATGTAATGCAATACAAATTATAAATTACATTTTACTGACATTTTACAACTTCTAGCAAGTTGTTTATCAATTCAGCTATAAGAGACTAACATCCTTTGTGTGCCATATTTCACGTGCCTGTTAGAGAACCGCTGTTGAATATAAATTTCATGTACTGATTAGAAATCAATCTAAGGTAAACTAATACAATGAGATACATATTTCCAAATTACAAATAAAACACACTTACTGAGGTTAGCGTGCTATTTACATTGTCTGGAAATTAAACTTTTTTTTTTTTGTTCTGTACATTACAATATATTTTTGAACAAGTAAGAGTAAGTAATAGGTGCTATAAGAATATTTATAACAAAAAAATTATACTCAATTCCAAAGCTTAAGAATTTTTTGCATTCTTAAAAATAACACTTTTTCATACAAATTTTTTTTTACTGGAAACTACAACAAATATCAAACATGATTATATTTTTCCACATAAAAGTTTACGCATACCATCTTTTCAACAATGGGATAAACTACTTCACCTCATCTGTGAGCAGCATTGTGCCTGATAGCAACGGAGTTTTATTGTTGACCACTCAGCGAGACGTTATGAACTTTTACTGTCTACCCTGGCAAGAATGGATGTTCTAGCTTTTTTTTTCTGGTGAGCCCCCAAATCCTGCTATGCCAGCGTGAGCATCTTCACAGTTCTGTGTGCCCTATGGCATGAATGTTAGTAGCTAAGACTGTTAGAGAATGGGATGTGTCTCAGGGCAAGCCCTGGATGCTTTAGATCGGGTCTATTATCATAAAATGGACGCATGCATTGCGGCTATAGCAGGGCTGTCTGGTGCCATGGTCGCAATTGTAGCAATGGGCACCCTGAAAGAAGGGTCTAAATGGAAGAGTATAATAAACCAGGTAAGGTGGAGAGTGCCTTGGAAAATCTACGTGACAGTCGTGGAGCATAAAATTAATTTCCTTTGACTGGATTGTGGCTGGAGAAAGTAGAGTACGTTGTTAGGTAGCAAAGACAGACTTTTGTGAGTTTGGTGCAGGATGATATGAAATGAGTTTGCAGCTGGTGTGTAACCAGGGTCGCTGTATGCAGCCCTGGTGGTGGGCGATCTGATAGAACTGGGCCACCCACCCGATAGATGCTAGTCATCCTCTGTAACACAGAAAAAGGTGTGTGTGTTGCAGGCATAAAAAGGGAACTTATAACTAGAAGTAATACATATTGCTATCACCTTGCCTGTGACCTTGCGTACAGCTTAGTGTGGTGATGTGAGTGTGAATGTGTGAGTGTTAGTAATGTAAGATAATGTAAATAAGTTAGAGGACGCAGGTTGGCACCAGTGAGAAGAGAAACCAGGCGCTAGACTGGAAGGATGTAGACTGTCTTTGATGTAGACTAATGTGTTAACTAGTTAAGACAAATAAAGAGATTTATACTAAACAACAGTTAGTTTAGTGTTAGTGTTAGTGTGCCACTCCACAGGCCCCACTAGCAGCCACAAGCCACCTCGCAGCTAGCCAATCTCTGGAGTTATTGCTGGGCAGATTGTATTATTCACCGGCCACCGAGACTATGCATCAAGGCACCGAGTAACACTGCATGTCACTAGAGGGCTACACCAGTAACCTTCGCCGCCTCATCTCCAAGCCGGCCGGTGACGCCACACCTTGAGGAAGCTATGCTATAGCTACCCTCTCTCCAGCACCACCCCTATCCAGCTGGCTAAAAGGGAAGAGCCAGCCAGAGTATAAATAGTAGGTCACAGCCCGTTAACACCAGTTGTTCATTGGCTCATCTACGAGCCACCACTAGTCTTCATTGGGCTCTCCTTGGTCTCCACCGCAGCTCGTCGCAGAAGCCATCCTTCTCATCCTGCTTGGTCTTCACCACATTCATGCCGAAGAGTCTACCTGCAGTGTACTACACTCAGAGACTGCAGCCCCTTCTGGGCAACACAGGCGTAGGTTTAGTTCCTGTTTAAATTATTTTAATAGCACTTGTCTACCCCACCATTGTTAGCTCAGGACCAGATCGCCTCTACCTGGATAACTTAGAGTAAGCTTCCTTAAGCTCTTGCCAACATTAGGAGGTAGTGCGACACCACTTTTTTATTTCCTATGAAACTGAATAAACAACCATTATTTTCGTACCCATAGAATCTCTCCCAGGGTACCTCACACCATGCAAGGGATTACAATTGACTGGGAAGTTACTCACATGAGCCAATACACTGTCAGAATACCCACACACACTAGTATCTCACAATGTAGTTTTTAGGGAAGATACTAAGCCTGTTGCATTGAGGGAAAACATTGCAAGAATTTCTGTTGAACTGAAAGAAGGAACAGGATGTGAGAAACCAAATGAACCAGAACTGTCTGAAAAAATAAAATGCATGAGTGAGGATGGGGAAGGGGATTTTCGTGGTTTTGAATCCGTAGTACCAAATATGGTAGTAAGTGAAAAGTAGTGAGTTATCACAATCAAGTACTAAGTGTGGAAGAAAAATTTGTCCAGTAATTTAAAGGACTATCAACTAAATCTCATAGAAGCACTATCTGTTGGACAGTTTCTCTCTTCATATCTTCCTAGGTCATTTCTAGAGGCTATGAATAATGGTTGGGAAGTGGCAATCAAAGAAGAAATTAAGTCTTTAAAAAAAAATAAAACATTGGAATTGGTATCTCTTCCAAAGAATGTGGATGTGAGATAGCAAGTGGATCTTCACAGAAAAAATGATTCTTGGAAAAATTGCGAAGAAAGCTCGGTTAGTGGCACACGGTTGTTTCCAATCTGTGGCAGAAGACTTGTGTGCTCCAGTTGCAAGGATATCCACTATCAGAATTCTTTTGGCATAAGTTGTTGAAAGAAATTTGAATATTTTACAACTAGATGTGAAATCAGTGTTTCTGAATGGATGTTTGAAAGGCCCCCGTATACATGGTTATCCCAGAAGGTTTTGTCCCAGGAGACATCCGAGAAGGTGTCAATCCAAGTGGAGTCCCAGGAAGTGTAAATCCAGGTTCCCTCTCCCACAAAGTGGTGGTGACAAGATTAATGAGACTGTAAGTAAAAGTTGAGCGAGAAATGTGTAATTGGCTGCAAGCTATTAAAATCACTGTATGGTCTGATAGAGTCTCCAGAAAGGTGGAATGAGAAATTCAACGAATTTTCAGTTGAACTGAACTTTAGTAAGTCCACTGTTGATCCATGCCTGTATTTCAGTAAGTCATAATTTATTTTAATTTATGTGGATGATGTAATCATAGTGTCTGATGATGTTGAGGTGTTGAATGCTGTTGAGATTGAATTTACAGGATCCTTCAAAATGAAAAAGTTTAGTAATAACAAACACATTACATTTTTGGGGATAGAGATGGAAATAACTGAAAACAGAATAGCACTAACTCAGACAAAATGAAATGATAAAGTTTTGTCTCAGTTTATTATGACATACGAATCATTGTTTGTTCCAATTGAAACAGATTTATCTCTTGGTGTCATTACTACAGATGAGATGTGCAATGTACCATACAAAGACTTACTTGGAAGTCTGATGTTCATTAATGATTTGGTAGCAGACCACATTTGAGTTTTGCTGTAACATATTTTTCGAAGTTCCGAAACTGCTACAGAGAAACATATTGGAAATATTTGGAAAGATGTTGAGGTAACTAAAGTGTACCAGGAACTTTGCCTTAATGTTTGATAAAGAAAGAATTGTCAACAGTAACTTGTGCGCTTACGTAGATTCAGATTTTGCTAACAATATTGAGGATTGTCGAAGTGTGACAGGTTATTGTTTGAATTTGTTTGGTAACTGTATTGTTTGGAGATCAAAAAAACAAAACAATGTATCTCTGAGTAGCAGTGAAGCTGAGAATGTCTGAGTGTATAAAAGATTGTAAGTATGTGTTCCAATTACTTGAGGAGTCGTGTAACATTAGCTTTAAACCTGTAGTGGTGTTTGAGGATAATCAGTCTTCAGTTAAGATGATAAATAACCTGGAAACCAAAAGATCTCGTCGCATAGAAATAAAATATCACTTTATAAGGGAAGAAGTTGCAGCAGTAAATGTACGCGGGTTTTTGGTTTTTGTGAAGTCAGAGGAGCAAGTATCTGACATATTAACTAAGAGTCTAGTTAGGTCAAAATTTGAGAAATTCAGGAACATGTTAGGAGTTATTGAATTACAGAATTGAGGGTGGGTGTAAAATTACAATTCTGTTAGGTTGGTAGCATGGGACAGAAAGGAAGGGGGAAGTGACGAGAGCTGTGTGCACATGGAGTTACTGATTAAGAGAGATGAATGTGTGTACTGTATAGTGTAGAAATTGATCAAATACTGCTGTGTGCTGCAAATGGTAACATTTTTATTTAATAATTACACAGTTCTGGTTATACTGCTGTACAAAGTATTTTGCGAAAGAGTATGTTTTAGTTGTAATATGTCCTACTTTTTTTTTTTCAGGTTTCAAGAGAAATACAGAAGTTTCTGCATGAGAAAGGAGCGGGCTGTCGTGTAGCTAAAGGTGTTCCAGTGGAGAAGGAAATCCAACACGTCAGAAAAGTAATGTATACAATTAATCTACACTTAATGGTTTTGCAAACTCTTGTAAATCATGTAGATCTCAGTTACATTTTCAAAGAGTTAATGCTTTGCATGTATTAGATTTTTGATTTTATTATGTCTTTTAAAACTGCATGCATATCCGTACATGCAAAGTAGTATTAGAAAACATTTTCAGTAACAAGTGGAGAAAGCCCTGAATTGAAATGTCTAAGAAATGTATGTACAAATGTAGCAAATTAGTATGGATCTATAAATATAAATATGTAAATATGAAACATTAATTTTTTAACTTAAATTTTTGGCACCAGTAAATATGTATTGCTGAAAATGCATCACTGAACTTTTTGTCTCGAATATTAAGAGTTTGCATCGCATGCCAGTTGACTCGGTGTTGCAATTAGTCGGGATTTGGGAAACTAAAAAGACAATATTGCACATGCATAATTTCTGATGTAACAGTTAGATAAAGTGGTAATAAAGGTTTTGTGGCGATATATGGATTGCCATGGTAAATTTTGTGCTATTTTGGAGAGGGCTTGGTAGTGCGGTAAAATAATTTTTTTTTTTTTGTTTTATTGTATTTTAATGGCTGGCCATATTTAACCATGTTAGCATATTTTAAAAATGAGTGAGTATATAATCACGTGTGTTTTATATTTATTCATGTGCTCATTTAAATTGCTGTGGTAATACCTGGTTGTAAGAAATACCGTTGCGTGGCGCAAGAGGCGAGGTTTGTGACGTCAGCTGGGCTGCGCTTATGGTGGTTGTGCATGCCAGCTGATTAAGGAGCAGTCCAAGAGTGTGTGTCGGACGGTTTGTGCGGGCAGTCAGTTGCCGTAGTTGGTTGTGGCGGCACGCGCGCCGGGTCGTGTCAGGAGTCGCTTATGAGAGCTCGGGCTGCGAGGATAATTAAAAACATAGACAGCGGACCCGGGAGCGATAGAATGACGAGTATGCAATGCCTGCAAGAAAGCTTTTTGTGAAAAATACCGGCAGTATGTTAATGAAATATTTGTTACGTAACGTAATGCTTTATGTTGAGCCCTATGCTAGGCTTGTGGCAGCATGCGGCGAACAGTTAACCGAGTCTGACCGACTTGCAATAAACTCATGTTAGCGGATGCGTAATTTTTGTACTGTATGCAGCGGCAAAAGAAGGTTCGGCTCGCTGGATCTGATAATGTGTTTGTGGAGTTCTGTTACATGCTAAGGCTGATGGTACTTTTTAAATCACGCGTGTGGTAACTGATACATTTGATAGTAATATTACGCAATATGTTGAATCGCATCCCATTTTGCATTAAGCTGATCAATCTTGCTGCCGGACTTATTTTAAATGCATTTTGCATGCTCCCTGCTGGAACCTGATAAAAGCCGTCTGACGTGTCGAGGTGGTTAATGTGCTCAACTCTTGTGGTACTTTTCCGCATGTCAACATAAAGAGAAGAAAGTGCTGTTATACTAAATGCACTCAGTGTGGGGATCACCGACAAGTGTGTGTGATGGTGAGGGAGAGGCCAGCATCAAAGTGCCTGCCTAGGGCGTGTTGGGGCCCATAAGACTGATCGTTGCAGCGGTAGGAGCGATGCCACCACGTCTTTGCTGGAGGTCGCCGAGGTGGTGAGGTTTGTCATCGTCTTTGCTAAGGCCCTTAGAAGGGGCTGCTGCACAGGTATTTATGCAATTCTCCGTCCAGTGCCCAGCGTGCCACGAGAAAAATGAAACACTGTGCGAAAATTGAAAGTTTGCCAATATTAGTGAACTCGCCCCTTTCCCTTTTTCTACCCGGTGGTATTTTAAAGTGAAATTATGTACATTTTTAATACTTTTGTAAAGGTCTTGTATTATGTGCTAAAAAACATGCTCAGTTGTCTTATTAATTTAATGCCAAAGTATTCTTGTTGAGTAAGGCTATCAAGGGCCATGTAGCATATTATATCACTAAGAATTTGAAGCCGTTTATAATCTTAAGTGTATAATGACATTTAATATGAAGTGATTAACAAATAGCCCAAAAAGCAATCCTGTTTGTTGAGAACATTATTTGTCGACCTTAGTCATGGTGAAAGCTAGCTATTAAGCTAGTGGTTGTCAAATCATGATAAAATTGTAGCTCTGCATATTTATCTTGCAGTCAATGGGATCTTTAAGTAGAGTATCGTGTCCTTCTCTCCCTATGGGAGCGTTAGGTTAGGAATAAGTTGTGAGTGAGGCGCAAGTTGAAGATTTCCTGACCCCCCACCTGGGGTAGAGGGCGGTCTCAGTTCGTTATATTCAACACTGTTGGAATATTCACTGATTATTGTATAAAAACTACATTGAAAATTTATATTAACCATTTTGGTCTGGTTTGATACACAAGTATTGTGCACAAATTCCCATTCTGTTATAGTAGAACGAACCATTTGTTGTTAACAAAAAACTCTCAATTTGTCCCCCATTGTCACAGTGGGAAATTTTGAATCATCATTTGAAAGTGAATGCATGCACACACATTTATAGTACATATATAGTAGGCATACAGAATAGTTTAGACCTGCTATGCTGCACGCTCTTAATTTGCAAACGTGTATCTTGCATCGTGTAAAAGCTTCTTTAAGTGCATGCCATATTTATATTTTATTCTTTTTACTTTCATACACATTTCCAAGAACAGTTTACCTATGAAAGTATAAAACTGTTTTATATCTGAATAAATGTTGTATGTGTGGGAAGAGAAAGTGTGGTGAAACTATATCACAGGGATGATATTTGCTGCAGTACTACGAGAAGGCCGTGAATGATCTGAAGGATCAGGTGGTACAACTTGACCAGAGGATACAGCATGTACGCAAGCACAATGAAGAACTGGACAGGAAGGTTGCCACACTGAACGTTGACGTCAATGAGCAGCATCTGCAGACACATCCGGACCTGGAAGCACAGGAGGCAGAGGCCATTCAGAGAAGGTAGTTCTAAGATGTTTTTTGATTTGATTATTGCCTAGGGAATGTATGCAATAATTTTTTACTTAATTAAAAACTTAAAACTTACCAAAGTGGTATGATGACTACATGAACAGGAACAAATTTTGTATAGTATTCCTAGGCTCCTACATGCTCAACAGCAGAGTTTAGAAATGGATGAAGCTGTATCTTATTTAACTTCAACTGCTTTACAAACTGTATTGTTAATGGAAAGAAACTAGGTATACAAATTTTAGGGTGGATTAGTGTTAATAAAGAATACATTTTGGTTAAGCAATTGCTGCAAAAAGTCCTTAATGACAAATTTTTTTTTTAAATTTCTGGTGGAGTCTTATTTGTACGACATAAACAACATGAACATAAACATTGAAATATCAACCAATTATATTATCGGTGACTATTTGAAAGTGAGAGCCAGGAAGCCAGTCATTATTTGACGTGTTTTTAAATTAAAAGAAGTTAATTTTGATGTGGCATATTTCTCCTCCTAGTTCCCATTTTAAATTTGTATTATACTTTGCATAGGTTTGTTTCTTTACAACCACCCTTGAAAGATCTATTATTCATTTGGAATGTCACTTTGTTACAATCTTGCTGGCACTGTTACTTAAGTTACATTATGAATGGCTCACGTATACATACTGAAGAGCAATGAGGCCTCTTGAAGACAGCTAATGCCAAGTCTGCATAGCAAACAGGGGTGTTACTAACCTAAGACGTTGACTGCTAGGCATTAAAAAACATTTTTGTCATCGGGGGTTTTTACTCGAACTGGTCGCGTATTTGTTACACAGTTTGGGGTGAAAACAGCTGAAATGCACGGATGCCAGTTAGCTCATACACAATGAGAAACTTGAGCTCTCAGGGGTTCATGTTCGTTCAGCTGGTGTGGCTCATAGACACGGACAATTGTGGTCTTACCACATGGCGACTACACTCTTGTATGCAATGCTGTTTGGGGTCACACTTTGCACCTGTTACTGATATTACTCAACTTGGCTAGCAAATAAAAACTCACACACATCCTGCCTTCACCGTATTTAATTCCAAAGTCAATTACGAGGTACAAGTTCATGACAGCTGAATTACAAAAATACCTTCCGACATTAAAATTCATGGCTAAGGGGCAAGTCAAAAAGTGTGTTATGTGGAATAAATTGCTTCAAGTCCCGTGCGATAAACATGACCAGGATGCTCCTGAATACAAGACTCTGGAGTTGGCCGATCTCATACAAATGGCCACAGTTTATGAGGACCACTAAAATGGCCATTATAAAAATCACGAAAGATTGTACAAAATGAGGGCACTCATGGGAAACTAAAACAAACGAGCTTCCAGAGAAACCTTATGTAAAACGGACACTACATAGTCGGATAAATTAAATTGCAGGGCCATGCTTCTAGTCGGAAAATACCTTAAACATAATCTTATTGTGGTTTTACAATGTAATTAACTTCACTTGCTTAATTACATATAGTAGAACTTTGCTGTTTATGTATATACAGTAACTGCAGCTAATGTGGATACATATATTACTTAAAATTGTAACATTGAGCAGTTGTCACATTTTTCAATTAGAATCCCTGGCTCCGAAAAAAATTTTTTTTATCATAACAGTATATTGTACAGTGAGTAATAAAAATACTCAAGACTTGTCCATTGTATGATAATCAAAAACAAATATGAAGTGGTGTTACGGACTTTCAGTAACGTTATGTTACTAGTAACTTAATATTTTACTGACATTGCAGCAGCGTGTTATGATGCATGGGAGACTGGCTGATAGTGGTTGACCCTTGTTTCAGAATGTCTTCAATTGTGAAGCGCAGCCAACTGGTGAGGAAAATCCAACAGCAGCACAATGAGATCCTGGTCATGCAAACGGAGCTTGAGTTGCTGCGTCTCAAGACATTCCCCACATTACGTTACAAAAGTTACTTCTGATGTATCGTGGCAGTTTTCTGTATTTACTACCTCATGGAGCTTATTCCTTTTACAGCACCAATATTATCACTGAAATTTAAATGACTGAACATTTTGAAGAGTATCTGGTTATAATAATGTCTCTTTACCAAATGATTTTTTTTTTAGAAATTTGTTGTCTTATGTGATGTATGAATGTGTAAATGTAGTGACTACGAAGCTTATGTCTTAAAAAAATCATGCACTTGTAATGTATGTTTGTGTTGTAATGACTGCTCTTTACCCTGTAACTCAATAAAATAATTAAATTTGCAAATAGAGATAGCAAAGTACTATAATTGAAATTCAGTTAAGATTTAAACAGTGAAGTAGTGGAGATACGCTCCTGATTTTCACAGAACAAGTGTATTATTTAGTGATGCCAAAGAAATCTGTAAAAAACGGATCAAATCCGTTAAAATGGCAGGCCTGTATTAAGTACTTGTTCAGCATAAAATGCTTTTCAGTATAAAGTCTAAAAATAAAATACTTTTGTGTTCTTTTGTATTGAGATTTCATTGCACATTACAGTTTGAGAGTCATGCTGTAAAGCCAGGCTGTCCATTAAGAGGCATCTCTGTGGCATGCTGCTCTCTCCTTGAGAAGTTTTTGTAATGTATTCATGCATCTTCTGTGTCTGGCAACAACAGGCATTGATGTGGACATTCCTGCATTACAGTAGTAAGTGCTTCAGATCAACCGTACTTGTCACACTGAACACTTTTAATGTTTTACTTTTCATTGCACTGTTTCATTTGGTGGGTTGGTGAACAATTATAAAAACACATCAATTTTTTTAATTTTAATGCTTTTCAAGATAAGTGTTGATTATCACAATGAGTAACACCATTCTCATTTTGTTCCCTTCTACTGAATCTAATGTTTCATCCTATTGATTCAACCAAAAATATCTGCATCCATCATATTATTATATTGAGTACTCACATTCCAGGCCACATTACATGTAAGGAACAGTTGTATATTGTCAGAATCTACTCACAGTAGACGCCCAATTTTATGAGGTATTACTGTTCCCAACAATGACTTTGTATAATTTATAGCCTTGTAAAATCAAAACTGACCAATTTCAACTCCCTAAATATTCTGCAAATTGTTTTTATTTTAAAGTGTACTTATTTCATTAAGTCCATATTTAATTGTTTCTAGCATAAAACCATTGTACTTTGTAAATTAAATATTAATAACATTCAATAAACAGATGGCTTTAGAATGAACTGATATCCCAAACATGTGTACTTGACCTACCCTTGTCTTCGAAAACGTTTGAACTGATGCATGATGCATTCCCACATCTAGGATCTGCGCTCTAGTTTTTGACTTCGCCCCGTCTTTGAGTGCAATGTTCATGTCAGGGCAGGTTAGTCCATTACAACAGTACTGAAGAGGCGGGACACATGCGTACCTACAGGGTAACATCGCACACGTCAGAGGATAGTACAGACATGTGATCCAAGCTAGTACTGGTCGCCCAGACTCGCCAAGAAGCTGTCATGCCAACACCCCCCGGCCGAAGATTGTACTTCATGATGAGTCAGCGCTCCCACCAGCGAAGGACACGCTAGTGTCAAAGTACACCACTGGAGGGCAGCACTTAATTTTACTAGCACCTGCAGTCGAGATAAGGGATGACAGCACTGCTTCAGCATCCTGGAATTCTCAAGCCCTGCGGCCAACACTATCACTCTTCACACCCCTGGCCCTCCAAGCTCTTATCTGAAATTAGTAAGGGCTGGCATGGCCAGAATCCTGCAGTTTCTGCTCCTCCACTGCTCCCAAGCACCGGAGGCAGCTCCCGGAGTGCCTGACCACTGGGGTATCCAGAGATCCCACTGCTCGTAAGGGCCAGAATCTCAACCCAGCTGAAGACATCGCCGACCAGAAGCTCAACACTTCTTCAGCAGCCGCTGATCCTCTGCAGCCACCGCAAATCCTGCAGCTTCTGGAAGACTGAACCCCCTCGAGAGGCTCTGCAAGATGTCATTCCTCTTCTACCATCCCTCCTGGTGTTGAACCCAGAACCTCCTGGTAGCAGGTCATGTGGACATCCCTTCAGGACCTCTCTACGTCCACCGGATGGTGTGACAACGTTGACAACTACCCTTCTGGTAGCTGTCTTACCCCCCCCCCCCCCCCCACGGGAAAATTGACAAAACTGGGTATTCCATACTCCACTACCGAAACAGCAGGGGCTGGAAAGGAGCTGGAATCACCTTAGGCTGATCAACTCCCTGTGGAAACCACACCTGGATATCCCGGCAAGGAAGTGACGTGGGTTGCCCAACATTCTGTCCACCGCTCGCAAGTGCCGGGCGAAAGGAACACGAGGTGTTGTCTCATAGTCACAAGACTGGGTATCCAGTACACAGTAGGGAAATAAGGAACCAGCTTATCTTTGGCAGGCTGTTTAGTTCCTACCCTCATGCCATACTCTCAGAAGGGAGTTGTACAGAGAAAACTGAAGAAGGCTTTATGTGTCTCAGGAGGTATTACAGCTTGCCTACTCCTTTCTTCAACTGCCGTCAGCAGCAACTCAGATCAGTTGGACAGAGTTCATACCACCTGCAAAACTGAAAGCAGTCACCCTTCAGCCCTTCCACAACCTTTGTTCCCACCTTTGATCAAGCTACCTGGTACCCTGTGCTCTATAGTAGCTGCTATTCTACATGGAGAAGAGATCCCTCTGGGTCTTGTCTGTCCTTGGTTAGGGGCCAACCTGCAGGCATCCCAGTTCCCAGAGAGCTCTGACAACCGGGACACCAGCAGCACTTCATGTCTTCCAGAGCCAGCAGCTGACCGGCTGTCCGCCGAACAACTGAGCCAGCCACCAACGATGAGGAATATTCCTCTCCCCGGTAAAACACAGGTAAAGGGTCAGTCAAGGCGAAGGGTCATGACAGCGGCCGTAGATTTTGCGCTGACAAGACAGCCCACCAGGCCAGTCTTGTACCCTGGCCGGGCACCTATGCAACATTAAAGTCCCTGTATCACCCATGTTTCTTGCGATACTGGCATCGCAATATAAAACTGTGAAAGTGACCATGACTAGAACTTCTTTCGTTAAAACATATTTTGCTCATTTTAATATTTGTATTTAACCTCCCCATTCATTGGTCAAAGCTTGATGCCAATAAGTCCAATGTGTCGAACCCAATCCCTGCTGGGCATGTGTCGTAACAATACAACGTGCTTTTGCAGAGCGTCAGTGGCTTCTTAAGGGAAATCCACAGATATTTTATTGAAATATTAATTTATTTCAGTAGATACATGTCTTCTGAATAAACTGATATCTTGAAAGGGTATATACAGGTCCCCCTTGTAGCCAAATAATGCGTAAGCACTAAGCTCGAACACATGTGGCAAGTCCAAGTAGAATGTTTTGAGAAATATCAGAGATTTCGTTTTGAATAATGAGGTACTTGTCGGTCATAAAGAAACAATCATAATAACTATATTTATTCACTTCTGTCTCAAAAATTACCAGTTTTTAAAATGAAAAATTATTAATCAATTAAAAAGGCTGACCTCTGCCATATAAAACTATTGTCTAGTATAGCCCATTCTTGGGTGAAGGCGCATGCCATACTGGATTGTTTCCGACTGTAGTGGGCAAAGCATTCCTTTCCTGTATTATGGCTTTCTGGGTTATCTATATGCTGATGACCTGTAATGAGTGCAAGTGGAGATTATTTTGACTGCCAATGCAGGAAGGGTAGCACTGCACCATTCATGGATTTGGAATAGGCTACTTGAACTTGAGTTTGTGTTGGCCATGATGCTGTCAGTGGCCAGTCATGACAAACTCCCAACTGCCATGGGAAGTAAGTAGAACCAAAGGGCGATCAATATGACCACCACTGGAGGTTCTTTCTGGTGACCGCTCTACATATTAAGTTTGGATGTAATACTCTGCATGCTACAGGAGAGCATTTGGAAAAATCTTCCAGTGTAAGTATCTAGATGTACCTGTGACACTATGGCGCTGTGTCCTGTAGGTACAGCAGATGTTTGACTAGAGTTGTGGTTAGACCATGGGAGTGACTGAGTGTGAGGGTCTCCGTACTCTGGGAAGTTTCAACCATGCAAGTCGGTATATCTTATAGGAGCTATGTTGTGTGATCGGCAGTGGTGAGAGCTGGGAGCACCTGCATTGACAGCAGGTGAACTCATTTCACTCAAGGTCAAGGCACTCAGCAAGATTGCTGAGTTAAAATAACAAATAATTAAAGTATTGTCGCTAGCCAATGAACTGCAGAAACACTGTGATGGTAAGATGGAAAATTATATGCCAAATCTCTAGGGCATCATGAGTCAGTGGAGACGGGGGGAGTATTTGTAGGGGATGAAAAGGAAAACAGGTACAAAAAAAGTGGTAATTATTTAAACTTAAGTGGCTGGTCAAGACAAAAGGAAGTGATGTGCTCCAAACTAAAACATATTACTCAACCCCTATGCATGTGGACACCAGAACGACTCACCCTTGGTGTAGAGTAGCTAAGGTGGCTTCTCCCACCAAAAGAGGAAATTCCATGGAAAATATAAGTGCTTTGTGGTAACACACACATTCACGAAGGTATTATACAAATTGATTTGATTTCAATTTTCACATTAAGCACTTCTGCAGAATGTAAAACATAATACAAGAGTAAAAAAACATTAACTGAGATATAATTAACACTAAAGCATGGAGAAATAATATAAGATAATTTTAGGAAAACGGTTGCCCTTTAAAATTGGATTTACTATGTTTTTAGTACCTTGCAATATTTTATGGGAATTTACATTTTTGGTGATGCTATGTCACTGACTTGAGTAAATGATGAGGGCTTTATTCAATCAATTATTTGTTTCACATTGATACATCAGTTACAGTATACCATTAATAAATACATAAATTAATATACATAGAACAAAGAACTGGATACAACATGATTCTAATTAAACATTTAATAACAGCAAAGAAACCCGAGCATGTGGTTATGTATTAGATTAACTTTGGAATATATGCAAATCCGTTATGGGTATCATGTTGTATTCTTTTGTACAGTTGAACACTCTCTGGGATAGATATTCCAATGTATGTTAAATGGTAATCACAATGAAGAAGTCTTTTATGTAGTTTGTATGAACACAATGGTTACTGACCTCAGCCAAAGGCTGGGTGACCAGTGTTGGTGGAATGCATTGTTGGTGGTGATGTGGTGCAGAGCTGGAGTTTTTCCCTTTCCACAAGGCACTGGCACATCACATGCGACATGGCAGATTGGTAGACAGCAAATAACAATGGGCTACAGAGCTCTGGGGGTATATGGTTTTGAACCCTACCCTTGATACCAGCATGGTAAGTGTTTGCTAAAATCCTTACAAATTACTTTTCACGACACTGGGGATTTAAGCACACCCTTTGAATGAACAATAGAACTCAATTCACTGAGAGATAGAAGTGTGATCTAGGTGTTAGTTTACAAGTCATACATCATGAAACCTGCAATATCATCCCCACGTTGTTGCAAATTTCATATTGTAAAACCAAAACGGACATCAAAACCAAGCTCCACTTGCTGCCTGGGAAATTAAAATTAGTGTACTCATCGATAACACAGGAAGCAGGTGCTTGGTGAAGTATATGGAAAAAAATACATGTGTAAAGTAGTGGTTACCAGTTTCCAATCACCCACCAAAATAATTTCACTCAAAAAGCTCATCCACACACGGATACATCCTATTTCCAAAATGCATCATCCAGCATCATACTGCACAAATGATGGGCATGATTGTTTAGAGAGCAGTTGGGTTCGTAGGCAATCTCAGCTGCTACAAATTGTGGACACTCAACAGCAACCACTACAGCAGGGAAGCTGTAGAGACTGAAGTTGTATTCTTTCGTTAGCACACTCCTGGAGCCATACTCCAACAAGACAATGCAAGACCACATGTTGCCAGTAATGTCACGGCCATCTTCGAAGCACAGCAGAGACAACTTCTTTCTAGCCTGTATGTTTGCCCAATACGTCAACTATTGAACATATCTGGTGATATGATAACTCTACAACTAGCCTACTATTCTTATACAGCAGCCAATACCGATTAATTGTGTGCTCAGGAAGAAGCAAACTTGCAGGTAATTCCCCAGGAACACGTCCAAGGCCTCTTTAATTCGGTGTCAGTGTGTAGTAGCTCTCATTGTGGCTCGTGGGGGCTTTACAGGACTGTTGTTGCATTGCATTTTCTGATAGTTCCTCCATGGTGTTTCATTTGGATTACTTAAAGGGATCGCCCACCCGGCGCTTGAAGCATTTCAGAATGTGGGAAATACAAGTTTTTCCATGAAAATATTAAACGTGTGCCGGGTTTGATTCCCATCGGTGTTACTCTTGGATTTTTGCATGTGGAAATTATGCCAGTTAGGTTTTCTCGGGGATCTCCTGTCCCTCCGTACTTGCATTCCGATGCTACTCCATACTCAGCTCACTTCACCCTCATTAGCTGCCAAGAACCCGATGTTAAGAGCGTCTCCTTTTCACAGCAAGATTGCCATTCCGCAGAGACATTGAAGTTACCCCAAACACATAACTTTGAAGACATCAAAATTTTGTAATTATTTCAAATAAAGTTTTCACAAAACTTTATTTGTCCACCATCTTAGGTCCATATTTGAAGGCTGGTCGTGAATGGGCAAGGAAAGTAACTCCTGGCTAGCTAGTCCTCCCCTCCCTTCTAATTATTGTGAATTTGGCTAGGATCTGTACTGCCTGGTTCCCTCGTCGTCTCCTCGTCTCTGTCTTGGAGATGTGTGATATTCCCTCATCAGACTGACCAGACTTGTCCCCCTCCTAGCTAGTAATAGCGCCAGGACTTGAAACACCCTTCTGCGCATGTCTTCAGAAGTATCGGGACTCACGATCCAGCACACTGGAGGCTCCGGGAGTCGACTAGCACAAATCTAACACTCGCACGCGAAAGTACGACAGAAGCCTTACCCTTGCTATCCACAACACCCAGGGCCACTCACTGGGCACCGGGACACTACCCTCATAGATCCGTCACTCTACCAGTAGGCCCTACCGGGTTGCGTAAATCACATATCCGGCACTGTGGTGGCTAGAGCATGATCCGTCAATGCTCACCTCACAGTGGAACATATGCATGATATAGCATGACTATGGGTTGCGTCTGTGAACAGATCCAGTACACCAGTGGCTCCAGAACCTATCAAACAGTTGAGTGTGGTGACCCTAGGTCTCCATATTGGATGTCGGTATGGTGCGCCTCACGAACCAGCATGCTGGTAGATCCTGGATGCGTCAAGCACATTTCACCATTGAGTGTGGTGACCCCAAATCTCCCTTTTGGATGTTGGTTCAACGCGCCTAATGATCCTGCATACTGGTAGCTCTGGCACACATCAAGCACATTTTGCCGTGGTGTGTGATGACCCTAGGTCTCCGTACTGGGTGTCAGTACGACACGCCTCACGATCCTGCTTGCAGATAGCTCTGGGTCACGTCAAGCACGTTTCACCACAGAGTGTGATAACCTTAGGTCTCCATACTGGATGTCGGTAGCATGTTGTTAGTTCCGGGACGTTCAACGTACGTATCCAGAACACCACCAGCACCAGTACGTGAAGGCACAACCCGAGCAGTCTATGGTTGCCTGGTCTAACTGGAGTACCATTCAGCCCTTCTGTTATGGGGCGAACTGAGACTTCCTTCCCTCTCCCTGTTCCAGGCGAGAGATACGCCCAAACACTCCAAAAGACCAAATAGGGAAACTGACTACCAATGATTGAGTTACAAATAGCTAGAGCACAGGGTTTATTTACTACTAGATTTTACCTGCGGCTTCGATCGCATGAAGTTTAGGACTTGAAATAAATATTGGGTTCTCTAGCCACTGAGCTACTGCGGCCCCACTATAGGGTTATCTACCCACTGGGCTACTGCGGCCCCACTATCGGGTTCTCTACCCACTGAGCTACTGCGGCTCTTGGGAAGGAATGTAAGACAGCCCATAGACGAAAAATAAAGGAGAAATTACGGAATATTTTTTAACAATATTTTTTATGCAGTAATCCTAAGAAAAGTTTAATCCAGTACCTATGTACATTTCTGAGCATCATATTTTCGGTACAGTTTGAGATATTTTCCTGGGATAAGAAATAGCTCACGTCACTCTCCGGCACTCAAACTATATTTGTACATAAAAATCACGTCGATCCGTTGCTCCGTTTTGACGTGAAAGAAGGACAAACACATAAACACACTTCTGCATTTATATAGTAGTAGGGATGTTACCTAATTTCCCTAAGTCTCCTTACACCAAGACAACAGAAATATGATCATTTGATTCTGCTCGTCTTTCAACAGCCTCTTGACATAGAGTTGAGAACTTGCAAAGCCACTGTATGTGCATTGCCAAACGAATGATGGAGCAAAATATGATGGGAGAATAAGCAAAGAACCAAGGACCAGCGTGCAGAATCTGCGAGAACTGGTGCCATAATTCACCCAGAACTCTTTTAACCGGTTCTCGTTACAACCCGAGCAATTTTTTGTAACCTACCTTAAATCTAAGAAGGAAGTCGGAGCTCCTAGTGAGGGATGGGGCCTAAGTGCGTCTCAGGGCGGAGCCCCCATACTACGAGAGTGTAGTGGAGGAGTTTTGGCGGCTCTTAACGAGGTCTTGAGAGTCTATTTCCAACTACGACGTATGTGCATCGCGGCTATACTGGATTGAGCAAACATGGCCACAATTGGGACCATGGTTGCCTCCCATACTAACTTCTAACCTGAACTCTGAAGGGATTGGGTGAAACCTGCATAAATACCACAAAAGCCCCTCGACAGAAAAGAACTGCAAAATTGTTTACAATTTATAAAGCAGAAAATTGGTTTCTACTAGAACAGTGGCTGGGGAAAGAATTTTAACTAAAAAGATGTTTAAAAGTGTGGCAGGGGTCTCTTTCTTTCTTTGTTACTTGGGCTGGAACTATTTTTGTGTGTAGCCAAGGAGTGGGAGATGAAGTCTACCTTGGAAGAAAAACAGTAATGTTTGTAAATATTTTCCATGCCAAATAACAAACTCTCAGCAGGGTCCTCTCATTCCGACTTCAGAGTGCAGAGATCTTATCATGATGACCGATTGGTGTGGCATCTTCTCGGAGATTACATAGCTAATAACCAGAGGGATATGTTCTGTACATTACATTTTCATGACACCATGCCTAATAAATATAGACGTGCAAAATTCACGTTAATTTTTGATACCATGCTATACTACTCTGACCTACATATACCTACTTGAGTGCAATTCGTGATTCCATTGGTTACTGATAACTGTGCGATGTTAATATTATGTGTGGCCGCTTCACTGGTTATTGGTTGTTCAACCGTTGAGCCTTTGCTATTGGCTGAAAGCGTCTCTGGGACGTGTCACGCAAGTTGTCGGCCAATGGTAGAAGTCTAACGAGCACACAGCGTGTAACATTGCGGATTTTCAGGGGCTATATTTCCCATTAGTCACAGATATTATAATTATATATGTTTAAAGAGTATTTTCTTATATTGCCAATACATTTAATATAGTTTCCAATTCACCTTTATTATATGAGCTAAACAAAATACAGTACAATCTTTAATAGTTTATTTACGTATACATCATGTGGAAGCATATTCCATTTGTTTCTAGACGAAATTCAGTAGTACAATTTTGTTTGTTATTTTTCATTTACTTCCTAGAGGGTAGAAAGTATTGAATGTGTCTCAAACAAATGCATGAAAGAAAATATACTATTTCTCTCTCGTCTCGCCATTGCCGGTTGGTGGTGAGATGTGGTGTGGTCAGACGACAACCAATTAGAGGACGGATGACAACATAAGAAAAGCAAAAGTAAAATCGAACTTAATTTATCCAACAAAAATAAAACCCCCACCGCTGAGAATGTACGTGGTGTGTGCGCTAAAAGAAATCTAAGTAATTAATAATTAATAATATGTTTATACAAATGGTTTAGTTGCTGCAAGATGTTTGAATTTGAATAATTGAAAACGAATGATATTTATTTATCATGTTTTGAGAAGATATGTGTTGTGGAATTTGTCTGAGAAGAGTGAATTATTTATTCATTCTGTCTGAGAATGTTCTATTTCTGTGTTGGAAGATCAACGAGAATATAAGATTGCTGAAAAGAATTTCGACTTACAAAGTTCCACATAAATATTCCCACGGAAGCAATTCTGCAAATCTGATTCAAATGAAATGTTACAGCCACGCGTCTTGGAATTCAATCTGCAGCTACAGAATAATGCTAATTTCGTGGGTCGTTACCAATAAATAACAATTCAACACTGTAATCTGACAAAGGATCGTAGCCCCTGGACGAGCTGTATCCCACAACTTGCCTTAGATAACTGTAAAACCAGTTGCAGAAATCCCAGGTGCTCCTAGTTCTTGAAGCTCCCAGCACACGTCCTCAGACTGTCAGATTGTGGTCACCACGGTAGCGTCTAACACGTATGCGGCCATCGCTGTAGGACAGGTTGAAGCGGGCCTCGTCCGAAAACACTATATACTTTGCCACTCGGCACTCCAGCGACGGCGTTCACGTGCCCATTGCAGTCTGAGGCGTTTGTAGTTTCTCCCACCAGTCCCGCCCGCGGCATACGGTGTCTAACCATTGACGCAGACAGCGCCACATCCGTTGCAGTGCTCCAGTGTCGAGCCAACACTGTAGATGAGGCTACACGGTCCGTTACAGCCACGCGGACAAGATGGCGGTCATCCCATGCTGTGGTCACATTGCGTGGTACAGTACCCGCTCGTCGCTGCGTAAGACCCTCTTATATCCACCGGTCCCACACAAGCCTCAATGTCATCATAGTAGCATGCCCTGTACGAGTCGAAACGTCACGGTATGATAAACCCGTTTCCTGGAGACCGATCATTCTGCCCCGTTCGAACTCACTCACATGCTGATATGGCGTCCTTTGACGTCGATGAGGCATACTGGCACTTGCTTTCACTTCGTTTGACGGCTCTTCACTGACTGAGCTTGGCGTAACACGGACCTTTCTGGTCACACAAGAGAGGGCGCTGCTGGGCAGACTGAGACGCCCTTTCCCCGCCAGAGTGCAGGCTACTAAAAAAAAAACCTCACTCGTCCAGATACAACAACTAATCTTACACCTAGCCCCGGAGCAAAAGCGACCTCGGCTTCAAAACTTTTGAGCACTAATTTCATTACTAATTGCAAACAGAAATATTATGCTTCTCATCTAGAAAATTTAAAGCAGCAGAGTCTTCATTTTCCATAAAGAAAATGCAAGAGATCAACACTACTATAATTGAGTCTATTGAAAGTTTCTTTTTTGGTTACCATTATCTATTAAAAAAATATTTGCTTTGATTTACACCCATTATTCATCATTGGAACAAAGTTAGATGAATACCATACGTCAAAAAACATCTGACCGCAATGCCAAAGTTCCATTACATTGCAGTTCATTTTTACGGCGATGCAAAGACTTTTCACATAACGAAATTATTTTCACGATACTGACAAAAGTTTAAAACACTGGCCATATTGAACTCTTAAATGGCAACTACAACTATTACCGGGCCTCAGCCTTTATTTTTAATGTTGACGTTACTGAATGTTACCACACAAAAATTAAATTCTAGACTTCGGTTTCTTATTACCCAAAATGCATGTGAGGTCGCCCTCTGAATGGGCCTCGCACGGGCTGTGACGATCTTTACACGAACGGTGAAAAATGCTGACGCTGACGCCCACGAAAATTGACGGTCGTAGAACATCTCGTCGTCTCATACCTGGTGAAATTTGGCCCAGCCAAATTGCGAAGTATCAGAAGCAAACTTCGAGCTGGCGACCGCTGACGGCGGCTGATACCCATACGAACCTCCTTGTACGCAGCGATTGGATCGGCCCTCGGGCGGCGGCAGCAACACTTGGCGACCCAGGCGACGTCAATTTACGAAATCGCATTCCCAGCACGACACACATTGAGAACGTCATTTCTTCGGGCACGCAAAATATCCTGAACCAGCTTCGCACGCCCACCGAGGGCGAATTAACAGAGTTTACTACGCCGACGACCGAGTCAAATGGCCCACGGGCATTTGCGCACTTTTAAAGTGAACACAATTTCCAGTCGGCAAACAAACTCTCAATATACTTTGCCAGCGCCACCCGTTAATTTTACTACCACAAAGTTTGCGTAAGTTCGCAAAGACCGTTTCGTTACTACACTGGCGATCTTTCCACTCCATTGCAACCAGCGGGAAAAGTTACTTTCATTTACACGTTTATACTCTGATCAACACTAATAAACGGTTTTCAAACATCTCTACAATACCTTCTGCCCACTCGGGCGGAACAGCTGGCGCCCCTTCCCCCCCCCTCTCTAGCTTCCCCGCCCATGTCACGTGGTCTCGGCGTCATGCCGTGCGTGGAGCACATTCTGACAGTGACTTTTACAACAAAACACCGTACTATACAACCTGCATATCGATTAATAATATCCAATAATTTATAAGAGTAGCACCATATATATATAAACAATAGGAATAGGCCGGCCTAAAATGTAGTGATATACCCTACAGTAAAATACGCACCTTAAAATAGAAATACTATACAATACTTTCACCACAGTACTCAGGTTGCCAACCATGACTTAAAAATTACTTAAAACCCTAAAAAATATTCTGAGACTATCACAATCGTCTCACGACGTGTACGCTATCTCTCTGCAATCGTAATCACTTATTGCTGGTACCTACACTGTTCTACACATCCTCCGAGTTTGGAGTCATTCCGGCCATTCTTTCTGGGCGTTGCAATTTTCACCAACAATTGTGTAGATTGTGTTTAAAATATACTGTATACAACATGTGTTTAAAACAGCTTGTACAGTATATGTATTGATTGTAAATCAGAGTATACTGCATATCATATATACTTACAAAAAGTGTATCAGCTGCTCATATAGGTAGATACGCAACCCGTACATTATAGCTTAACGGGAGAGCATATGTTTCGTCCACTTGTTCCCACATTATAGTCTGATCTTCGCTGATAACTTTAAGCGTGAGTACTGCCTGTAAATTTTATAAAACGTGGTTAGAAAATTAGTGTAAATGTATGTTATGAACTTCAATCCACAATACCTTATGACTTCTGGCCCCTTTTTGTACTGAAATGTGAGGCGATGCAGAATAGGCCTAACGTAACATATCTTATTAATCTTAACAGGTTGCTCATTTTCGCGAATTAATACGTGCTGCATATTCGCCTTGTTAAGTACGTATGAACAGGATACTCGGAAATTCCCCTTACAAACTCCTAGGACTTGTAGAGGGGACTAAGTAGATGATCTTTTGAATAGAAACCCATATCCGGAAAATTACCGTTTGTGTGCTACAACCAATTCAAATCATATTAGGGCAGTCCAGAATACCTGACCACACAATAATAGAAAATCTTTGCTAGAATCCCTGGGCATGCGTGGTATAAGGGTTTTCGTCTGCCCAGACGTGGCTGTTTCGAGAATCGAGAACACCGCTCCTAGTGAATTTACATTCATCTGTGAACATAACGCGACGTTGGGAACAGGCTCGTAGGTGCAGCGGTGCAGGAACCACGTGCAGAAGTTAACATATGGTGCTAAATCGGTTGGACGCAAGGACTGTACCCTTTGGAGGTTGTAAGGATATAGTTGTTGCTCATGCAGAACCTTCCAGACGATGCTGGGAGCAACACCCATTGCATACGCAATTGTCCGCGTACTCGCTGACGGGCTCTTTACGACGTGATGTAGCACAGCCTCTTCCAATTCGGGAGTGCGGCGTCTCTTTGGAGCACCACAGTCGTTCCTGTCGGTGGTGAAGGTAGCTTGTTCTCGGAGCCGTCGAGCAATTGTGGCAAAAAGGGTATGCGATGGTGTCGCATGTTCTGGATAACGCTCTCGATACAGCCAACGAGCTGCTTTTCGATTCCCTTCAGCTGTGACTTACACAAGGATTATGTCTGTGTATTTCGCAAACGTGTACTCGACCGTGTTAATCGGAGACACAAAGGCGCGTGAATGGGGATCGAGGCAGGGTAGACGTCACGTGCCATCAGGTGATTGTCTGAAGTAATGTACTGCCTACCCGGTTGCATACCAACACAGGCACATCCGAGCCATTGCTCTTTCCCTCAGCGGATTGGACGAGTGATACACCTGATTTGAAATGGTTGTCGCACGGAAACGGTACGTTTAAGGACATGGATTCCTATTCAAGAGATAGTCTACTCAGTCCCCTCTACAAGTCCTATAGGAGTATGTGAGGGGAATTTCCGAGCATCCTGTATAATGTACATCTTCATATATATATATATATATATATATATATATATATATATATATATATATATATATATATATATATATATTCATATAAATCATTTTAGATATTTTAATATCTTCATATAAATCATTTTAGATATTTTAATACTTCGTGCCAAATACAACGTCATCAAACTGCAGGTAGATTAAATGAGGAAGCTTCACGTATCAAGAAATTAAGTCTTCAAGTATGTGAAACATTTACGTTCGTTTAAAATATATTCGTGTTTCCTTTTTGTTGTTGTTGTTGTTGTTATAGCACTGTAATATTTCTGCTTGTCTAAAAAAAAATTTGTCTGCTGCGTTCTGCGTAGTTATTCTTCTGAACAGCACAGACCGATAAACAGGCGTTAAATTGGCTGCCATCTGCAAGGAAACGAGGGAAGTTTAGAAAAGCGGTGGCAAAGAACCTTTTTTTCTTTTTTATTAACCGCCTGCGGTAAGAATTTTCAAGATGCCGTGGGAAATGTGATTTACGAATATTATCCTCGCTTACCGCCATACATTACTTCTTTAATATTCGCTCCTGATGTATATTTATACGTATTTACGATTATGTTTTCTGAAACTGCATTAGGTCCTGTGGAAAGAATCTTAAAAACTTGGGAATGACTTTACGCTGATAGAAAGTAAAATTTATTTTCCTTACAGGATTGGAATATCATTACAGTAATGCTGATACTGGAGGCATTTTTAATCGATTTTTAAAATACACAAGTGTATCGTTTTCGCCATTTTGAATTTCTCTCCTTAAATAACAACTAATGATCATCATTAAATATACGTAGTTTTTTTTTTTTTTTCGTTTATTTGCGACGAGAATGTGATTCGACTGCAGACTTCGCAGGAGTAATGACAATTATTTCAGTTTCCATAAACTTGCATGTATTTCCTCACTCTCGCCAAAAAAGAAGTAATTTATGAGGTGGGAACAGGGGACGGTAGGATAACTCGAGAAAAACACGAGATATGGATGGATAATAATAGTAGAAACGATATTAGGCGAAAATATAAACGACTAAGTTTTGAAGTACGTCACATGCTTAACTACAGTGTCTGCCGTCACACATTTCAAGCATTTTTTTTTTTATTTTTTTTTTTTTTTAGAAATGTACAACAATGGTTTTAAATTGCGATTAGGACGAAATGCTTGTGCCTTCAGAATAACGCGATAACTTGGAGATTATTAGTGCCATCACCCCCCTTAACCTCATACAAGGTGTATCGAGAAGACAGCCTAGACACTTATCTATTTAGAAAGGGAAATGCTAGATAAGACTGTTTACTGACTTTATAAGCAAATATTTTCCTTGTTTCCTAGACTGATGCATTTCTGTGAAACCATTTATCATGTACGTAATTATGCATCACGAATATGCTGTAGAAAAAATATGTTCAGGTAAAGGTATTGATAATAGCATTCTTCAACAGTGGTTTATATTACAATATCCTAAAATTATTTGTGTTGGAGACATTAAAAATCATGCAAGCTGTAATAAAACCTGTCTTAATTTACTCCTGCCTCCTCTGGAAATGAAAGCCAAGATCTAGTCAGCTTGAACATCAATGAAATATAGGCACTGTTTCAATAACCAATATGCGAACAACATTTAACATGATCAAGCTGAGGTTAACATAATATTTTCTCATGGATATTTCTGAAGGTTTACGGAGAAGGTCCGAAGAAGAATGACTTCCATCTATAGTATGTTTTGACAAATGTGTGTTACAGGACGGATATTTTTTGAGTGGCACTAATGCCCGGTTGTACCAACATCTTCCCTGACCCGAGATCGAATGATCCTAGTTCCGAACAAGGATCCAATTTTATCTTGGTTCCAATGTAAAAGTGTTGCACCAACGAAATTTCACGATTCTGGATCTCCGATTCGTCGATCTTGGTTGCAAAGTGAGAGATCGAGAATAAGTATTGGTTCGTAATATATGACGTCATGGAAGTAGGCGTATTTTCCACTATAAATAGAACTAGATGTGGGATGTTTTATCTGTTTTAAGTGAATTATTGTTGTACGAATTTTACTGATTAATATTCAAGTGCGTATAATTTTGTTTTACTCTCCTAAGAAAACAATCGAACGTAGTTCTATTTGTTGGCTTATTTTCGAACTACATTTGTCGACTATGGCTGCTGATCTTGGATAGAGATTTTGAACCGCCAATTTCGGCGGTTCGAAATGAACTTCATCTCAATCTCTAGTCCAGCTCTGAACTCGAATGGTGCAACAGTTTTGTGTGTTTAACATAGATCCGATCTCGGATCGAGTTTCGAACCACGATGGTGCAGCCGGGCACAAAACAATGAAAGCATCTCGGTCTGATAATTCATCTTTGAAATTACTTGCAGTTAAATTTTCACGCAGTTACTGCGTTCCTTTGCATGTGGACTTTAGGAGAAACATGATATAGGCTGTTCATGATAAAATGAGCACTTTCGAAAGCCCGCTAAAGATCTACTTGCATTCCCGTTGTTTATTCTTCCGCCTGTTGAATTATTAGAAAAGAAAATTTCACAAATCTGTTCATTTTTACACTTCGATACATTAGAAAAAGCAGGAAGCGAAAGCAATATTTTAAATCATTATAAATGAATACCAAACACTTTTTATTCGACGTTAAAATATGGAACTACTTTCCCTGCATCGTTACCAACTTTACTGGTTGCACGTTACTTAGTGCGCCCGTTAAAATATTTGCAGGTAGGAGCAGTGACTTCTTTCTAAGGCTGATTTCTAAAGTGCTCATTTTATCGTGAACAGCATTTAGTAAAATATGCTCCATTTCAGTTTCTGGAATGTTTCGATTACGCGTTTGTGGCGTATCACAAGATTTTGAGTTGAAAACTCGACGGTGAAGTTATGGACCCAAATTAGTAAAATGGTGACCAGTAAATACGGTTTATGTTTAAGCTTGCTTTTTTTTTTTAATTTGCGTTTGCAGCTATAACACCGTGGATGCATGTTATTTTATACTGCATTTGCGGGTTGCTTACAAGTTACAAGACGTCACGCTATCTAACGCGAAGGGAGACATCTTGCTCCAGACTCAAGGGATACGATGAAGGACCCGTCAGTATGGTAGCGATTAGCACCTACCGAAGGGCCGATGCCTCAACTATTGAGAAACGCCTCGATGCTGAATAGCGGATTTTCTTCGGGTGTGCGTACGTGAGGTACATTCCAGAAGGTGAGTATTAGCGGGAGGTATAAATGCAGCCCTTTGCCCCTGCCGAAGGACTTGTTGCGAGTGCGTGGAATTGAGGGATTTGGGTGTATCTCAACAGCGTGGTCTCGAGACCCGATCGGGGTGGAATGAGGTGCGAATGGAGCAGCGCTGGATTTATAAGGGCGCAGATTCCCCGAGAAGGCACGCCGACCAGCGGCATCGTCCGGCACGATTCCCACTTGAGAAAATCCGGGAGCGGCCCGGCCGGGGATTGAACCTGGTTCGCCTGGATGGGAGGCGAATAATCTAACCACTACACTACCGAGGCCCCGTGAGTGCGTGGACGACGACTGGCGATTTTTGATTCGTCGAGAGATGGCGGTTATTGCCTGCGCGGAGACAAGAGATAAGTGTGCTCGAGTGACTAAAGCAGTTTCCACAATACTGCGATGCGTTTGACGCCGATGATCGCCGACCGATTCCATTTGTGGTTGCACAATAATGCGACAGTTTGTCGGCGATGGTTGCTATGCTGCCAACCGTTCTCGCGAAAGAAATTTAAGTTTTTGGCCAGGACGTTGAACAAAAGACAAACGAAAAATTGGTCTGTTGGAATGAGCACAGAAAAGAAAAAAAAAAAAAATTAGCTAATACTACGAAATAATGCACAGAAAGCTTGCTTTACTCCAAATGTATATTTGTTTACAAAACACAACACTGCTTTTTTTAGTCGTCAATGCTCAAAGTAGACAACAATTCTTCTTCTTCTTATCTGTCGCCGTCCGCCGCCGGCAACGCAGATGCACGAACAGAGGCTGCTTTATTCTGATTGGCTACAGCTCATCGCATCGCAATATTTTGAAAACTGCTTCTTGGTAGTCAGTGGGGTGTTGGCAGACGAGTCCTGCGGTATTTGTGATATAGTCCATTCATGGTTACTTCCATATTTTCTGAAGCCCTGATGAAGTTCTACTTCGAAGTTCAGAAAATTGCACCAAAGGGACAGCTCACCGCATTCCTACGCACTCTGTGTAATAATATTTTACAAAAGAACTATTTCTTACTAGGCATTACCAACATACATATTTTCTCCCCATTTTTATTTACATTAATTATAAATTAAATATTCGTACAAGTTCAGTTTAACCAAAAAGAAGGTAATTTTATGTTATCAAAAGTATAAAATGTTTCTGATACGCGACATATTTAGGAAACAACAGAACACGCATAGTCTGTTCATGGCAAAATGAGCATTTTTGAAAGTCCTGCTTAAGATCTAGTTTTATGGACGTTGTGTATTCTTCCGTCTTATGTAAAATTAACAACGTTGTGGGCCTCATCACTTTATTCATGCGCCGGTAAAGCAAAACTGCGAAATTGTTAGTAAAGTAAATATTCTACAAATTTGCTGATTTTTACACTTCGATGAATTAAAAAGAAAACAAAAAGCGAAAGAAATCATTCGAGTTGTCAAAAATGGTTACCTATAGGCTGTTCACGGTAAAGTGAGCACTTTTTAAGGCCCTGCCAACAGTCATCAAACACTAATAAATATATCTTATTTCAGCCTTAGGCATTAAGTTTTGAAGGCGGTGAAATGTATACACTGTGTTTATTGGTATCATTGCAATGTTTATAAAAAAAAAAAACTGCAGGAAGATGGAAATTGGACGAAAGGAAAAATTTAGAAGGGCCTTAAAAAGTGCTCACTTTACCATGAACAGCCTATAACACTTTTTATTCGACATTAAGATATGGAACTACTTCCCATCGACAGTTACCAACTTTACTGGGTACATGTCACTCAGCGTGCCCGTCAAAATGCATGCAGGTAGAGGCAGTAACTTTTTTTAAAGGTTGAATTAAAAAGTCCGTACTTTTAACGTGAACAGCCTTAAATACATAGTGCTATTTTTCAAAGGCTTCATCCTAAACGTGTGAATAAACTGTGAATAGATGTACGCGTCCGAGCGGTGATGGAAGGAGTTCACGAGAAACTGGCCGGTGCGCTCATATGGGTTTAAAGTTATTCACTGTATAATTTTTGCTGAGGGCTATGGAAAGGTTGCGTAGTACGCGAATATTCAAAACATAAAACCAATAACAGAATTGAAACTACTTATGCAGGGTATTTGAATGGCCGGTAACTATCTCACACAGCAACAGCACGAGTAGTTGATGCAATCTACAGTTTTCGATTAAATATTTTAGGGATATCGTAAAATTAATACATAGGCACAAGTTAATATAACTGGCTCAAATTAACAAAATATTACCAACCACAATAATATATTAAAAGTTAATGTCTTGAAATACAAACTATTATTCGAAAACTATGCATGGCATTAACTATTTCACTGCTACGCATTCTCATCGAAATATATTAAATAGTTTTAATTCAGTTCTTGATTTTATCTATCGGAAAGTCACATACCTCGTGACCTTCCGTCAACCTTAACAGGATTAATTGGATTACTGAACTGACGAATCGAATAAGATATTGATAATGGTTCATTGTTTGAACGTAGGATTATATCGTAGTAAGTGATATTGCTTTGTGGAACACACAGCTGTAGAACTGTAAATAAAACAAGAATTGAAATGTAGCTCTTTTATTTGACAAAGACTGCGAGGCACGTGTCTCGCGAAACTACGTTTCTCCGCTCCTGTTTTGCCTGCCCGCTTCGACGCCGGCGCGACGAGGATAACTATTAGTGCTTTTAGAGTAAAATTTCGGACTGGCTCGAACTCGGATTGGAATCAACTTGTAGCGAACTCGGAGTGAACTCGTATCGACAATAAGTATTTAAGGTACAGTTTCGAACGTGGACTAAAGTGTAAACAAGACTGAATGCGGATTGAAACGGGATAGAAGCACTCTATTGGCGACTGGCAGAGCTATAAAACCACAAAGATAATAATAAAATGAATTTCACACATTTCTCCATCCAGTTCAGTTCGGTTCCTTCGCGGCCATTTATTTTTCGCTTCACTTAAAAAAAAGCACTTATTTTGCTAGTCTCAGAATGATTCTAACCTCCTCTTACATAACCAAACTAACGAGTCAATATGGCGACCACTTATTCTTTGTTCTAATTTCAGTCCGATCAGTGTTTAAAGTAAAATTTCAATCCGAATTATACATTCCAGTCCACCTCGTCAACTGGACTGGATTGTCTCACTCCACTCCTACTTCAGTCCAGCATGATGGGTTTATAGTGACATTTCAATCTGGATTCTTCGGTACACTCCAGGTTCAAACCGGATTGAAATGTTACCATAAACGCACTATATGTGCGCAGCGCGTGACCTACAGCCAGCACGAACGAACTTTTCCCTGAAATTCATGCGTGTGTGTTGCTACCTAAAATTACAAAATAACTTACTTGGTGACTTTTCATGCCCGCACACGCGATGGTCTGCGACGGAAAGCCTGCCCCGGCTAGTCAACGAGCGTGCAGCAGCAAATTGTCTCCCCCGTCAGTTGGACAGCGTGCGGCGGCCTCGCGCAAGTGGTAGCAGGGACCAGTCACTATACAGGATGTAAACGACAAGTGTTTACAACTGTACACAGCAGTGTACAGGGCTCCGAGACGAGCAATTTGATGTAGGACACTTGTGGTCCATAGGGTCGGGAAATCACCGTAAAAGCGCTTGACAAATGTGTACTAAGATACGTGCAGCGCGCCGCTGTGGGCCCGGCCTTAATCGACCTGCTGGTCAGCTGAAACTAGTTTATACAGAGGTCAAATCGGGCAGGAAACGTTTAGTAATTGCTTTTGTTTGAAACACGTGTTGTAATTTCATGCATTCTTTCCTGATTTCTATAACTTGTCTGTAGTATTGTATCTTCCCCGTGTACAGTTTAAAAGTATTTATACAAATAAATTATACAAGTTATGCCAAGGAAGTAATGCGCTTGTCTGTCAGAAACCTTTAAATATATATTGTCTAGTTTTCTTGTGGATTGGTTCTTTAAGGGCTGTGTATAGGCCCCGCTGCCACGCCCTTAGAGAAGGGCGTCGCACTTTAAGTTATTATATTTCATTTATAGCTAATATGAATTTAAAGCAGTGCGAAAACATGTGTGTTGGTAACGTCTAGTAAGAAATAGTTCTCATGCAAAATATTATTACAACTGAGTGCGCAGGAATGCGTGGGTTGTCCTCTGGTTTAATTTTTCAGACTTACGGCCCGTCTACAATCGCGTCGACGCTACAGTAACGAGTTACAATAAGTCATGAATACCTGAATCGTATACGCTCTGGTTACGACCGACGTTAAATGTTGCCATTACGCGAAACGTAACACGCAACGTGTTAGAATTTGGCCAACTTCCAAGTCTTTGCGTTTTACGCCAGCCAATCAGAATACAAGACGTCACGAATAAGTGAAAACAAATGTTACAGAAAATTGGTAACAGATAGCGCCACTATCGTGTACGTATTTGAATTGTTAACGTTATATATATATATATATATATATATATATATATATATATATATATATATATATATATATATATATACACACACACACACGCATATATATATATATATATATATATATATATATATACATATATATAGACACACGCGTACATTCTTTTTAGTTTTATTCCTCTAAAATTCGATTGTAGACATGCCAGTTTTCTTATGGCGACGTTTTGTGTCAACGCGATTGTAGTCGGGCCATTAGCTTGCACGAGGCGGAGGAATATACTGGAAGTAGAACTTTGTCAGAGCTTCAGAAAAGTGTGAATAGGATCATAGAAAATATTTCTCTGATTTCACGCTGCCTCGTAGGTCGAGGCGAAACAAGATGTCGAGCGCTTCTGTGCTGGTCACGTGCTGTGCTCAGAACGGCGACCCTGGCTCGACAGCGACCCTTGCAATAACCGGAGAAAGTGTTTTCAGTCCGGCCGTTGTCGATGGGAAGTGTGTTGTGAAGAGGACGGGAGGGGGGGGGGGGAGAAGGACAGGGTGGTGGAATAGCGAGATGGCCAGCAACAACCCCCCCCCCCCCTTTTCGCTTCCTCGTCCAATTATCCGACGGGTATACTCGCGATAAATATCTACAAACGCGCAAACTCACCCCCTCTAGCAACCCCGCTGCGTCCGCCCTCATCATCCGCCCCCCCTTTTTTTTTCTACAGTCGGCCAGTACTCCAGAGCGAACCCGGAATAATCGCCGACTAATGGAATGAAATTGACTGGAAAAGATATACGTCGAAGGGGTGACTGCGGGGGTGGTGAGATTGGAGCAGGGGAAGGGGAGATCCGCGCCTCTCATTTTATGTGAGGGATACACCACCAGATCTCCCTGTGTCTCTCTCGCACACGTACACGTGAATACTCCCCTTCTCACACACACTCTCTCTCTGTAGGCGATACTTTTATTTTTATTTTTTTTTATCGCGCCGTCGATGCAATCAATACGATTTGCTGGCGTGGCTAACGCGGGCGGGGATCGCATTCTTCCCGAGCCCGCTGTACTGAGGGGCCGCGGTGGCTGAGCGGTTAGACTTTTTAAAATTTTTTTTCATTAACCCTACTTAGCAGTACAGCAATCCAGGGTGCTCAATTCTATAATTACTACTACAATTTAACAAACAGTATATAAGTGATATAAATTCACAATTTTTTTTTTCGTGGGAGGGCGGCTGCTCGTCTGGGCCCCCGTAATTTAAGCTACAAATTCTATTTATATTCAAAAGCATCATTCACACTTCCTAGGAAGGTGGTGAGCTATTCTGCCGCGACCGAGACAGCTCCCCGACGGGTATTCTCACGGCCGCCCCCGCCGGAACAGGCCAGGGACCGGGTTTCCCACGAATCCGCCAGTGAGACCAGACGCCGTCGGGCCCGCACACAGCTAACTATCCTTTCGGCCGGTCCGCCATGGCCCCCTACGGTCGAATGGCCCCGCACACGAACCCGAAGGCCCCCAGCCCCCTCCCTATCTGTACTATTCTATTTGGTTATTTTTATTTTTTTTCCCTCGCCTACAGTTCTGCTCTAACCTAAGCATCGTCCAGGACATCGAAGTACCTCTTCTGGACACCCAGGCCTTCGTTTCCCGGCAGGAGTTTCCTACGGGCGCCCTCCCCCCTTTTTTTTTGCACAGACACATCCACAGATATCGACCAACATATTATCACAAATCACATCTTTCCCTCATTTAGATTTTCTTCTCCGCAGTTGCTTCCGTTCTCCTTTAATCCTTTTCAGATCTTGTCTTTCTTCGTCTCTTTCTTGCTGCTTCTCCTCCTCTTTTTCTCTCTTCTGTTGTTCTTCTACTTTCCTTCTCTGTTCTCCCCATTTTCTTTCCTCTTCTTCTTTCTCTTCTCTTCCTCCTTCTTGTTATTCTTTTTTTCTCAATATTTCGTTCAATTCTTCTTGCATTTATTCCAGAACTTGTGTTCTTCTTTATAACTTTTTCGTGTTTGGAGTTTTTCAATTTTTCTTCCCCACTGTCACTCTGCAAAACTTTAATATTTACTGAAAATTCTGTTTCTTATCTAAAAGAGGGAGTTATTTATAATTCTTATTTAATTTAAACTATAAAACACTAGACAAACACAAACACTCACTCAATAATTCCCTTAGTTCCAGCACCCCAGAGCACTCAGTTTAATCATCATTCATAGTTTTTACCAAATCATGTATTTTACTAATACTTTCATTTATTATTTCTACAATTTCCTTGTCATATATATTATGTTTTTGTAATGGCCATTTGTCATTAGAAGGTTTTAATTTATGTTCTAATTATTTCCTTTCTTCTTTAAACCTGTCACACAAGTACAGAATATGGTATACCGTCTGAGCTCCCTTTTCACGTTGGCAACTGTCGTCTTCCATATTCTTTCATTTTGACAGTGTCCCGTTATTAATTTCAACACACTGTTATTTATATTGCTTTTACTTCCGTACCATTGTTGTATATTTTAATATAATTTTTAGTATTTAGGCAGGTTTCTGTTGCATCGTACTCTGTTTGCCAATTTATAACACCTAATTTATATATTCCTTTCTTTAATTCTTTAAAACTAATATGTTGATTATTTCTATTTTTTTTCCAGTCCAAATATTATAGTGGTCTAATATCTTATTATATGTATTTCCGCTGTATTCTATATCGTCTATTTCATTTTTTATTTGATATATCATATTTATATCTTTTATACTATAGTCTATTGGTATTTCTTTACTAACAGTTATCGCGGATACATATGATGTTGTTGGTGTTAAATTCATTATTTTTATCAATACATATTTTTGTGATACTTTTAGTATTCTTTTAATGTGCGTATTTTCAATTTTATTTTTGTAGCAAGTGCTAGCATATTGCATAATATTACCGTATAATGTCTGATGTATTATTTTATTATTTTTATATTATAATTTTTGATATTCCATACCGTTTGTTTTAATTTAAAAAAAAAATGTTCTCAACTTTTTCGTTTATATATTTAACATGTGGGACAAAATTTAATCTATTATCCAAAATAATGGCCAAGTATACTATTTCCTTTTAAACTTTTATTGGTTGTTTGTCATACTTTATCACTGGCGGTCTTTTATCTAATTTTCCTTTCAAAATTATGGCAAATGTTTTCTCTACTGATAATTTATCTTTCGTCCATATTAAAGTTTTATCCATAATTTTTTGTGTCCGTTTTTCTATTTCCTTTCTTATATTACTCTCTATAAAAATTATACAACCGACCGCGAATTCCACAACTTTTAAATCCTCATTATTGTTTTGTACTATGTAATCATTTATTACTAAATTCCATACACTTGGCCCTATTACTGATCCTTGTGGACAGCCACGATTTATTTCTCTTTTTAACGATATCTGATTATCTTGTACTACTATGTTCCGGTTATTCAAATAATCTCATAAAATTTATTTCCATTTTTTCCCTGTTGGTACTTTTATTAATCTGTTCTTTAATGTCTTTCCATGTCACTGTTGAACATGCCGTTAGACTGCTCGCCTGCCACCAAGGCAAACCGGGTTCAGTACCCGGCCAGTTCACTCCGGATATTCTCGAGTGGGAATGGCGCCGGACGATGCCACTGGTCGGCGGGTTTTCTCGGGGATCTCCCGTTTACCCCCCCCCCCTTCATTCCGGCGCTGCTCCATACTCACCTCACTTCACCCTCATCGGCTCTCAAGACCTCCATGTCAAGAGCCGCCCAAATCTCTTCGCTCATGGTGAGAGGCTTCCAACTGACCCGGCTATCTTTGAGAAGGAGGGGGGGAGGGGGTGAGTGCCCACCTGCTAGAATGTGAGAGCCAGCGCGACTCTTTTCTCTTACCCTTCCTTTCAACAACTTCCTTAGGAAGCCAAGAAGAAATTGTTGTTGTGTCGACCTCTTAACTCATCATTTTGTAACATTGATTGTAAGTAAGACTAGAAGGCGTGGAACACAAAATTATTGCTTACCACGATGACTGAAATGTACATGTTTCTGGCAGCTACCAAACGAAATCCCATAGTTCAATCCCAGGGGCAACGATTTCTGCCAAGTTTGTGTGGGGAAAAAAAAAAAAAAAAAAAAAAAAAAAAAAATCCCTGAGGGATTCACTTCTGTTGACCTACTTCTGAAGTAAATATTTGCTCACGAAAATGAGAAAAACTACAACACTCTAGTTAACAAATTAAGCATTTATTTATGTCCCAGAACCATAGAAATAAACATATTGTTATCTAACTTGTAACATACGTTCCTTATACTGTTAGGTTGATATCGTTTGTTTAATTAAAACGTTACAGATTGAACAGAGATTGAGATTGGTCAGTGATGGAATGTAAAGTTAGGAGAAACGGGAGGTCCCCGAGAAAACCCGCCGACCAGCGGCATCGTCCGGCACGAGTCCCACATGCGAAAATTCGAGAGCAACTCCACCGGTCATCGAGCTCGGTTCGCCTTGGTGGGAGGCGAGTAGTCTAACCACTACACCACCGTGGCCCCCTCTCGACTCCCGACGCCGACTGCTCCCTGTTGCCTCGCCCTGGTTCCTGACCACACTCCTCATTTCCGCCTTCTCCTTCTGTCGCCCTTATTTCTTATTGGTCCTTGGTCCTTATCGGTCCTGTGGCTGTAGGAACCATGTAAACTGTCAAACTAGGGACATCCACCTAATGGGATTGTAAGTAAAACTTAAATATGGTTAACATATACAGTAATACCAACAGAACTGTATGTTGTATTCCTGTATGTAATTGTGTTTGATACTAAAGGCTGTTCATGATAAAGTGAACACTTTTGAAATCGACCTTAGAAAAAGGTCACTGCCCCTATCTGCATATATTTTAACGGGTGTAATGAGTGACATGTGCCCAGTAAAGTTGGTAACGATGGAGGGAAAGTAGTTCCATAACTTAACGTCGAATAAACAGTGTTAGGTACCCATTTGTGACAACTTAAATTACTGGTCTCGCTTACTGTAATTTTTAATACATTTAAGTGTAAATATGAGCATATTTGTAAAATATTTCCTTTTTTAATAATTTCAGTTTCACTGGACCAACGCATCAATAAAGTGACGAGGCCCATGGCAATTTTACATAAGACGGAAGAACACACAACTTGTATACAAGCAGGGCTTTTAAAAGTGCTCATTTTACCTACGGTCTCATTTCATGTCATGTTCAGGGATGACGGGCGCCTACGGGTCCCAGCTGGAAAGCCCGTCACTCGGAGGGTGTTGCCTCGCCCTGGGTCCACCCTCCATACGCATTTATTAATTATTTTATTTTACCATGAACAGCCTATAGACATATGGTTGCTATAGCAGAGCACTGCGTTTCTACTAAAGGCTGTTCACGATAAAAATGAGTAGTTTTGAAAGCCCTGCTTAAGATCTACCTATATGCACGTTGTATATTATCCCGCCTTATGTAAAATTAACACTGTCATGGACCTCGTCACTTTATTCGAGCGTCGGTCAAGTGAAACTTTCAAATTATTAGAACAGTAAATAGGTCACAAATATGCTCAATTTTACACTTCCATACTTAAAAAAAAAAAAAAAAAAAAAAAAAAAGTACAAAGCGAAAGAAATATTTTCAGTTAGTACAAATGGTTATCCAACACTTTTAATCCGCGGGCTAGGCCATGACGGGTGAATCAGATAATTGTGGTATATATCGGATGTACAATACTTGCTCGAACTGCTTTTATTGTACCACAAATATGTACCATAAAACTAAAGTTTTTCAGAAATAATAATTTGTCATATGAATGGGTTGGGAAAAATACCCCGAGGTGCCTGCTTGAACCTCTCGACACTTGCCGCTGCTTGAATACTATGTTAATAATGAAATATGGTATATTATGGTACACTGGTACCATTAAACTTTAATAACTTCTGAACGGTTCGTCCGATCTCGACCCGCGAAGGCTTTTTGGAAAGCTTGCGGGAAGCTTTGGAGTGTTCGTTGCCAACCGTGGTAATTATGGTACGCTGTTAAAAGTTGATTTTAATATCTCGCAAGCCGTTGGACCTAGGTCAAATTTTTGAGTGCGGTGGCATACTTAAAGCATGCATATTAAATAAATTATGGTACGCTTTTTAATGCTATCGTACAAATTCTGAAAATTATGGTAGATATCGTTGTGCAGTTCCTACGTGGCCAATACTACTGTTTGTGTGTTGTTGGTAACAAAATGCAATCACTTATGGCAGCTTAAACTACTTAATAGATATGTAATGAGGATCCAAGCGCAGTGCAATAATTTGACTAAAAATAGAGCAAATAACTCATTTTCAAGCAACTTTATCAAATCTTCTGGAGACATCATTTATCTCTTCAATTCTATTCTGAAAATCAAGCACATTAAAGCCAAAATCAAGCAAATTTAATCCAAACCTGCAATATAAATTTGCAAGCCATATTATCAACCAGCCAAAAATAAAATCACACAATTTGATGAAATTCTTAAGAGAACTCTATATCATGCATAAATTTTCCATTTTTAATTTCTTTTAAGCCCTTATATGCTATAAAAACTTGTTTCTCATTTATTAATTTCAAACTATTTTTATCAAATATTTTTCCATATCGATCTGGTAATGTAATTTTATACTTACCATGTATAATACTTTTTTTTTCCAAAATTAGATTCATAAATTTGAAAATCTGTAGTAGTAAACCATTTATCTTGTTCGAAATCTTGTAGTTTAGTGAATTCATATGCATTGTTTAACTTGTTGAGCAGGAATTCCGTTTTGATTTATAAAGAGAAAGATTTATTAAGAGGAAGGAAAAAAAATGGCGCTAAAATTTTATAATATCGATGATTTAGCTTGCAGATTTGGATTTTAAAAACCCTGCTCGTAGGGGTTTGAAACATGTTTGAAGTTTGTTTGATTTTGGGTTTAAATTTGCTCGATTTTGAGATGCAATTTGAAAGTGTCTCCAGAAAATGCGAAATTTATTAGATTTTGTCTTTAATTTGCTTGAATTTTGTCTAATTTAATTCGCTGCTCTGGGATCCGTATTATACATCTAGTCTCAATTGCTAATCTCCCTTTGTTGATGTAGTCGGACACATGCGTATAGGCTGTTCACGGTAAAGTGAGCACTTTTGAGGCCCTAATAACTTTTTTTCTTTCAGTCATCTTTTATCCATTAACCACATTTCTAACTAAATATCGCCTTGTAAGCAATAAGCAGTGTGAGTATGTTCCACTGCACTCAGAAGTGTACGCCCAAGGCTAAAATAAAATACATTTTTTGACCATTATTCCAAATTAGAGGTCTTTCGAAAGTGCTCACTTTATCGTCAACAGCCTATACTAACACGCAACCTCCAGCGGCGCTACGTACCTTGAGTGTATGCTGTCCTCTGTGCAGGCACTCTCAGCAGGTCGTGCTAGTTTTGTTCGCCTGCGTGGTATTCAACTTGCTGTGCACACAGGTACATGAAGTTACAGACTCCCGGCGCTGTTTTCTTGACTTCAATTTCAAGTTGAAAATACTTTATGAATTTTCCGAACGTTTTGCTACAAGTATTTCTTGTTTATATTAGCCCATAGATGACGTGGCTCGAATTTCTACGTGTAGTTTAAAAACACCTTATATGAGGACATTTAAAAAATAAGGCAACGGAACCCCTTAAGTGACATCAAATTTAGTTACTCTTACAAATGCGGTAAAACGCTTTTACTCGTTTCTGTTTCCTTACAAGACGCGCAAGTCAGTACTTGACTTGAAATTATTTTACTATCACAGATATTGCAAACTTATTTATTTAACCCTCTTGTTATTTTAATTATTTAAGTACCCTTGGCAGCTCAAGTTGAGCACGGGGGGAGAATTAAGTTGTTTCTTAGTATAGGCCGTTCACGGTAAAGTGAGCACTTTTGAAGCCCTAGTTAGTTTTTTCTTTCAACCAATTTATATCCTTGCACCGCTTGTTAATGTAAACCCTGCCATGTGAGTAATAAACTGTCTATACGTTCACCATACCCAAAACCAAAAGCCCGAGGCCGCAATGAAACGTATTTATTGGTTATTATGTCTGATGAAACAGCTTCAAAAAGTGCTCACTTTACCGTGAACGGCCTATGCGCTAGACTATTTCAACTACTTCGAAACACGGCAGGGCGAGGGGACTAATATCCACACAAACCAAACGCAACAACAATAACGTCATTGTAATCAACTATCGTGTTGAAATGAGAGAATAATATTTGCGTAGCTCTGAGGGAGGGAACTCCCCGCTGAAGGCAGGGAATCCGCTTAACTCTGTTGACGCTATACATGCCAAACTGATAACATCGCTTGTTACATTTCAGTACAATCAACCTTTGTGTTAGTAAAATCATATGTTGACATTCTCAGCTTCGCAAGTATTTTTTTTAAAATAAAAATCTTCTTCTTCAATACATTTAATAAACTATTCATATAATTATTGTCTCATATTCTCAAAAATAAAATATTCATATAATTGTTCTTTCATCTTCTCAAACAACATTTGACAAATTATTTCTTCTTAAACAAAATGGATAATTATTTACACAATCTTCTCAAACTCAATAAAATTAATATTCTCTATTATACAATTTTTCATAATACAAAAACATATTGCTGCAATCTTATTATATGAAATCATTAAAATATTTAATTTATTAAACCCACGTCCATCGTGTATCTGGTGAAAATTTATTAAAAGAAAAATTTTGTTCTATTTTATATCAGCCTTACTTATGTTGTCTCATGTCCTCTGGCTGGCTGTCATCTGACCATGACACATTTCTCAGCCAATCAGCAAAGGCGAGACGAGAGACAACCAAGATAGACTTATGTTCAATAAACATTTAATTGCTTTATACTCTCTAGGAAATAATGAAAAATAATACAAAACTTAATACTGAATACTGGCTATTAACAAATTACTTTCTATGTAAATAACTACAAAAATAAACCAAAGATTGCACTTTTAACTCATTTATTAAAACGTAATTCGTAACGATATCAAAATAAATGAAGAAATAAGCAAGTATTCTTAATTTTCTTCTTTATATATGAAATCCATCGATCGTGACTAAACCGCATCATCATATTCACACCATATGTTATTGAGGTGGCGAGTAAGGTTTTTAGTTATGTTTCATTCCGATAGCTGGCGCTGGAGTCTAACTTCTATATTTATGAGCTGATTTTGCTCATACTTGCAGGAAATGTTTGTTGATATAAAATGTATTGTGTTATTGTGCTTTACACTCGGTAGGTTAGGTTCCTATAGGTGGCGCTGGAGTCTAACTTCTATATTTATGGGCCGATTTTGCTCATACTTGCAGTAAATGTTTCGTGATCTAAAAGAGAAAAATGCCAGCGATACCATGGTAAAACATCAGTCGACGTACCAGACGTAATATAGAGGATGCATTGAGAAGGCAAAATAGGATGTGAAAGAGGTGGAGCAACGTTCGCCGGGATTTGCTAGTATATAATAAAATGACTAAGTCTAAATATACCCGAAAATCTGCAATGATACACACTCTCCGGTACCATACTGATACTCGTACAGCTAAGACGAGATTTGTATAGTCTATTCATGGTAAGGTGAGCACTTTTAAAAGCCCTTTCATTTGAAATAATATTCAATAAATATATGCTATTTTAACCTTGGACGATAAATTCTGAGTGCTATGGAATATACACACTGTGTTTATTACTTACATGGTAATATTTATTTAAAAAAAAACGTGGTTAAAAGATAAAAATATGGCCTAAAGGAAAAAAGTAACTAGGGCCTCAAAGTGCTCACTTTACCGTGAACAGCCTATATGTCTGTGTATTGTGTTCTCATTTGGATTTCCCTATACCAGTATTTTTCATGTGCTGCTGTGGCCAATGGAAGTATTTCGAGCAATACTGATGCACAATTATCATATCTAAAAACATCAGTAGTAATAAGATCGGCTATAACTCTGATTGGCAAAATAATTCGGGTAAAGAACGATTCACGTTTACATGAACAAAAACCACATCTACAAACACATACAAGGAAAAACGTAGCTCTTCTACGGCATGGGTTTAAATAACACTGGTTCGTGTTACTTTGCCTAGTGGGTGAGATATTTGGGCGGCTCTTAAGATACGAGGTTTTGAGCGCCGGGTTTTGCCTGTAGCCCATTTACGTTAACTTCAAACTTCTCTGAAGCCCTGCTGAAGTTCTACTTCCAGTAAGTGTATACCTCCGCCTCGGGCAAACATAGCTTAACCAGTCTAGAAAAATACAGCAAAGGGACAGCGCTGAATACGTAAGCACTCAGTGTGACAACATTTTGTATAAGAATTATTTGTTACTAAAGGCTGTACACGATAAAGTGAACAGTTTTGAACTCAACCTTAGCAAAAAGTCACTGCCTCTGTCTGCATATATTTTAACGGGTGCCCTGAGTGACATTCGCCCAGTAAAGTTGATAACGATGGATGGAAAATATCCCAATAAATTAACGTCAAATGAAGTGTTAAGTAACCATTTGTAATAACTTAAAATATTTCTTTCGCTTTGTACTTTTTTTAGTGTATCGAAGTGTAAAAAAAAAGAGCATATTTGTGAAATATTTACTTTTCTAGTAATTTCAAAGCTTCACTTGACCGACGCATGAATAAAGTGATGAGGCCCATGACAGTGTTAATTTTACATAAGGCGGGATAATACACAACGGGCAGACAAGTAGATCTAAAGCACGGCTTTCAAAAGTTCTCATTTTACCGTGAACAGTCTTTAGGTGTTACCAACAAACCCTGCTTTCTCACGGTTTTTATTCATATTAGTTATACACGGAATATTACAATTAATAAATACAATATAAGTAACATTTCACTTTATAACTAAAAATAAGGTACTTAATATATTTACATAAGTATAAATAGCTTGTTATTCCTGGCGTATTTAGGAAATAATGGGACAGGTCACACGTGGGGTGATTTTTCAAAGGTTCGATAAAAAAAATATATGAATAAACCGAGGATAGACTACAGTGTGACGCAGGTTTGGGAGGCAGGAAATCTCACTGGGACGCTGACACCTAGAAATCATTTTAACCTGTGAGGTGAAGAAAATATACGAAAACAGGGAAGACTCAAAATACGTACGAGTGAAGATAAAAGTGCGGTTCTGGAAAAAAAAAAAAAAAAAAAAAAAAAAAAAAAAAAAAAAAAAAAAAAAAATTATTTAAACTTGTTTGAAGTATTTTTCAGCTTGTAGACACTAAAGAATTTTTCACGGTAACATGAGCACTTTTGAAAGCACTGCTTAAGATCTGCTTGTATGCACGTTGTGTAGTATCCCGCCTTAGGCTATGTAAAATTATACGCCTCTCTACAATCGGCCGTTCATGTGGGCGTGGGCGTGTCCGAAACTCGGCGTCAAGTGACGTCACATTGACGCGGTCCGAATTTGGTCTACAAATGCGTTGTCCGAAGCGAGCTTTCAGAATCTGACGCTAGAGGTTGCAGTAAATTCGGCACATTATTTGTTGTTACTGATATTTAAACTTGGTGAATTATTGATTATTCTATATTTACGAAATGGGTTATTTGAATATGTATTTATAGTAAACGTTTTAACAGTTTTATTTTTAAAAATTTCGCCAACTTACATCCAAATTTTTTTTTTTTTTTAAACTTACGTTTTAAAAGTTTTAGTCTTGAAATAAAGTTGTCAGGCCGAACGAAGACATTTTATCGTATTTCTTTTGAGAAAGCCCACCTTGCACATCCATTGTTTACATTAATAACGTAAACATTCCACAAATGCGCGCGAAAGTATTTGAAGTCTCCTTCTTTTCTATCAGATTAGGACGCAACTTGGAACAAAAGTTCCGTTTTCCGAATGCTTCAACTTGGGACACAGGTTGGCTTGGAACACGGCAGCTTGGGACCGCGCCATGACGTCATAGGGTCATGTGCACCAATCAGCGCATCCTTGTCCTAAGACACATGTTGGGATAGCGTAATTGTAGATAGGCCCTAACACTGATAGGCTTTAACACTGCCATGGGCCTCATCACTTTATCCGTGCGTTGGTCAAGTGAAACTTTGAAATTATTAAAAATATATATACTTCTCACTTCGATACACTTCGATACATAAAAAAAAATAAAAAAAAATACAAAGCGAAATAAATATTTTAAGTTATTACAAATGGTTACTTAACACTTTTAATGTGACGTTAATTTATTGGACTATTTTCCATCCATCGTTAAAATGTATGCAGACAGAGGCAGTGACTTTCTGCTAAGGTTGAGTTAAAAAAAGATCACTTTAGCGCGAACAGACTTTACTTATGAGTACTAATTCCTCGCATAAGAACATTTTATATGGCATAGTTTTTGTATCATGACATGTCGAAATCACAATTTTAGTGTTTTTTTAGGATGTACAGATAAAATGAACGAAGCCATCTACATACAATTTAACATGGGCGACTGAACGTTTTTGTTTTAATTCATTTTAAGGTATGCTTATCAAATCTTATTGTACAATAAAAATCATAAACTGCTTAAAATTCACAATAATATCCAATCATCTTTTTTTAAAGCAATTCTTAAAAATTGCGAAAGCATTTAATATCATTATTTTAAAGATTCCTTGATAATTCATCGTATCTTATTTCAATGGGAATTTTACCATTTCGGCGATTTAGTTTTCATTACTTATGATTTTGACAGGCCATTGAGTAGAAATTTTCCGTCTAAATTGCAACGACGTTGGCTTGTAAAAGAGAATTAGCTATTCATAAAAACTATTTTTATCCTTATTTTTATACGCCTAGGCATTTCGTCCTATGTTACCTGATGTGAATCGACACATTCATGTATGGTTTAACGACTTTTGACAAACATAACATATTACTCAATGAAAAAAGAATGCGCGCATATGATCCACTTTCCAGGATACACCGCGTGATAAAAGATGTTGAAACTGGCTAGTATAGAGAACGAGACGATATCGAGAGATCGATATATCGGACGATCACCTTGGGAAGCGGTCGTCCGCGCAGTTTACTCGCGGAACAAGCGCGCGGCCGCTTGGAGAGTTGTCGACTGCCTTTTAGCAGCCATTTTGCCGCAGGGGGCGGGCTTTAATTTGCATAGCGGGGGAAAAGCCGCAGAGGGCCGTCATCTTGCCGTGCCTCTTCAGTGCTACACGGGCACAAAGGACAGCGGCAAACGAAAGAGGGTAAACAAATAATTACGTTTGGCTGTGTTGGGGACACGGCCGTTTGTTTTTCGTGAATACGTCTACGGTGACGCGCTCGGACGCCTTGATTTTGTTTTTTACGTTCCCGGCACCGCTTCACTCGATCATATTGGGTTCTATGGGTATCACTGGATTGCTTTTGAGATGCTCTTTCCAACCGTATACGATTTCTGTATTTCGACTTGGCTTTTTGACGAGTATAAGCCCACATTGTGTTAAGTTGTATTAATTTTTTACATTGAACTCATACAATTTCACCATAACCACGCCGCACAAATGTTTTTATACGCGCAATCGATTGATCTTGACGAGAGCTGTCGATTGAAACTCAAACGAGCGTCGTAGCTTCTCCTAGTCAAACGTTATACTACGCGGAAGTTATGAGACCTAGAGAGAACCCTCTCCCCCCCCCCCCCCCGTGCGCGTCGCTTCGCAGTCATTCAGCGTAACATATTTTTTTGATCCTTTGGCAGTCGAGTGTTGTAATTGAATTTTGAACTTAGACGATATATTCGGAGCTACAATGCCAATCTGTATCCTCCGATTTTATCATCGGATTTTCTGGATTACCTTCCAATATGGCCGCAAATTTAAAGACGTAATATTCACGTCAAAATTAAATAAATCACGCAGTTTTGAAGAAATATACTTGGTGCAGCTCAGTAAACGAACAACGTCGGCACATATTTTATACAGTGGCTAAACATTTCCAGCTTAAGGTGGACTCACAGTAGTCTGTAGCATCCACCAGTCGTCCGTCTTTCGTTTTCGCCCGGCAATCGAGAGCGATCCACAACAATCTGTTGTCAGTAGATCATTCTGTACGGCAAACTTTCAGTGTAACAACTTAACTTCGCGATCTTTCTTTAGTTGGAGATACATTTTGTTCGGAGATTCATTTCCGGGGATGAACGTTTTGAGCAAATAATTTTATACCCGAAAAGAATTTATTTTGAATTTTATTTTACATTTTATATTTTTAACTATACCACCAAACTTTAAAAAAAAAAAAAACACACAATTCAACCACCTTTCATTTTATTTCAAGTCACATATTCATGTCTCCCCGGCCGGGTCACCGGATTTTCGAAAGTGGGAATCATGCCGGACGATGCCATTGGTCGGTTTTCTCGGGGATCTCCCGTTTTCCCCGCCCCTTAATTCCAGTGCCGCTCCATATTCACTCCAATCACCGTTATCGGCTCTCAAGACCTCGCTGTTAAGAGCTGCCCAAATCTCTTCACTCATTCACGCATATTTATGTCTAAAGCCCCTGTCACACTGTAAAATTTTTCCGTCAAATTGCGTCCAATAAGTTTGGTCAAACAAAGTTGGACAGTTATGACGTTATCGAAATGTCATAAACGCCACCATATTTTCCTAAGAAAGTTGGACAGCTTCTGTTTCATCAAACATTTGAGTATTGGACCGGTTCTAAAAGTCTTTGATGTTTGAAGGTATCAGCCAATCAGAATCACGCACGACGAAAATGGACGTCAAAAAACTTAACGAATAATTGCTGGAAACGAAATAGGTTATGAAGCTAATTAATTTATGTAGAAGCTGTCTGAGCAAAAATTAAATTTTAATTGAATATTGCACATAATATTACGAATTCAAAAGTCATAAAACTTCGTTGTGCAGGAAATATCTCTGATAAATAAAATTTGAATTTAATAAAGAAGCCAAAATAAATTACAACATTCCTTACATTTCTTCCTCTAATTAACTGCTTTGAAAAACAATAGCAATATCTCGCTATAAAAATAATTTAAAAATTATAATTCAGATTGGTTCTTCCCAGTAAAAAAATTTGACAGTGTGACACATTTTCAAACACATTCAAAATTATTGGCTAACACTTGTTGGCAGGAAAAATTTAATGGCCGTATTTTGTCTTAAAACTATATTGTCAAATATAGTTAAAGGCGAAAATTTGAGTGTGACAGAGTCTTAAGGAATGTCGTAAGAAGGCGGTGCTCATCCACCCGTCCGTAGAAAGCTAAAGTTTGGTAAGAATAGTAGGGCGTGATGGTATCACTTCACTTTTAATTAATTGTATTAACCCTTTGATATCAAATTGATTGATCGAATTAATGATTAATCCGATCGTAATCCGATCAAAAATTGTTAATCCTATTTCAACCCCTGACATTTTTTCCTTAATCCTTAATCCTGCCATTTTTTACCGGATAAAAGGTTATGAAACTCTGATTGATTGATTAAATTAATTAAATTAATTAATTAATTAATCAAGACTGTTGTGATAAGTGTATAGTTTGGCGTACCGTACTTTCTTTCTATTTTGGGATGGGGAGCAGCTCTGGTAGATGTTTACGGTCGTCCGGCGTTGAACTGAGGTGTGCCTGTGTTGGGGAAAGGCACATATGTGTTGAGTTTTGTGCAAGAGTGTCATGCGTGTTTTTTGGGTTTGGAGGGGAATATTGCTCATAGACGTTGTTCGGAGATAGGCCACTTTGAAAGATAGTATTTACATCGTGCATGTTACGATTATTCCTAATGAATAACAGCGGTGACGCATTACACGAGAGAAATGCGGGAGTGTTTAAATGAATGACTTTCCACACTTCGTGCACCCCCTGTATTCACGCAGGAACACTTTCCATCCACAACCACAACTAGGAACATTGCTAGGGAAAATGTTTCTTATTCACAGGCAATGCGGTCTCAAACACAGCCCCGCAACACACAACAGTCTTCCTCTCCGATCTCAATCCAAAAACCAACCAACCAGCAACCCATTTCGGGGAAGCGAACTTCCTTCAATTCATGACTCACATGAAATCCTACATCCTCCTGGGCAATTCCACACCTGACCCACAGATGAAAACCCTCCTGCTCCTGCAGGCCTTAACCACCTACTCCGGGTTCGATTAGTCATGGATCAATTAGAAAGAGTTATAGAAACTTACGGCGTACAAATTGCACTAATTAACGAAACACATTTAAATCCTATAAAAAGATTTAACATAAAAAATTACACGGCATATTGAACTGACAGAAAATCTAAAGGAGGTGGTACATTAATACTAGTCCATAGCCGCATACAACACCATTTAAATAATGTTCCAGTATTGGAAAATTTAGAATACGCATCCATAAACATTCGCACACAAGCAGGTCACATCACTCTAGCTGCTATTTATAATTCCCCCAATAAACCGCTACTCCCAGCTGACTTGGATAAAATAACAACACAGCCACACCTATTTTTCTTAGCAGGAGATCTAAACGTAAAACATACTTCCTGGAATAGTAGAGAAAATAATCAAAGAGGCAGAATACTTGCAAAACATTCTAATCAATATAATTATTTAGTTACAGGTCCTACAGAACCGACATACTTTCCTGCTTGTACAAAATACCAATCAGATATTTTAGATATTGCACTTACCAATTTAGAAAATATAAATATTTCATTTGAAGTCCTCACAGAATTAGATTCCGACCACTTACCTATATTTTGTCAGCTGGAAGCAAACATACTTAAACACCCAAACGCCACGCTTCTAAAAACTTCGGTAACTAACTGGGAGGATTTTAAACTAGACCTAGAAGATTTATTTGAAACGCACCAAATAAATATTCCATCTAAAGATCACATCGACTCGGCAACTGAATTAATTCAAAATACAATATTGAAAATAAATAAAAAACACACAACTTTCCTAAACCGTCGACAATTTTTAAAACACTCCTTTCCCGAAGCAGAAATTGTTTTAGCTGAAAAAAAAGGCCACGCCCGCCATATTTATCAAAAATCCAGAAACCAAGGAGACAAAGAAAAATATTATAAATTAAAGAAAGAACTCCATAATAAATTCATTACATAAAAAATTAATAAATGGGAAACTTTCATGACTGACATAAACAATAATTACAATGAATTCTGGCGCATTGCAAAAACCTTGCGAGGTCAAACTAAAATATCATTCTCCCAGCCTATCAAAAACACAGCAGGAACCCTCTTATACGTCCCAAAAGACAAATCAAATGCAATAGCTGATTGCTATCAGGGCCAGTTCTCACCTAATACTGATCTAGGAGATCCAAATTTTTCTAGAGATGTACAAACCAATATTACAGCTTTTTTCAACAGAACCATAACAGCAAAACCAGAAGCAATAACACTTAAAGAATTACTTGTACTAATTAAAAAACTTAACGTCAAAAAAGCTCCAGGACACGACAAAATTACTTATAAAATTATTAATAACCTCCCAGCTAATGCACTATTTGCAATACTCAACCTGTTTAATGCAATATTAAATTTCAATTATTTCCCTATAGCATGGCGAACAGCGAAAGTTATCACGATTCCCAAACCAGGCAAAAATCACTCTATCCCAGAAAATAGGCGGCCTATTTCCCTACTCAGCTCCCTTAGTAAAGTCTTCGAAAAACTGCTTCTAACAAAATTATTAGTACATGCAGAATTACAACAGATTATCTCGGCAACACAATTCGGGTTTAGAGCCCAACATTCCACCACTCACGCCCTCACTAAATTCACCACAGATACCTAAACTGCAATGCAAAAACACGAAGTCACAATTGCCATTTTCCTAGACATTGCTAAGGCATTTGATAAGGTGTGGATACCTGGATTACTACAAAAATTAATTAACTTCAATTTTCCTGACTGCTACATACATTTACCCGCCTCATACTTTCAAAATAGAAAATTCTTTGTTAGTATTGATAATGCCAACTCTACTACTCGCGAAATTACAGCAGGTGTCCCACAAGGCTCAGCAATTTCCCCATTTCTGTATAATATTTCTACCTCAGACATTCCCATAATCCACGCCTCAGTACAAATGTACGCGGACGATACCATAATTTACACCCACGATAAAAAAACTACCATATGCTATCCTCCTAACTCAACTTCAAGTAAACGATTTAGAACACTGGTTTGAAAGATGGAAAATTAAAACTAATCCTACTAAATCACAAGCATTATTGTTAACTCAACGCAGAATCCAGCCTTCACGCCAAATAACTCTAAATAATATCCCAATCCCCTTCACACAAACCGCGAAATACCCAGGTTTAACAATTGACTCTAAACTAATCTGGACCAATCACATTTCAACAGTAAAAAAGGCAGCACTGAGTAAACTACCGCAACTGTTTCCAATGTTAAAAATCACTAATCTACCCAGACGATTAAAACTATTAATTTACACACCAGTAGTTAGATCAGCCCTTTTGTATGGTAACGAAGTGTGGGGGAACTCAAATAAATTCCTTCTAAACTCTCTTCAAGTCATATAAAATAAATATTCAAGAATCATAATAAACGCAGAGCCCTTCATTACCAACCTATCGATACATGAACGTTTAAAAATTCCAACTATAAAAACACAATTACTAAACCGCAATATAAATTACTACAATAAACTACTCTCACGTTCAAATCCCGCCATTAAACGGCTAGGAGACTACGAACCCGATAAAAACAGAAGAATAAAACACCCTAAAATGCTTCCCACATAATAACTAACATCTCCTACACCTTTACACCCGGCCGAGATTCTCCGATCGGTCCGGGACGAAATTCAGTCAGTTTAACAAAACTACCTGGCGCTAGCATCGCGTACATCACTCCGCCTGCTGCTCTCACAGCGAACACACCTCTCTCTACTTCCCTAGCATTTCCTCAACGAGCTGACTGATTAAATACTTTAATCCTAATTATGTCCCTCAAGTTTTTAACAATGTTTAATTACAAAACACTTGTTAATTAAATCACAGTGCTGCCTTCTCTCCTCTAAAGACAGAAGCCCCTCCCTCGGATGAGATGCAGCCAATCAGAAAATTCCTTTAATATGAAGCCCCGCCCACCGACATATACTTATAACATCAATTATTATTTAAACTACAAACCTTAAAAACACAAATTAGTAACAAAAACTGTTCCCAAATACAATTTCCCATTGTCCCATACAAAATAAAACTTTATATATCAACATTTAATAACCAAATACACACACACCAAACATAGTACCATTAATAAAACCAACTTTTTTTATAGATTTTGCCTAACTTTTGAAAGACCTGCATTTTTAATTTTCTAAATTCCGTGCCAGTAGGGAACGGAACTCCACAGTCTTTCCCTTTATTTCTGTAGGCAAAAATGAGGGGAAAAAAGATTGGAACAACCGTGTCCCAGGGGCTGTACTGGGTCACAGAAACCACACTCCTGACATGCGAGCGCCGCGCGTGCCAGGTTAAAGTGCCTATATTATGGGGGATCAGGGCGGGGTGGGTTAGCTGCCCCTAACCCTGGTCCAATCAAATGATTACCGCTTGGGAAGACAAGGGGCCCCGCGCTGAGAGGCTTAGCCTCAATGATGATAAATCGGCGGCGTCGGTGAAACCAAGATCGAAGAATCGGAGATCCAGAATCATGAAATTTCGTTGGTGCAACACTCTTACATTGGAACCAAGATCACTGGATCCTGGTTCGGAACTAGGATCATTTGATCTCGTATCGGGGGCAATGTTGGTGCAACCGGACCTTAGATGATACCTGCAACCCATCAGAAGTTCCTATTTTATTTGTCTAGTTGGTTCAATCCTATACTACCATGGTCCTTTTCTCAGTGTGTAAAGCCTCCACGAGATGCAGTAATGCCCGGCTGCACCAACATCTTCCCCGATCTGAGATCGAATGATCGTAGTTCCGAACCAAGATCCAGTTTGATCTTGGTTCCAATGTAAAAATGTTTCACCAACGAAATTTTATGATTCTGGATCTCCGATTCGTCAATCTTGGTTCCAAAGTGAGAGATTGAGATTAAGTATGAGACAAATTTTGCTATTGCTTCGTAATATATGACGTCATGGAAGTAGGCGTATTTTTCCCTAGAACTAGACGTGCAATGTTTTATCTGTTTTAAGCGAATTATTGTTTGTACAAATTTTACTGGATAATATTCAAGTGCATATAATGTTGTTTTAATTTCCCAAAAAACAGTCAAACGTAGTTCTATCTGTTGGCGTATTTTCAAACTATATATGTCGACGATGGTGCTGGTCTCGGATCGAGAGTCCGAACCGCCATTTCGGCGGTTCGAAATTAACTTCATCTAGATCTCCAGTCCAGCTCTGAACTCGAATGGTGCAACAGTTTTGTGTGTTTAACGTAGATCCGATCTCGGATCGAGTTTCGACATCACACCGTGGCATTGAATCAAACCGGCCTTGGATGTGTTCCTGGGGAATTATCCGCCAGGCCGCTGGATCTTCTCGCGTCCATGGTTGCAACTGTCGAGGGGGTCTTTCTGGAACCGCATGGCACACACTGCGATCTGGCAGGCCTGCAATATTTTCTCGAGCGATAAACGTGCCAACACCAGCGCATGTTCCGTTCGTCAGGGCGAAAATGCGCGCACGTAGGGTGCTGCGGAACAACGCCGTGCGGGTTCCCGAGCCACACGGCGTCCGCGCGAGGGGAACGGATCACGACCCCACGCGCGATCGCGAGAGCGTCGCAGTAAATCTGCCCCGCCCGCGCGCTACCACACAAATTTCAATGAAGCCGCAGTTACACCCTCCCCCTCCCCTTCGCAACACCCTCCACCAACCAGGCATTACGTATTAACGGGCACTGCTGGCCTCCATCGCCGCCATCTGTCTCTGGCAGTGGCGCGAACCCCGTAGAGGCCCGCGGCGCAGCGCGACCGTACACAGAACGTACACTAAAGGTCGCGCTGCAATCGACATGACAGTGGCTGTACCAGTAACAGTAAGAATTGCACACCTTCTGTATAACCTTGTGAAAAATTCTCCGGTAAACTTCCTAAAATGTAATGGAAGTTTTTAACCTATGCACTGTATGGAAATAATACCCCATGTCTGACTGCATATATTGGAATTTTGAGCTTCGCTACTCTACGAGGTTGGGGACTTCTCTACCCATTTCACTGTTTCGTGAGCGAATGTAGGAGCGCTACCATGGATGTATGGGAAAATAGTTTACCAGTCGCACTTTCTCACTAGGGACCCCGAGTCACTTTTTTGTATGTTTTGCGTTAGTTGCAGATGTCTGTTCTCCTATCATATACACACAGTTTGCTGCAGAAAGGTACCTTGTACCATGCATATTCCTAGAGTAATCGAGGATTCGAAAAATGTATGTACTGCAGAAAGGTACCTCACTCAATGACTCGGGCACTTTTCTGCAATGATCGTTGGTCATAGTGTATGTTACAATAGTAAAATCAAAGTTGGTCGCACTGCATCTATTTTGTTGACAATTAACAGCATGCTTTGAAAAGCATATTTTGGTTTCTTCTTTTATAATGGATTGTGGTGATGGTTCATCGCCGCAAAAACGTAAGAAAGGAATTAGACACCCTGAAAAAATATACGAGGAATGTAATAAAAACAAAAAGGGTTCACGGACAAGAGTTTATGGAGGGAAAACAAAACCAGCAAAGAGAGTTCGATCACCATGCAGGTAAGACCATAAATAATTCAACATAATAAAATGCATTAGAACTCATCAATGTCATCGTATTTAGCGTAAGAATTAAATGTATTGTTATTTGTTAAACCCAATTGTTATGTCCTCAACTATCATTATACTACAGTAAGGTGGTGTGCAATGAAATATGTTTAACTGTAAATTTCAACATTCATATAGGCCAATAACCTTTTTCCGTAGTAGAATAAGGTGTGTATTTTTGATTAGATGATTATTATTATACAAAAACAGTTATGTAATGATTAACAGCAGGTGTTTTAGCGTTTCATAAAACAGTCAGATTTATTATTAAAGTATTTAAAGATTGTGAATATTAATTAATACATTCATTTAATTGCAGATGCCCAAGAAAATGTCGTGAGAGATTTGATGACGTAAACAAAGCAACTATTTTTGACTCACTGTACAAGCTACAAACAAAAGACTAACAGGATTTTCATCTACAAAGGATGATCCGTGTTGAAGAGGTGAAGCAACATCTTCCCCGAAAAGCAGATTCCGTGATGAAGGACAGGCGGCTTATGTATCATGTTCTACTTGGTGATGAACTAGTGCAGGTCTGTAGAGAGTTATATTTTTGGACTCTATGACATTACTGACAAAAGAGTTAGGCGTCTCCAAATGTTGTTACTTGAGGGAAAATTCCCTCGAGACAAGCGTGGAAAAAACGTTATTGGCAATAAGATCAAGAGTGATGAAGTTCTTAGAGTGCATGAACACGCAGCTTCTTTTACAGCATCCGAAGGGCATTACAAGGACATTAAATATTTGCACGAAGAATTGTGTGTCAAAAAAATGCACGAATTGTTTAAGTCAAAGTTTCCGGATTCGAACATAACGTACAGTTTTTATAACAACTATTTCAAAGAAAATTTTACATTACGATTTGGTAGACCACCAATAGATGTTTGCAACTTCTGTGAAGAGAAATGTATTAGCTTCAGAAATCCTAACCTCAATGATTATGCCAAGAGAGTTGCAGCGGCAGAGTTAATTGTGCACAAAATGCGTGCTAAACGGTTTTATACAGCTCTGCAAGAATCAAAGAAGCAATCGAAAAATAATGAACACAGTCTAGGGTCGGTATTTGATTTCATGCAAAATGTAGACTTACTCAAGAACCCAGTTCAGGGGTCGTACTACTTACGATAGCTAGCAGTGAATGTTTTTGCTGTCTGTAACTTGAAAACGGAACACACACAATTTTACATTTACCATGAATGGACTGCAAAGAAAGGGGCAAATGAAGTGGCTTCATTTATAACTGACTACGTTGAAACGTATGTTCCTAACAATGTGACTGAACTTCACATTTTCTCTGATAACTGTCCTGGGAAAAACAAAATTCACACTTTTGCCAGAGTCTTGATAGCTTTAACGGACAGTCGGAAGTTTAAAACAGTAGAACACCTTGTACCTTTGAGGGGATACACTTTTATTCCATGCGACCGCAAGTTTAGTGTAATCAAACGCCAAATAAAGCGTTGCAGCAGAATTTATGCAATCAATATTTGAAATAATAATAGTCATGGACAGTTTTCGGAATACAATCAACCTCGTTGAAACTGAAAACATTATTGACTATGACAAATGGTAGTCAACTCTCTACAAAAAAAAACTGTCATCAGTGGAGACAGCAGGACTTCCATACAAAGAGAGGGGACACTTCAGTATCTCAAAATAACACTATTTTGAATACAATACTGACAAAAAATTTGCCATCGTGACCTCAGAATTCATTCATTCACGCACCGGGTTCTGCAGATAATCAGTGTTATTACAACTCTACTTTTCTTCTGTCCAAAGGAAATAACCAAGGTGAATAGATGCCCAACATTCCTGCATATCCAGCGGGAAGTGTACCCATCAAGAAAACCAAAACGGAGGACATAAAAAATGCATTACATTTATGTCACGCGAGTTCCAAGACTTTTATGACAAAATTATGCAACTTCCTGTACGCGACTGAACTCTGAAAAAACAGACTACATAACAGTCAATGCAGTGATAAAACATTTACCTGCTTTTTAACAGAACAGGGTTTTAATGTCTTACAATTTAAACATTATGTATTAAACATACTTTTCTTTGTTTAGAATATTTAATTACGTTTTGTTTTGACCAATAAAACCATAGTATAAACACACAACGTAGTATCGATATTTTCCAATTCACGTTTACTACAGCAAAGGACCTCAGTCAGTGATTTTAAAACCTCGTGTACTGGAGACATATGGCTTAAATGTACGTTTTATATGTATACATGTTGCAATACCTTCATATAAACAACATATTAAAAGAACGACGTCTAAAACATTCAATAAAATATATTACAACGGTTTTTTTTTTCGTTTTTCTCGATACTATGCAAACGTGACTAAGGTCCCTTTCTGAAATAAGCTGTTCCTATACATTACTATGTTACTTTTACGAATAACTTCTTAGAGTGATAGGTGCATTTTTATAACTTTCCTGTGAAAGAACCTATGCGTAACCAATCAGAATCCACTCTTACTACTACTACGCACGTGAAATTCACCTCCACAACTGTACATTTCTGCTCATTTCTGTACGTTCACCTGACTCCGAGTGTGGTATTTATGTGCATTTTTTTCTGTAGCTCGTGGTTTGTCAAAATGAGAACTGTAACGGATAGAATAATTCTTCTGCGCCCATCGCAACGGTCCGATAACGAGGTGTACGCACACAAAAACGAGTTTGAAATACATACAGTGACAAGTTGGCGAACTTGTACAAGCGAAGCATGTTATAAGAGTGAAGTACGCTTGCAGTGTTACAGCTAAGATGTGCAATGTATAATGTGACTGTCATTACACTGTTGGCCATTAAGATTCCGACACCAAGAATCTGCACCTGCAGGGCCCCGCATTGTGGAATACATAAAGTAGGGTAGGACAATGGCGTGGTTAGCTATTCAGCCGAGTGGCCCAGCACGTGCGCCAATGACAACGCTGATAAACGGTATATAAGTGAACGTCGGAAGCTGCTGAGAGATAGAGATGAGCTAAACCAGTATTCCTCAGGAACACCTCGTACCTGTTCCTGTTCACAGTCGATACCTGTTGCTGATACCTGTTATGGGTATGCTGTATTCTGGGCCGCGATGTTCCAGTATCTCATGGTCTCACCTTGTTCTCTAATACCTGTTATTAGCCATATAATGAACTTTTTCGCTACTTCTATATAGCATACCCTCCTGGAAGTTGGATTCTTTCAACTGCCTACTAAAAATATTAACTATTTAAAAGAGTCGTCAGTATTAAATAAATAAATACATATAAATATAAATAAATATATATATGAAAACACGACTCCAGTTCACATCGGAAGATTTTATGTATGAGGAGGTGTACCTCCTCGCGTCTCACGTTCTCCTGGTAGGACAGTGATAATAGCAATTTCCCGGCCGCCGTTACTGCGACAGCGTGGGGGTATAAAAGAACAGCTAGAGACATACCGCCGAGAAGAAATTAATTAATTTCAAACAAAACCTTTGAACATCTTTTTCGGTGCCCAAAATTTGTAAAAAGAATTCACACGAAAAATGGGCACTAAGCGAATGTGATTGTTAAAATAAGTTCAAAATGAAGTTAAGAATTCGATATGTAATAAGTACTAGCTGTTCCCGGCGAACGTTTATCCGCCTATTTCATTTCCTATTTTGTCTTCTCAATGCGTCCTCTCTATTACGTCTGGTACATCGATCGATGTTTGACCGTGGTATTGCTGGCTTTTTTTTTTCTTTTAGATCAACAAGCATTTCCTTCAAGTATGAGCAAAATCGACCCATAAATATAGAAGTTAGACTCCAGCGCCACCTTTCGGAATGAAACATAATTAAAAACCTTACTCGCCGCCTCAATACCATGTGGTGTGAATATGGTCTCAATTGGTCCAGCGGTTTGTCAGTGATGATGCGGTTTAGTCACCCGCAATGGATTTTATATACAAAGATTATCGTCCGTGAATACTATTGGGATGCAGTATTGGCTACTAATATTAGACGATATGAACATGTACGACGAAATGATTTCGTACGAGTGTCGAGTAACAAGCGAGTACGTGTGATTCTTCATGCTTCAGTATCAGGCTGGGAGTATGGCAGCTAGGTATCTCCAGAAACTAGGAACAGGTATCGACTGTCGCCCAATATTTGTTGCTGATAACAGGTATTGATCATGCTCCCCACCTCTATTGAGAGGTAGTTCACGTACACAGGCGGAGTGAGCGTGCCGCGTTGAACACGACAACCACGCGAACGGATTCCCGCATTTGACGTTGAGAGAATCTCGGCCCATTGGGATTTTTGATTAAAATACCGCGAATTTGGTTCTCGCGTTGGAAGAAATGCAACATAAGAGAAGCGGGCATGGCTCGGAGAGGGATGGGCTGAGCGGCATGCAGGAAAAAAAAAATGGGGTGTGTTTGTGTTGGAGACACGGCCGTTTGTTTTGCGTGGATACGTCTACATTGACGCGCTCGGACACCTTTATGTATATTTTACATTCCCGGCACCGCTTAACTCGATCGTATGGTTTTTTTACGGGTATCACTGGATTGCTTTTGAGATGCTCTTTCCAACCGTATACGATTTCTGTATTTCGACTTGGCTTTTAACGAGTATAGGCAGACATTGTGTTAAGTTTTCTTAATTTTTTACATTAAACTCATGAAATTTCACCATTACCACGCCACACAAATGTTTTTTATACACGCAATCGATTGATATTGACGAGGGCTGTCGATTGAAACTCAAACGAGCGTCGTAGCTTCTCCTAGTCAAAAGTTATACTACGCGGAAGTTATGAGACACGGCGAAACGAACCTAAAATTGCGCCTCCCTCCCCCCGCCACCACCCCCCCCCCCCGGGTCGCGCGCGATGCTTCGCAGTTCTCACTCAACGTAACATATTCTTTGATCTTTTGGCAATCGAGTGGTGTAATTGAATTTTGAATGTAGACGATAGATTCGAAGCTGGGATGCCAAACGGTATCTCCCGATTTTATCATCGAATTTTCTGGATTGCCTCCCTCTATGGTAGGAAATTTAAAGACATATTCACGCCAATAAGATAATTTTATGTTAACGGAGGTACAAAACGCTTGCGATACATGGCATATTTAGAAAGTAACTAAACACGGCATACATGGGGTGATTTTTCGAAGGCTTGATTCGAAAAGTGTGAAGAAACCGCGAATAGACTATAAGTAATGAACGGTTGATATGTTGTTATAACAGAGTGAGCGCGGTGTCTCCATCTTTACATGCGGGAGCATGCTTTGTGAACAAGCCATTTTCACAGTCTCCATCAGCGATCATTATCTTGCCGTGAGCTATTTACCTATTCGGGCTTCCTTGGTCAGACGATTGCACATTTTCAAGGCCAGTTCATAATAAGTGCTATTTACTTTTATAGTCTGTTCACGGTAAAGCGAGCACTTTTGAAAACTCTGCTTAAGATCTACTTGTATGCACATTGCGTCTTCTTCCACATTATGCAAAATTAACGATGCCATGGCCTCATCACTTTATTCATGCGTTAGTCAAGCGAAACTGTGAAATTATTGGAAAAGTAAGCATTTTAAAAATCTGCTAATTTTTACGCACTGAGGCGTAAACAAAACAGAAGGCGTAAGAAATAATTTAATTTATCACAAATGGTAACCTAACACTTTTTATTTGACGTTAACATATGGAACTACTTTTCATCCATCATTACCAACTTTACCGGGCGCATGTCACTCAGGGCGCCCGTTAAAATGTATGCAGGCAGGGGCAGTGACTTTTTTCTAAGGTTGATTTCAAAAAGTCCTCACTTTATCGTGAACAGCCTTTAGAAGAGTGTTAACAAGCATGTTCTTCCATAAAATAAATAATAAATTCAATAAAATAATGTTTTCAGTTTTTAAAATGTAAGATGACGTTCTTTTTCACGGTTTTTTTCCAAAATGGCATAACTATAAGCTCATTCACGTTATTCATTTAAAGATACTAATTAATAACATGATGATATAGGAAACGTCAGAAAATACAGTAATGTGCCCAGTTCGAAAATTTGTAAAGAATTCCTTTTCTTCTACTTATTGACTTAGCTGGAGTTATATGAAAACTGTATACCATGGTGTCATTACTGCTACAGTTCATCATGTTTATTGATTTATTTCGACTTTATTTATACTGGCGAAGTTAAGGCTTCGATGCATTCTCCTACACATATTCATCGAAATTATACGCGAATTCCGTACGGCGATAACGGAGATAATGCGTTTAGCCCACGCGTAAAAGCCGACCTAGTTGCCCCTTTCTCACTCGGCCACACTCGGACCAAGGTTGGACTCAGTCTGCAAACAGTTATCTATACATAGTTTATAACAAAGTCGCCCGGCAGCGTGTGTCTGTGTACGTATTCCGCTAAGGCTTCTAAACTATTTAATGGATTTTGATGCGGTTTCGACCATAACTTAGAGAAGTTCTTGAGGAAGGCTTACGTATATAATATATTAATATTTAATGTAAGGATAGTAGAGAAATGTCGACGTTTTCTAATCAAGTATGAAAGAGCCACTTTTCTGGCGCTTACATGGCTTACGCTGACTAAACCATAAGTGATACACCAAATAGATCTCATAAAGGTCTATCAAAAGTCCGCGACAGCATATGTTTATCTTTTAAGGATGACCCACAGTAACAATTTTTTATCTTTTAAAATTTCAATAAAAATAGGGGTTCACTTACTAAGACTTTGTGAACAATACAGTATTAATCCTAGGTTAGATACCTTAAGCATTTAGTGTATCTAGGCCTACTTTCTGTAAACCTAAACAACGCCATATTGTAAATCGCATCCGAGCGAGGTCGGGGCGGATCGCTAGTCATGATATATTTCAGTGTTTTGTCCGGTGGATGGCGGAAGCTAACAAGAAGCAATACGTTTTTGTTCCGTGTAGATGAAAGGTATTTTTTTTTTATGTTAAAGGTTATGGGCTCTCACTTTGGGAGGTATATTCTTTTGATGAAGTGGGAGAGAATTTCAGGGGAGGCCTAATAAAATGTGAGAAAAATTTGTAATTTAAATAGCATTATAAGACAACACTGAAGTTTGAATTGCAATATTAATCTATTATCTAACCTCGAAGTAAATGTGCGTGCGATATATGTAAATTATAATAGGATTTTCGCGGTAAAGTAAGCCATTTTGAACAAAATTTTTGAAAATAATCATTACTCATTACTACATACATGCTACATATCACAATGGCACGCCTTCTTCTGGCAGCGAAGTAGGTAATATAAACAGTTCGTAAAACACTAGACATTATATTTCAAGAGTAATGTTGAATTTATATTCTCTGAATCTAAAGTCTCATGTTCTATACACATTTGAGTTATGCATTCATGTGTTGATAACACGTTTCCATCTCTAACGTTTCCACAGTGTTACGCGTATGGCGCGTGAATAAAGTCAACCGGCTCATGAAAATGTTCATTTTACATATGGCGGAAGAATACACTAATTGAATACAAGTATATCTTTAGCAGGGCGTTCGAGAGTGCTCATTTTACCGTGAAGAGTCTATAGCAAAATGTTCGGCAGCAAAACAGCGCCGGGTGTCTGCAACTTCACGTATCTGCGTGCCCAACCAGTTGCACACCACGCAGGCGAACGGAACTGGCGCGTCATGTGCTGACCGCCTGTATGTAGGCCACCATGTCAATACGTTCAGACCCTACATATCCAATACTGCTGTTTGTATGTTATTGGAAATAAAATGCAATCACTTCTGGCAGACCATACTACGCAGTTGCTATTCCCCCATCCTTTATGTAGTTTGCCACGCGTGTGTAGGCTGTTCACGGTAAAGTGAGCAATTTTTAAGGGCCTTCACAATTTTTTCTACCACCCAATTTCTATCTTTCTGATTTTTTGAAAATATTAACATTGTAATGTGACCAATAAAGACAAGGTATACATTTCAGCACTCTCAAAAGTTAACACCTGAGGCTGCAATAATATATATTTATTAGTGGTTAATTATTGTTGGAAGGGCCTTTAAAAAAGTGATTAGTTTACCATGAATAGCCTATACTAACACGCAATCACTAGCGGCGCCCACGTACTTCAACTTTGTGTTGTCATATGTGCAGGCGTTCTCGCATGGTGTGACAGTTCTGTTCGCCTTCGTCATATGCAACTTGTGCACCCAGATACATGGAGTTGCTGTCTCGCTTGTTTATCTTAGCACACGGATGCCGTGATATGAATTTAGACATGTCGTTTAAAAACAACTTGTATATTAAAATATCTACTGCAGATCTTACGTTTAGGGGATTGCGGGAGGTGTTATTATACAACAGCATATAAGGGAGGAATGGGCCTCGAGAGTGGAGTGGCTGCTCTAAACATCGATGTATTGAGAGCCGATGGGGGTGAAATGAAGTGAGTAAGGAGCAAGGCCGGAATGCAAGGGGGGAAACGGGAAATCTCCGAGAAAACCCGCCGACCAGAGGCATCGTCCGGCACGATTCCCACATGCGAAAATCCGGGAGCGACGCCCGCCGGGAATCGAACCCGGTTCACCTAGGGGAGAGGTGGGGGGAAGGAGGTGAGAAGTCTAACCACTACACCACCGTGGCCCCATGGACCTTAAGAGGTTGAGAACCCCTGTTCTAAGAGTTCCCCAACAACGTTGTAACTTCGGATCATCATTCCCGCGGCAGACTACATAAAACAGGCAGACTTACACACTAGCACGTGGCGGTAACAAAAAAATCACATCGCATCCCCAGTAACAAGCGTAGTCGTTATAAGCTATTCACGGTAAAATGAGAACTTTTAAAGGTCCTCCAAACAGGCATCAACCACTAATAAATATCATTATTTGCAGCATCAGACGTTAACTTTTAAGAGTGGTGAAAAGTATACACAGTATTTATTAGTAACACAGCAATTTTTGTACTGAAAAGTGGCGAGAAGATAGAAATAAGCTGAAAGGGAAATTTAAGAAGGGCCTTAAAAAGTGCTCACTTTACCGTGAATAGCATATATAAACATTCCTTTTCAAACAACCAAGTAAAAAAATACGCTATCACGGGTTTCTAAAGAACACTTAAAAGTATAGGCTGTCGAAGGTAAAATGAGCACTTTTGGAATTTTTTACGTTTTTACGTTTAAGATCAAATCAACTTTAACCGTGCACACGTTAAGCATTAAGCAAACAATTTAATAAATGTTTTCAATTGTCTATGTTGTAATTATTCCATAAAGTTGGTGTGCTTGTGACAGTTGTTTACAAGTTTCGCACGTGAATTGTATTGGAATTCCAATAATCCAATTCTGAAATGGAGAATATTAAGAATAAATGTGTAACTAGATGTTGGGTTCCTAGCTGCGAAAATTCAAAGCCAAGCATACTTGTGAAATACTTCACCTTTACCAGCGATCCAGAAACGTAAGTTTCTAAACCAATTTTATTTGTTTTGACTGGTATATAGGTCTGGTCTGTTTATGTGGTTACGAGCTTTCAATTATTTCCTATAATAATACATGCTTTCCCTAAATATTTGTATCTTTTATTCAAATACTACAGTTAACTGTTAACTGTTTAAAAAAAAAAATTGGTTTTGAAACTTAGCTTTTTGGATTGCTTGGAATCTGGGATAAAAGTACTGCTCTGGAAAAAAAAATAAAAAATACAAACCAATTTTCTTACCGTACATCAGTTTTGTAATTACTAATGCTAAAAAATCCGCGCCATGCTTTCTAAAATTATATTTTATCAATTTAATGTTATAAAATAGCCACGACAAAATAATGATTTGGTTTTTTTATGTTGGTCACAAGAGAAGCGTTAGTGGCCCGATCGTAGAGAGGTAATAAGCAAAGTTCAGCCAGGTAGTGAAATCTTTTTTTTTCCTTCAATACTCTTTGGTTACGACATTATTTTCCTTTGGGCGAGTGCGACGCACAGTTTCTGCCACGGCATAACGCCGCCTCTGATGGATCTCGCGTGACGCAGCAATTGCGGCCCGTCCCCAAACGCAATCACGGCTAATTTTTTTTCCCTTCCGCAGAGGCTTGCTAATGCGCAACTCCGCGCTGCGTCCCCAACGACCGCAGCGCCCACGAACAAAGTGATATACAGTCACTTGTCGTGGACGTGGAGGGGGGGTAGGGGAGGGGTGGCGGCCGAGGCGGGGGTGTCTGAAGGGTGGCGTGCTTTATTACGTACAAAAAAACTACACAGTGTGTATGGGGTCAGGAGGGTTTGGGGGGGGGGGGGGGTTGTGGGTCGGCTTCCCGGCCGGCGATGTTTTTAACGGCACTTTAATTCAATCTTAGATAATCCAAAATTCATGCCAGCCATAATCCTGTCCTGCCGTATGATATATCGGCGAAAGGCCAGATTACAAGGCCCCTGGATTGGTCGAGTGCTGGAGAGGGCGCGAGAGGGAGTGGGTGAGTGAGCAGTTGGAAGAAGTGGGTGGGGGGTGGGGGAGAGCACTGATTCATGGCAATTGCTCCGGGCGGCCCGTTTCCGGGCAAAATAAAGTCATCTCGCGGTAATGTTTCCCTGAGTCTCTCGTTGACGCGGCGGCAGAGGACTTGACCCGTCTCTCTCTCTCTCTCGCTCTCTCGCTCTCTCTCTTTCTCTCTCGCGAGTGGAGTTGCCCCGGTAGTAGCGCGATGGCCTCTCGACGAGGCGATACGGGTTCGATCACTGGCGCGGTCGGGCGCGGATTTTCCGCGTGTGGCAAACGCAGCGGACGATGCCGTTGCTCGGTGAGTTTCCTCAGGGTGCTCCCCGTTTACTCTCCTGCAGACTGCAGTCCATCTCGACACTCGACTCTAGGGTCTTGATTTCGTGTCACTCCAGCGACAACGCTCTAGTAAAAAAAAAGCATCGATCATGTAAATGTAAGTGTATAGTCTATTCGCAGTTTCTTCACACTTTTTAAACCTAACCTTTGGAAAGCACCCTATGTATGACGTGTTTGGTTGTTTCCCAAATATGTCCTACGTCATAAACGTTTCACTCCTCTGTTAACATAAAAGCATCTTATTAAAATTTTACCGATATTTTATTTATAAATTATAATATCTAATTTTAAAAATATATAAAAAGGTAGAAAACATGTGTGTTGGTAGCTCCTAGTAAGAAATAGTTCTCATATAAAACATTATTATAGGCTGTTCACGGTCAAGTGAGCACTTTTGACGCCCTAGTTACTTTTTACTGTTAGCAATTTTTATCAATTAACCACCTTTTTAAATGAATATTGCCATGCAAGTAACAAACATGGTGTGTATATTCCACCGCTCATGGAAATTAACATCTAAGGCTAGAAGAAATATATATTTATTGACTATTATTTCATATTAGAGAGCTTTTAAAAGTGCTCACTTTACTGTGAATAGCCTATACAACTGAGAGCACTCGCATTCGGTGTTTTGTCCTGCGGTGTAATTTTCTAGACTTAGATAAACTTAGTTTGCACGAGGCGGAGGAATATCCTGTAAGTAGAACTTTAGCAGGGCTTCAGGAAAGTTTGAAGTAACCGTGAATCGACTATATATGCTGTCTACGGTTAAATGAGCACTTTCGAAACCAACCTTTTAAAGATGTCACTGCCCTATACCAGCATGTATTTTAACGGTCACACTGGCTGGCATTCGCCGGTTAAGTTGATAACGACGGGGAGAAAGTAGTTCCATCTATAAACGTTGGATTAAAAGTATAAGGAAAATATCTATGAATTCTGAAATAATTTATCTTGTTCTGTGTTTTTTTTTAAATGCATATAAATATGAAATGTAACAAATTTGAACAATATCTATTTTCGAATAATTTCAATAAATTCAGTTTCACCTGACCAATGAATGAATAAAGTGATCTGGTCGACGGCAATGTTAATTACACCTACATATGGTGGAAGAATACGCAACGTGCATAAGCGTACAAGCAGATCTTAAGCAGGGCTTCCAAAAAAAAAAAAAACTCAATTAACATCGGGCGGTTTTTAACAAATTTGTTATTTCTAACAATTCGACAACTTTACGTGACCAGTAACTAGATATTAATTCCTTGGTTTTGTTTCTGTTTACGACGGTCGCCTGTCTATAGCCGTGTTCGCATCTGAGGCCGATATGCGCTGAAGCGATACGGGCTACAATGACACGCACATCAAGTGCGCAAACGTCGCTACGCGCAAAGCTCTGAACATGCGTTCAGTGTTTTCGCTATGTCCCGTATGGAAGAATTTTATTGATGTTTGTCAAGGCTATAAAGCATCTAGGAATATCGGTTACAAGTTTCAAGACATCCTACATGCATGGTGTCCAGCGAACGATCACCGAAAACAGCTGTGCTAGATTCCAAAACAAAAATATCCCAACAGTATTTTTTTTTTCCCGAAAGGCTATATTTTGTGGTTTACTATTTCGTTTGACAAGCATATGGTTCATTGTGCAGCGAATGTTAAGCATGTTCTCAAAAAAGCCAAAATAGGCTACATGCATTTTTTATTTGCAAGAACATCCTTTTATTAGAGGACAGCGGACCTCCAAGTTTTGGAAGAAAATTACGGAGATTATTGATAGTACTACTAACATTGTTACTGAAAATGCCACCTGATAACAAAGTAAAATTACTATTTAAAAATCATGAAGTTAATAATGATCGCCTATCTGTTTCCTTCCTTACAGTAATGTATCAGGAAACGATGAGGTACAGGCTGTTCAAGGTAAAGTGAGCACTTTTGAGGTTCTAGTTACTTCTTCCTTTCAGCCATTTTTCATCCTTTAGCCAACTTTTAAAATAAATATTGCCATGTAAGTAATAAATACAGTGTGTACATTCCACCACACTAGGAAGTTAACGTCTAAGACTAAAATAAAATATATTTATTGACGATTACTCCAAATGAGATGGCTTTCAAAAGTGCTCACTTTACCGTGAATAGCATATACATATCTGCATTGGCCTTTCCCTGGATTTCAAAAGAGAAAACCTTAGCACAGTCGACAGCAATGGAACACACAAACTTCCGGATACGAGAAAGACCGCGGTGGTGTAGTGGTTAGCCCGAGTTCACATCCCGTCGGGGTCATTCCCAGATTTCCGCATGTGGGAATAGTACGGACGACGCTGGTCGGCGGGTTTTCTCGGGGATCTCCCGTTTCCTCTCCTGCTTTCATTCCGACGCTGCTCCATACTCACCCATGGAGGTATTAGTCTATGGAGTGGAAGCCGAGACAAGAAAGTGAAGCCGAAAATGAAAGACAAGGACAGGGCTAGCAGTGGCAAAAAGGAGCATGTTTTACATTGCTTACTATGTAACTTTTACCGCTCGTAACATGGCGGCTGACGTAAACAATCGGCCTGCGCATGCGCAGTTGGAAGAAGTCAGACAAGGCCTCGGCTTCGCTTGATAAACGTGGAGAAGATAGGCTGTTGCCACTCCATCATCTATTACCTCCATGTACTCACCACGCTTCACACTCATTGGTTCACAAGACCTGGATGTTGAGCCGCCCAAATCTGTCCACTGCACTCCGGATAGGAGGCTGTCTGGTGGCATGGACGTAACGCGAATTATGAGAAAGATTTTTACGATTGAGTGCAATCCATTCACAGTTACTTCACACTTTTCTGAAGCCCTGCTAAAGTTATACTTCCGGGATATTCCTCCGCCTCGTACAAACTAAGCTTAGAAAATGACACCAAACAACGACGCACTGATTCCGCGAACAGTCAGTTGTAGTAAAATTTGAATGAGAACTGTTTCTTACTGGGCGCTACCAACACACTTGTTATCTCACTGTTTTCATGCACATATACTATAAAATAAATATTATAATTTATAAACAAAATATAGGCAAAACTTCAATTTAACGAAACATAAGGTCCTTCTATGTTAAGAGAGGTATAAACCGCTTGCGATACATGATATATTTATAAACTAACCAAACCCGTCATACGTGGGGTGATTTTTCAAAGGTTTGATTCAAAATAGTTTGAAGAAATCGCGAATAGACTATATACGTGTATACATTCGGTAAAAAGAAAGCACTCTTCTTCATAATCTGATGACTTGTATTCACTCTACGTAACCCACTAACGGCGAGAGCTGAATTCTTGCTGACACGTGTATTCATGAGTAATACTTCTCATAACCCGAGAACTAACACAATTAAACGACAAAATCCGGAGAACTACCTCAAATATACAACGACAAAACTGCATTAATAAAGCCGCAGATTTGAAATATTTCTGCAATGGATTGGCGATTTTAAAAGATAACCATCTAAACTAATGGTTCACAAAATTACTTAGTACGAAGTGATTTTATACTGGCCGTTCCGCATTTCACAAATTTTGAAATCAATTTCGGTTGCCCGTAGCTTATTGACTCATTTATGTACTTCACTACTGGACCAGAACAAAAATTTCTATGGATTGCGCTTCAAAAGATAAATTAATTTTAAACGATTATACGATTCTGCGAATGTTGATGCTTTATACTTCCGCAGTACTTGATTGTCGTTTAATGACTTCGGCAACTTCAAGACAAAAAATATACTATCCATTATTATTTGCTTCGAAAATTCAACCGCTTTAGGAACATTCTGTAGTACTGGGAAAGGGGGGGGGGGGCACTCACACAATTACTTGCTTAATTGTAAAATAGTGAGACCACAAATTCCAATCGCGAGAAATACTTTTTCCTGGACGTTTGCGTAGTAAAATCGTAAAGGAGAATATGTTTCCGACCCACACTAGTACATTGACGCCATAACCTCATGTTTCTACGAAAACGTCTTCCTTACAGTTGAGTTGCGAAGTTATGGCCGGCGCTTAACATAGAGGTTTTGAGCGCCGTTTCAGTTGAAGTAAGATGCCGATGGAGCAGCGGCGGAATGCTGCGGAAGGAGAAACGGGAGTACCCAAATAAAACCCGCTGGCAGACGGAAACTTGCACCACGTCTCCCACATGTGCAAAACAAAGGTGACCAAGCCGAGAATCGAACCCGCCTCGGCTTGGTGAGAGACGGGTAGCCTTACTTAACACCCCCCGCAGCCAGTCGACACTATTATAGAATGGATGCTGCAGAACTGTAAATTAAAGGCTGTTCACATTCAGTGAGCTCTTTTGAAATGAACCTTAGAAAAAAAAAAAAAAAAAAAAAGGCACTGCCCCTGCCTGCGTCTATTTTGACGGGCGCACTGAGTGACATGCGCCCAGTAAAGTTGGTAATGGTGGATGGGAAGTAGTTCCCTATCTTAACGTCGAATAAAAAGTGGGAAACCATTTGTGATAAGTTATAACATTTATTTCGCTTTATAATTTTTTAAGTTTATAAGAGTAAAAAAAGCAAATAAAAAAAAATTACTTTCCTAATAATTTCACAGTTCCACTTGACCGAAGCATGGATAAAGTGATGAGGCGTATGGCAATGTTAATTTTACAAAAGGTGGAAGGATACACAACGTGCATACAAACAGAACTTAGCAGAGCTTTCAAAAGTGCTCATTTTACTGTGGACAGCCTATAAATTTTTTCATTGCCAAACATTAAGTCTACAGTCAACGAAGAGATAATACTGAAAACAAACGGAAACCACAAAAAAAAAAAAAACAGAGAGCTTAGAATCAACTAATATATTTAAAAGAAAATAACTAATGGCGCCCTTTTAAAAGTGTTAATTTTTTTGAGTGATGTCTTGTTACTAATTATATTTAGGAAACATTTCACTCCCAAAGAATTGTTTCCGTTCTCTGCTACCTTCTCCAACCTATATTTCATGAAAACTAAAATTGCCGAAATACCCATTTTCTCTATCACTTTTAGGTATTAAGTATACCAACTATGTACAGAATTCTAAAGTCCTAAAGGAACGTGCACATATTAATCTTTAATGAAATACAATAAAAATTATATGATCACTGCTGAAATTATGATACATGAGAATTGTTAACCGAAAGCGTATATACCCGCGAGTTTAGAGTCTTGCGAATAGAAGCGATCAAGTATGTTGCATCCGTGCTTATGTCGCCCTTTACGGTCCCACTCTTCTAAGCACTGAATACGAATACTGAACATATTTATTTCGTTTTCTATTTGTATTAAAGCACACACGAGTCGGAAATAGTCTGATGGCATTAAATTGGATGTTCCGAAAAATTTCAGTTTACCTTGATCGAGGCATGAATGCAGGTCACCGGGTTCACAGCGAAGAAACACCAGAGTAAAGTTTACATTTATGAGAAACAAATGTTTTAAAGAAGTTTCTTTAAATGCGATATTTATCCACTCATCAATATTGCTTGTGGTGGGGGAACTACGTGCTGCCCTTTCATTATCTGCAACTTGAGAAACTTTTAACTGCTCCTGCCAGACATGCAACTAGAGAAAAAACAAGTTGGACGAACCGATGCATTCTCTCCTGCGCCGTTGTCCGAGGCGTGCGAGAACGTATGTCCTGCGAACAAAGACTTCAGCGATATCGCGTGAAAGATTGTGACATTTCCACCGACGTAAGAGGAAGCCTGCAAGTTTTGTGCAGGAACGATCCGTCTAATTGTTTGATCAGTGCTTTGGAAAATTGATTGACGCAAGAACAGAGAACGACAGGAAGATAACGCGAGACCCACGACTAACTGAAAAAAATACCAAATAAACTTTCTTGTACATAAATGTTTCTTTTTTAATAATATGCCTCTCTCCAAGGTTTTAACGAACGTCTTGTCCTGAAAAACTGTTTCCCATTCTTCCTGAACATTTTTGCTTTCAACCTTAGAAAACGTAATGTAAAATGAATACTTAAGGGGAATGGTGAATGAAAGCAGTATATTTACCCGATTTTAGATATAAGTCGTTTTCCAAAGGGTTTATCGAAATTGTTGGCTCGACAAGGCGTAAATAATAATTTTCAACCCCTTTTTACGTTGTTAAATATTCACTGCCTTCTTTATTCTGGAAGCACTGATGGAAGAAAATAAATTCTTATCTTCAGTCAGTACTCCGAGAATAACGAACGCAGTGAATTCGTGACAATGTAAGAATGAGCTCAAAACTGTTATTTACGTCTTGTCGAGCCAAAAATTTTGAAAAATCCTCTGTGAAACAAGTTGTGACAAAAATTATTTAACTATACGGTTTTCATGCGCCATTTACCTTAAGGGAATAATATAAACTGTATGTGTATTGACGGCGTCAGGAAACCGATTTCTTTCGCTTCTCGCACACTTACCCAGGAGAAAAAGTCATCCATTTATGAACTAGAGTGTTTAGCGGTAGTTTATGGTATGGACAAATTCAGACAATGCTTGGAACATGCAGAGTTCGTCTTGGAAACTGATAATCAGACGTTGTCGTGGCTTGTGGCTCACCCACAACTGGGAAAAATTGGTTCGTTGGGTTGTTAGTATTGCTTCTTTGAAATTCAGAGTCCAACACATTAGAGGATTACGAAATATTGTGGCTGATACACTCTCTCGTATGTTCGACGATACATCTTGTAATGAAACCGCAGTTATTCCAAATTGTAACCTCTTAGTGAATTTCCCTTTGGCTTGTACCGATATCAAGGAACATCAAGAGAAAGATCAGGATTTAAAATAAATCATCTCAAATTTGAAGTCAGGTCTTGAACAAAAACCGTACTTCCTATCCAAAGATGTATCGTGTTGTAAATCTAGGGATAGTCTTAAACGTGCGGTGTTGCCGAGCCATCTCAAACTCGTGGTTTTTGAATATTTTAACTCTTCACCACTTGGTGTCCATTTAGGAGCCCGTAAAACGATTCAGGCCATTAGAAAATATTTCATCTGGAAAGACATGGATGTCGAAATTGCAGAATGCATCAAATGTTGTAAGTTGTGTGCTTTGAACAAACCTGCTCAAAACACACATTCGGGTCTCATGTCATCAGAGATTGCCGAGAAGCCCATGCTTTTCATTGATTTTGTCAGCCCATTTCTTAGAAGCAGGTTTGATAATAATATGTTATTCATTTGTGTTGACGCGCTTCCTAAATTTGTATCAACTGTTCGGGCCTTGTAAACCCGTTCCCCCCCCCCCTCTCAATTTATTGGGTGTACCCACATCTGTTGTATCTGATAATGGTTCACAATTCACTTCCAAAATTTTTTGTTACATGTGTTTTTTATTTGGCATTCGCCACATCACGTTGTCTCCGTACAACCCACCCCCTTCGCATGTGGAGCGTTTTAACAAGAACCTTCGTTCGGCCCTTCTAATCTTTCATGCGTTGGATCATTCAATTTGGGATAGGAATCTCCATTGGTTGCAAATTGCATTCTGTTTTTCTAAACATGAGACACATAAGAATACTCCATTTAACCTTGTCTTTACTTATCTACCCAATAATCCTTTGTCGAATTTGTGGAGTTTGGATGATTTGTTGCCGGACAATACTAAGGATATCCATCAGGTCTGGGCAGCAGCCCTTAAAAACCTCAAGAAATCTCATTTTAGAAGTAATGTTAAATATGATAAGGATAGGGTTGACAATTCATTTTGTGTGGGTGATTTAGTTCTTTGCAAATCTCACCTCGTCAGCAGTGCAGTCGAGAAGAGAATGGCTAAGCTTTTGTTCCGTTTGACTGGTCCTTACCAGATCCAGCGTTTTCTGATGCCAGTCACTGCAAGTCTTGCCAACCCTAATTCTGGAAATATATAACGAGAGCACACATCTCTCATTTGAAAAGATTTCATGTGTCCAAGTAAATTTTGTGGGTTGTACATGTCTAGGAGCTGCATGCCCTAGCTCTAGTTTATTCTTTTGTAATAATTTTGTTGGCCTGGCCAGGCAGTCATGTTTAGTCAGGGGCCTAACCCTCCCCAACTTGTGAAAAATTCTTTGACCTTGACTTGGTTAGACAAGTGGTCTGATAACCCACTAGTATGAGTCATTTTGAGGTCATTCTTATTTTTGCGCTATATAATTGCAAAAATCCTAGGTGGTAATTTAAGTCATTTGAATGATGGGTTAAGAATTTTTTTTTATCATATCTAAACTTGGGGATTTTGTAAAATATATTTTCTTTACCTTTGGCATGGGTAATAATCTATATTTTATGAGTGAATTCGTGGATTTTACTTTGGGTTTTTCTCTTCTGGGCGTTTTCTTCTCTTGTTTGAGGCTACTTTGGGTTGTTTGTGGTTGTTGTCTAGTAACAAGTAATTTATTTTAATTTTGTAGTGACACTTTAACTTCGGGCTATACTCTCTATGAGCATATCGTGTTGTATGTTCTAGTGATCTTTCTCACCATGTTGTTTACCTACGTCGTAGTTTTCGCTGTCGCCAGCGCAGCTTTGGCCTCAGTCTCCGTCATACCGTTGGACTCAGCGGTGGTTTTTGAGCGTGAGGAGGACCACATTTTTTCGGACAATACCTTTTCTATCGTGCTGCACTTTTACTTGATATCCTTAGACAATCAATGCAATGAACTCCATGAGATGATTGAAACCATCGTGTCTGTTCGTCAGTAAAAACCAAAGGATTCAGGCGATACGTCGTCTTTTGAGCTGAATTTTGATCACATTATTATCCATTTGAAGAGTTGTTTCCCCACCTTCCAATCTGAAGTGCAGACATTTATCTAATTGTTGCCGTCCCGGGCAAAGCGAGCATTAATTGGTTCAGGGGGAAAAATTTTTAAAACTGTGTATGGAACTTTGGACAGTGACGATCTTTCAGTTTTGGAGCAACGTTTAGACTCCTTAAGAGACAGTCAAGATGACGTTTCAATTAGTGTAGCCAACCAGATCATTCTGAAAAAAATTTGGAAGACAGAGTAATCAACAACACTGTGTACATCAAAAAATCGTGTAAACTATATTTGGAACACTATAATACCCTATTAAAAAATATTTCTTTTGCACTTCATGACAGTCTTTATGCTATGTTTATTTTGAGTTATCGCATAGATTTAAATTGTATGCTACTTAGAGTAAGTGACACGCCATTGAAACCAACGAGTGCAGATTCCTTTATTAGTATTCTGAAACACATCCAGTGATCTCTTACATTGCCTTTATACATGTTAGCACCTGTTGTACATGAGAATTTGTACATGTACTATGGCTTAAGCAATGTCCAGGCTGTTGTGTATAACTCATCCCTGAATGTGGTGATCAACATCCTACCAGCAATCAAATATAGTTTATTTGAGAAATGCCATATCTATCCTTTTCCATTTCTTTTTCCAAAGTTGAATCAACATCTTCATTTTCATGTAGTAGAGTACTTAATTGTTAGTTTGGACAGGAAACATTTTTCATCTGTCAATCTCCATTCCCTTAGCAAGTGCAACACCCTTTGCCTCGCAACTCTCCCATTTTTTGATGCTCATGTAGATAACAGCGAGTTCAATATTTTTTTTGGAAGAGCATATTTTGATTTTTGTGACGATTCTGTGATTGATTTAATACATCCATATTTAATAAAAACTAATTTACGTTGGATTTTTTCTACAAACGACACTTTAGATGACACATTTTTGTGTAGGTCTACCACTGACACTTTTTCGCCTTTCACCCTAATCTTATAAGATTCTGGCGTGATTAGCAATGGATCTCACTGTAATCTGATGAGCCCGTCCTTCAGAACTTTCAGTATGGTTAATGCTGCTCTTCAATATAACATGTCTTTGCCTATTATTCACATTCCCAATCTGGTAGCTAAACTTTCCCATGTTGATGTTTTAATTTTTCCTAACTTAACCATGAAATACTCTCTTATCAAAGAATTAGATAACCTTGTAGCATCACGTCCTCAAGGTGCAAATTTTCATGATGTCCTGCACCTATTAAGCTCTCGTCCTTTTCCTCCTTCCACCTAACCAGATCTTATCGCCAGTACAGTGTCTCCAGTCGCTGTACTTTGTTGTGTGTCCATTGTTGTATTTTGTTTGAAATCCAAATTCTTTAAGAGAACCAGTCCACCCTCTGCACAACCTGCGGTTGTTCCCGAAGGTTGCGTGATGCTTCCGTTATCCCCTCCCACTACTTCACCTGAGTGTTAGTTTCCGTTTATTATACGTAAGTAATTGGAGTCTTCTTACCGTTTGTGTGTGTGTGTGTGTGTGTGTGTGTGTGTGTGTGTGGTTGCTATGTTTGTTGGGTCACGTCCTGCTCCCTGCAGCCCCGCTTAAGGGGGAGGGGGGAGTGTGTCACACCTTTGACACGCTCTTTTGTTTGCCTTATTTTGTGCAATTTTTAGTTTTTTTTTTTGTATATTTCTTTTCTAGGAATATGTTTATTTGTTTGTTTGGCAAAACCGGTGTTCAGTTCAGACACTTCATTTGCTTGTGATTTTTTGTAGTAATCTTAGTAATTCGTACTCACTTTTAATTTATGATAAAGGATGTTCACTGTAAAATGAGCACATTTTAAGGCCCTTATAAATATTTCCTTTCATCCAATTTCCATATTCCTGCTGCTCATTAATATAAACATTGCAATTTAACCAATAAACATAGCGAATACATTCCACCATCCTCAAAATTTAAATCCTGATGCGACAATAAGATATATTTATCAGTGGTTAATGCCAGTTGGAAGGGCCTTAAAAAGTACTCACTTTACCATGAACAGCCTATAGTCACTGTTACTGTGACCCAGTAAGTTATTCTGGTATTTATATTAACTGTTCATCAACATTTATGCCATAATATTTGTTATTCTGCATAATTTTTCATGTTTGTAATTTGTCTTGTCAATTTATTTTTATTGGCCAGAATTTAGGTAAAGTTTTCTGCATCTAATGTTTCTTGCATTTTAACAAAATATCGTGTATGTCATTAATTGCTTAAGTATCGGCAATGATACAATATAAAAATATGTCACGTTTAATGTGGAATTCCATTCTCAGAATTTTGTACTAATTAAAAATATTACTAATTGTTTACCTTCCTTTGTCAGTTCGTTAAATTTAAATCACGTAACTATTTACATTATTTTAGCAACTTGTTATGTATCGATAGTAGCCATAAAGAATCGATATTTGGTCTACGACCACTTCCGCCGGTCACGTTTCCGCCTTCTTCCTCCTTAACAAATGACGTCACACGTTTCTGAAAATTGTTCTCAACTGCATCTCCATGATCCTTCGATAAACTAGCACTTTCGCCGCATTTGCGGTTCCCGTGTGGGCCTAACTCTAACATGGTCTAAGATGTGATGAACCTGTTTTTGGTGTCCATCCTCGCTATCATCATGGATTGATAGCTCTTCTAATTTCCAAGGACCGCCCAGGGCTGCGGGCGTGTTCCTACAGCTGCTTTCAGGCCAAAATGTTTTTTGATACTTCGCATGAGCATCCATTAACCAATTTATTAATTTTGAACTGTTCGGTGTCCGCAGTCTGACGCTATTTTTGGAACTTTCGTTCGGCATTTACGGCTTTTATTTGTACTTTTGCACATTAAAAATAATAACAAAAAGAGTAGAAAATGTAACTACAAATTAATGGAAAGTCTGTTCAGTTCTGGGCTTTTGCCACTTTAACCTTCAAGAATATGTAACTTAAAATATAATTTTTTAAAAATCTGGATTCCATTTCTAGAGACTCATAATATTAAAAGTACTTGATATTATTATGTAGGTAACTAGGTAACTTACCTACTGAACAAGAGTTTTATGAAGGTGTTTTTTATAACAGAGCTTTATTTTGTTTCAATAATTAAAGAGTGTCACTACGACATCTTATTATTTATTTATTTAGTTAAATTTGATCACCTTTTAGCACTTACCTTAAATTTTTAAAATCGTAATTTTAAACTTGTTTTTCAATGCAGACAAAACTATTCATTGTGAAAGTGAATGTAAGTTTCTCGAACTGGGTTAGTCTTCGGCCCTGTGTCTTATGTACTAACCATTGGTAATCCCCACTCGACACAACTGGTTCACTATGTAATTTGTGGTGTGCTGAACGGGGTCGTTGGGAACAAGGTAAATTCTAGGGTATTTGCCTTATGGTGTTTTCCTCCCGAGGCCGTGTGTACCACACATGGTAGCAGAGTGTGGTTGTGTCAGAGAGGGATTACTCATGCATGCTTTCTGCATGTTGCCTTACCCTTTTGTGTGGCTTACCGGTTATTTTTTTTTTTTTTTGCTGGCGTGGCATCCGGAACATGGACTCCACACACAAAGTAATTTTTAGTAAATTTTAAGGTTTATTTGTTTTGTGTTTTCTTGTAACAATTTGTGTATTTTTTTTGTGTATTGTATGATCCCTGTTGTGTCACTTTTCGCCATGGCTGCTATTGTCCCTGAGTTTCTGTTGAAAGATGAAATAACCTATGAGTGCGCTGTTCGGGGGTCCAACCTCCTGAACCCATGGTCATGGCATGTTAAAGTACCCTTCGCGCGGCACTCAATACTGGCACTTCTATAACCGAGGAGTATTTTTCTGACATAAATATTGAGAACTAGTATTGCGTGGGTCGCGAAAATTATTTACCTTCAGGAAATAGCTGAAAACCTTGACGATGACTCTAGTCCTACTAAGTATCCCCGATTTTTTAAAAGCCGGCTTACTCATCTCATTACTAGGGCAAACAATTTGCTCACTTTATGTCCTGACAAAATTTCAGAAGCTCAGTCCTAATCTTTGGAAAATGTCATTGCGCAGTCAATTACCTTTTTTGAACTTGTGAATAATATAGAAGCAGGTGAAGTGCAAAAAACTTCCCACCATCGTGATGTTGTCACTGTTGCCACAGTCAGTGAACAGCTGGCTAACCTGAGCTGCAGTACTGCCACCACCATTTCACCACCCACACCTGGGCTGAGCGGTTTAGTCACTTTGCCCTCCATTTCCCAACCTCATCCACTGGTCACTTTTTCCTCTACCTCAGCACACATCCCCACCACATCCTCTCCTACTCATCTCCACTCTGTTTTTGCCACCACTTCACTCATGACACCCTCGGTGACACCAACCTCTCAACCCCTGGCATCACATACTTTTGGCAAAATTACCATCCATTGGAGCGTATGTTGCATGATTTCCCTGTTACAGATGGTTTACACGTTCAGAAATTTATTGATTTTTGAAACTTATTGTAAAATTGCACCAAAGTAATACTGCCCCTGAACATCAACTTTTGGAAATTATTTATCCATTCACGTAGGGTCCATTCAGTGAAAGAACCAGGCAGGCCATTTTAAATCACCTCACCTTTGATCAGTATCATGCAGACATACTTCACTATCTCATCCCATCCCGATTACTCACATAGTTGCAGTCACGCATGTTCAACAGACTACAGTAGTATAATGATAGCCTGTCAGTCTATGTTAGTAGTATTAGGGAAGCTGCAGTGATACTGTGCCTAAACTTATCTGAAAGTGAGATTGTAAACAACATTCTAGAAGGCTTGGAGCCCCAGGATCGTTCGCGCCTAGCTTTTCTAGGTAAGCCAAACACATTTTCTGAGCTAGACCGCATTTGCATTTAGACCGCATTTGCATTTACTCGCAAAACATTAGGTATGTAGACCAGCAACAAGGCAAATTTTCTGCCCCAGACTATCATCGTAAGACGCCCGGTCCCATTGTTGTCAAGAAAAGTAATCCATGTGGTCCTGACACTAATGCTGCACGTACAAGTAATACCAGTAGGGGAAATAATAAAATTGTTACCCCAACTGCTTTTCACAGTGACCCACGAGCATGTTTTTACTGCAAAGTAACTGGTCATTAGATAGCTCATTTTCTCAAGCTCTTAGCAGAAAACAAGTCCCGCTGGGACGAAAAGTGAGTGTTCCTTCCCACAATGTTAGCAACAGTACAAATTCACAGGTCAATGCTCGCATAGTAAGGACTATTAATCTGCGACACCGCTTCCAACATCTTTTTCGGCCCTTACGACGCTGGTATCCCTAAAACTCAGCATAACTCCCTTCAAGTGAATTTTTCCAATGTTGTAGGTGTCCAGAAATTACCCATGCCTCGCGTTCAAGTGAATTTGGATCCGTTGTCAGTTCAAGCTCTAGTAGATTATTTCCGGTGGACTTTTTAATCTTTTGAAAGAATTAAAATTAGTAAAATCTGTTGAGTCTCCAGAAATTAAGTGTCATACTGCTTCTAGTAAGGCATTGCACATTTTGTGCTCTGTTAAGTTTAAATTAAAAATTGGATGTTTATCATGGGTTCATGAATGTTTAGTTTCAGATAAACTTTTTTTACCTTTTATTTTGGGAGCTGACTTTATGGCTTTTACTGGGCTCATTTTGGACATGCAAGTACAATACAGTTTCTCTAAATTTTGCACTAGTGAAAAAATTGTTTCTGTTGGTGTGACCAACGTCAACATCCCTTGTCAGAGGTTAATATTGAGCCGAGCCCATTTTGTCTGTGGTCCCTTTTGTGCATTTGGAACCCCAACGACATGTTGTCATTCAAAATTTTTGCAATCCATTTCCTAAAGTACTTACTCCAGAATTAGGTCTTACCGATCTTTTAGAACATGAAATTAAGATAGACTAAGGGTATGTCACTAGCCACCCTTATAGGCTAGCAACTCCCAAGATGGAGATTTTGAGGGAACAGGCATAGGAACTACTAAAAAGGGAGTAATTGAAACCTCCACATTCCAATATGCAAGTCCAGCGGTTTTGGTTCTTAAACCCGACAATAAACATAGAATAGTTATTGATTACCTTAAGGTTAACAATAAAAATTTAAATTGAGTCTGTCCCACTTCCTGACCTACATTCGGCATTTAATTGGTTTGGTAAAGCTAAATCTTTCACCACTATTGATCTCAACTCAGCTTATCGCCATATTCCGTTATCTAAAAATTTCAAACCAATTACAAGTTCTTGTGTACCTTGGAATTTGTATCAGTTCACTCGTGTACCTTTTGGATTGGCCACTAGTGCCCAAGTTCTCACGCGTTTGACTGACAAAGTATTCCATGATGTGAAATTGAAGTATGTGTACAACTATTCGGATGGCCTGGTGATATACTCCGAGTCATTTGAACAACATTTACAACATTTGAGAGAAGTTCTTCTTTGTTTACAAAAAAAAAAACAGGTCTGACCGTTAACCCTAAGAAGGTTAAGTTTGCTGTTCAAGAAATTTTCTTTATCGGCCATAGAATTTCGGCACAAGGTGTCTCCATTGATCCTGAACAAACCACAGGTATTAGAAATTTTCCCCCACCTCAGGATGTTAAGGGCATTGCCCGTTTTATCGGCATGGTTCAGTTTTTTTGGCAAGTTTATTCCCCACCGAGCTGAAAAGGCAGCCCCACTTAATCGTTTGCGTAAGAAATCAGTAGCGTTTGTATGTGGCGAAGAACAACAGAAAGCTTTCGATAAACTCAAAAATCATATTATGAACTCTCATGTTCTTAGGATGCCCGATATTTCAAAATAATTAATTCTGCAGACGGACACTTCCAGTTTGGCAGTGAGAGCGGTCCTGTGTAAAGAATTTGACGGCGTCAGGAAACCGATTTCTTTCGCTTCTCGCACACTTACACCCCAGGAGAAAAAGTCATCCATTTATGAACTAGAGTGTTTAGCGGTAGTTTATGGTATGGACAAATTCAGACAATGCTTGGAACATGCAGAGTTCGTCTTGGAAACTGATAATCAGACGTTGTCGTGGCTTGTGGCTCACCCACAACTGGGAAAAATTGGTTCGTTGGGTTGTTAGTATTGCTTCTTTGAAATTCGGAGTCCAACACATTAGAGGATTACGAAATATTGTGGCTGATACACTCTCTCGTATGTTCGACGATACATCTTGTAATGAAACCGCAGTTATTCCAAATTGTAACCTCTTAGTGAATTTCCCTTTGGCTTGTAACGATATCAAGGAACATCAAGAGAAAGATCAGGATTTAAAATAAATCATCTCAAATTTGAAGTCAGATCTTGAACAAAAACCGTACTTCCTATCCAAAGATGTATCGTGTTGTAAATTTCGGGATAGTCTTAAACGTGCGGTGTTGCCGAGCCATCTCAAACTCGTGGTTTTTGAATATTTTAACTCGTCACCCCTTGGTGTCCATTTAGGAGCCCGTAAAACTATTCAGGCTATTAGAAAATATTTCATCTGGAAAGACATGGATGTCGAAATTGCAGAATGCGTCAAATGTTGTAAGTTGTGTGCTTTGAGCAAACCCGCTCAAAACACACATTTGGGTCTCATGTCATCAGAGATTGTCGAGATGCCCATGCTTTTCATTGATTTTGTCAACCCATTCCCTAGAATCAGGTTTGATAATAATATGTTATTCGTTTGTGTTGACGCGCTTCCTAAATTTGTATCGCTCATCCCTATATGAAAAGCTGATGCAGTATAACTGTTCGGGCCTTGTAAACCCGTCCCCCCCCCCTCTCAATTTATTGGGTGTACCCACATCTGTTGTATCTGATAATGGTTCACAATTCACTTCCAAAATTTTTTGTTACGTGTGTTTTTTATTTGGAATTCGCCACATCACGTTGTCTCCGTACAACCCACCCCCTTCGCATGTGGAGCGTTTCAACAAGAACCTTCTTTCGGCCCTTCTAATCTTTCATGCGTTGGATCATTCAATTTGGGATAGGAATCTCCATTGGTTGCAAATTGCATTCAGTTTTTCTAAACATGAGACACATAAGAATACTCCATTTAACCTTGTCTTTACTTATCTACCCAATAATCCTTTGTCGAATTTGTGGAGTTTGGATGATTTGTTGCCGGATAATACTAAGGATATCCATCAGGTCTGGGCAGCAGCCCTTAAAACCCCCAAGAAAGCTCATTTTAGAAGTAATGTTAAATATGATAAGAATAGGGTTGACAATTCATTTTGTGTGGGTGATTTAGTTCTTTGCAAATCTCACCTCGTCAGCAGTGCAGTCGAGAAGAGAATGGCCAAGCTTTTGTTCCGTTTGACTGGTCCTTACCAGATCCAGCGTTTTCTGATGCCAGTCACTGCCAGTCTTGCCAACCCTAATTCTGGAAATATATAACGAGAGCACACATCTCTCATTTGAAAAGATTTCATGTGTCCAAGTAAATTTTGTGGGTTGTAAATGTCTAGGAGATGCATGCCCTAGCTCTAGTTTATTCTTTTGTAATAATTTTGTTGGCCTGGCCAGGCAGTCATGTTTAGTCAGGGGCCTAACCCTCCCCAACTTGTGAAAAATTCTTTAACCTTGACTTGGTTAGACAAGTGGTCTGATAACCCAATAGTATGAGTCATTCTGAGGTCATTCTTATTTTTGAGCTAAATAATTGCAAAAATCCTAGGTGGTAATTTAAGTCCTTTGAATGATGGGTTAAGAATTTTTTTTATCATATCTAAACTTGGGGATTTTGTAAAATATATTTTCTTTACCTTTGGCATGGGTAATAATCTGTATTTTATGAGTGAATTCGTGGATTTTACTTTGGGTTTTTCTCTTCTGGGCGTTTTCTTCTCTTGTTTGAGGCTACTTTGGATTGTTTGTGGTTGTTGTCTAGTAACAAGTAATTTATTTTAATTTTGTAGTGACACTTTAACTTCGGGCTATACTCTCTATGAGCATATCGTGTTGTCTGTTCTAGTGATCTTTCTCACCATGTTGTTTACCTTCGTCGCAGTTTTCGCTGTCGCCAGCGCAGCTTTGGCCTCAGTCTCCGTCATACCGTTGGACTCAGCGGTGGCTTTTGAGCGTGAGGAGAACCTCCTTTTTCGGACAATACCTTTTCTATCGTGCTGCACTTTTACTTGATATCCTTAGACAATCAATGCAATGAACTCCATGAGATGATTGAAACCATCGTGTCTGTTCGTCAGTAAAAACCAAAGGATTCAGGCGATACGTCGTCTTTTGAGCTGAATTTTGATCACATTATTATCAATTTGAAGAGTTGTTTCCGCACCTTCTAATCTGAAGTGCAGACATTTATCTAATTGTTGCTGTCCCGGGCAAAGCGAGCATTAATTGGTTCAGGTGGAAAAAATTTTAAAACTGTGTATGGAACTTTGGACAGTTACGATCTTTCAGTTTTGGAGCAACGTTTAGACTCCTTAAGAGACAGTCAAGATGACGTTTCAATTAGTGTAGCCAACCAGATCATTCTGAAAAAAATTTGGAAGACAGAGTAATCAACAACACTGTGTACATCAAAAAATCGTGTAAACTATATTTGGAACACTATAATACCCTATTAAAAAATATTTCTTTTGCACTTCATGACAGTCTTTATGCTATGTTTATTTTGAGTTATCGCATAGATTTAAATTGTATGCTACTTAGAGTAAGTGACACGCCATTGAAACCAAGGAGTGCAGATTCCTTTATTAGTATTCTGAAACACATCCAGTGATCTCTTACATTGCCTTTATACATGTTAGCACCTGTTGTACATGAGAATTTGTACATGTACTATGGCTTAAGCAATCTCCAGGCTGTTGTGTATAACTCATCCCTGAATGTGGTGATCAACATCCCACTAGCAAACAAATATAGTTTATTTGAGAAATACCATATCTATCCTGTTCCATTTCTTTTTCCAAAGTTGAATCAATATCTTCATTTTCATGTAGTAGAGTACTTAATTGTCAGTTTGGACAGGAAACATTTTTCATCTGTCAATCTCCATTCCCTTAGCAAGTGCAACACCCTTTGCCTCGCAACTTTCCCATTTTTTTTATGCTCATGTAGATAACAGCGAGTTCAATATTTTTTTTGGAAGAGCATATTTTGATTTTTGTGACGATTCTGTGATTGATTTAATACTTCCATATTTAATAAAAACTAATTTACGTTTAATTTTTGCTACAAACGACACTTTAGATGTCACTTTTTTGTGTAGGTCTACCACTGACACCTTTTCGCCTTTCACCCTAACCTTATAAGATTCTGGCGTGATTAGCAATGGATCTCACTGTGATCTGATGAGCCCCTCCTTCAGAACTTTCGGTATGGTTAATGCTGCTCTTCAATATAACATGTCTTTGCCTATTATTCACATTCCCAAACTGGTAGCTAAACTTTCCCATTTTAATGTTTTAATTTTTCCTAACTTAACCATGAAATACTCACTTATCAAAGAATTAGATAACCTTGTAGCATCACGTCCTCAAGGTGCAAATTTTCATGATGTCCTGCACCTATTACGCTCTCGTCCTTTTCCTCCTTCCACCTACCCAGATCTTATCGCCAGTACAGTGTCTCCAGTCGCTGTACTTTGTTGTGTGTCCATTGTTGTATTTTGTTTGAAATCCAAATTTTTTAAGAGAACCAGTCCACCCCCTGCACAACTTGCGGTTGTTCCCGAAGGTTGCGTGATGGTTCCTTTATCCCCTCCCACTACTTCACCTGAGTGTTAGTTTCCGTTTATTATACTTAAGTAGTTGGAGTCTTCTTACCGTTTGTGTGTGTGTGTGTGTGGTGCCTATGTTTGTTGGGACACGTATTGCTCCCTGTAGCCCCGCTTAAGGGGGAGGGGGCAGCGTGTCACACCTTTTGCGACACGTGCTTTTGTTTGCCTTATTTTGTGCAATTTTTAGTTTTTTTTTTTTTTTTTGTATATTTCTTTTCTAGGAATATGTGTGTTTGTTTGTTTGGCAAAACCGGTGTTCGGTTCAGCCACTTCATTTGCTTGTGATTTTTTGTAGTAATCTTAGTAATTCGTACTCACTTTTAATTTATGATAAAGGATGTTCACTGTAAAGCGAGCACATTTTAAGGCCCTTATAAATTTTTCCTTTCATCCAATCTCCATATTCCTGCTGCTCTTTAATATAAACATTGCAATTTAACCAATAAACACAGCGAATACATTCCACCATCCTCAAAATTTAAATCCTGATGCGGCAATAAGATATATTTATCAGTGGTTAATGCCAGTTGGAAGGGCCTTAAAAAGTACTCACTTTACCATGAACAGCCTATAGTCACTGTTACTGTGACCCAGTAAGTTATTCTGGTATTTATATTAACTGTCATCAACATTTATTCCATAATATTTGTTATTCTGCATAATTTTTCATGTTTGTAATTTGTCTTGTCAATTTATTTTTATTGGCCAGAATTTAGGAAAAAAGTTTTCTGCATCTAATGTTTCTTGCATTTTAACAAAATATCGTGTATGTCATTAATTGCTTAAGTATCGGCAATGATACAATATAAAAATATGTCACGTTTAATGTGGAATTCCATTCTCAGAATTTTGTACTAATTAAAAATATTACTAATTGTTTACCTTCCTTTGTCAGTTCGTTAAATTTAAATCACGTAACTATTTACATTATTTTAGCAACTTGTTATGTATCGATAGTAGCCATAAAGAATCGATATTTGGTCTACGACCACTTCCGCCGGTCACGTTTCCGCCTTCTTCCTCCTTAACAAATGACGTCACACGTTTCTGAAAATTGTTCTCAACTGCATCTCCATGATCCTTCGATAAACTAGCACTTTCGCCGCATTTGCGGTTCCCGTGTGGGCCTAACTCTAACATGGTCTAAGATGTGATGAACCTGTTTTTGGTGTCCATCCTCGCTATCATCATGGATTGATAGCTCTTCTAATTTCCAAGGACCGCCCAGGGCTGCGGGCGTGTTCCTACAGCTGCTTTCAGGCCAAAATGTTTTTTGATACTTCGCATGAGCATCCATTAACCAATTTATTAATTTTGAACTGTTCGGTGTCCGCAGTCTGACGCTATTTTTGGAACTTTCGTTCGGCATTTACGGCTTTTATTTGTACTTTTGCACATTAAAAATAATAACAAAAAGAGTAGAAAATGTAACTACAAATTAATGGAAAGTCTGTTCAGTTCTGGGCTTTTGCCACTTTAACCTTCAAGAATATGTAACTTAAAATATAATTTTTTAAAAATCTGGATTCCATTTCTAGAGACTCATAATATTAAAAGTACTTGATATTATTATGTAGGTAACTAGGTAACTTACCTACTGAACAAGAGTTTTATGAAGGTGTTTTTTATAACAGAGCTTTATTTTGTTTCAATAATTAAAGAGTGTCACTACGACATCTTATTATTTATTTATTTAGTTAAATTTGATCACCTTTTAGCACTTACCTTAAATTTTTAAAATCGTCATTTTAAACTTGTTTTTCAATGCAGACAAAACTATTCATTGTGAAAGCGAATGTAAGTTTCTCGAACTGGGTTAGTCTTCGGCCCTGTGTCTTATGTACTAACCATTGGTAATCCCCACTCGACACAACTGGTTCATTATGTGTTGCACGGGTTCGTTGTGAGCAAGGTAAGTTCTAGGGTATTTGCCTTATGGTGTTTTTCTCCCGATGACCTGTGTAGCACATAGGAGGTTTGGAGGCTCGAGATAAGTATTTGAAATAAACTATGCTCATCCACCGGTATGTCGTTTGTGGGAATTTCAAACATCGAATCTGTGCGTAAAAGGAATACGCCTTTAGGTAGACATAGTTATGTGACGTGGGAATTTATACGCCGGATGATAAAATTAAATTTGGGAAATAATGGGAATTTTATTCCTGAAAATAATATCCCACCCAAAGAATGGGTTTTCATTCTTTGTCATAAGCGATTAGCCAAATAAAATTAAATAAGAAAGTATATTTTTTAATAGGCTAAATTTATTTAAAACATGTCATTACTTTTAAAGTTGTATTAATTTTTCTAAACTAGCATTATTTTGTGTGATAATATTTAATATTATTCATAATCTGTTAAATGTGCCATCTACCTTATAGAAGCAGATGTTTGAAAGCAGATTTTTTTTGTAGTGTTATGTTTTACTCGTTGTTACAGCACCGGAATTCTATAGCTAATACTGCCTAACTGTAATCAAGGTACTTCTAGTAATAAGCTCTAAAATAATATTCACGAAAAAAGGAAGCAATTTAAAAACCACAATTTTTATCCCTTCTGATATGTGTCAATCAGTGTCAGGTGTTTCTAACAAAGGTTTAAAAAAAATCATTAATGGAACATTTGAAATTGATCACCTGACAACTTTAGATAGTGTATTAGTGCCTAAAAATGGACCATAACTTCTGAAATTATTCTAATTTCGCTGGGATGTTTCAAAGATATAATTGACCAAGCGGATGTAGGAGAATTTGTTAAACAATTATAATTTTCATAAAAAAACTCTGCAGTTTTCCTACAATGTGAAAATTACTAGGGAAATTTCCGGGGAAAACACTCATAAAATATTTTGCTTGGTAAGAATCCCATTTCTAGATCGATAACACGGCAGGCAAATCACAAATACTTGTTGCGTTCTCGCAGGCGCTTTCATCCATTGTCCGACCCCGATTACCTTTTGAGTGATGTTCTTACGGAGTACGTTATTTATACATGGTGTTACTTTGTTTTTCTGTCTTCCTTTCCACTCGTTGAAATTCGCCTCGTTTATCCGCGTAACATAACACTGTACTGTGATGCTGACTACTTCCTTCGAAGAACCGAACATTTGTTTCTCTCGCTCTTCGTCCAGTTTGTTCCAATAACATTCCACGCTTCAGAACAGTTACGGATAAACATCCGAAGTCTCCAGTAGCACTTTATACCGCTTGCAAGAAACGTCTTTTTAATAGCGCTATCGCAGCAATAAGATTAAATCGTTCTGTGCTAAGCGAACAATTTTAAGTTTTATTCTATCGACAAGAAACTTTTTCCCAGGATTTCAAGTTACAAAATTAGTGGCGTGAATGATATTTAGAGAAAATTTATTTCGATTCATTTAAAAGTTTTCCAGATATTGATGAAAATAACCCCTCTAGTAACGTAATGATAGAACGGGAACTCATAACAACGTGGACAGAATATAGATACACTAAAATTGTATTGTCGAACTATAACCGTTATGCAACGTTTGTAAAGCCCAAGCTTTTGCAGCTAGATTAAATCCCCAGCCACGATAAACAGTATCATACGGAGATATGTGTATGCGTATCGTTTCCGTTAAGGAAAGACGCCAGCAACCCACGCACTCTGGAAAACATTTACAGTGATATTCATTTTGTTAATTTGGCCCGAATCACAGCGTGTTAATTTCAACATATTGAACCGTGCACATAAGTGATTCAGCTATCGTGATCATTTTAAGCATCTTCAGTAATCAATATAAGTTACTTTACACAGTTATAGCGCATGAAAGTGAGCCCCAGATTATATTTTAGAATCGGTATTTTAAAATTAGGAAGTTAATGAATCGTTACAATTTATTCCTCAAAAGTCGTTGTGATAAACCAGGTTCGTTAAGGGATGGAGGTCATAATTAAATAAAATAGTTAATTATATTTTTCTAATTCCATTTACGATAACAACATGCAAAATTCTCTCTAGTCAACATCTCACAATACATTGATATCGCTTGCTGTTTACAATCATGACTCCAATCAATACAATTTACAGTTACCTTAAAGAAATTAACGCAATCAAATAATAAATAATCAGTCCCAATAGACGTATCAAAATCTATTCATAATTCTGATAGATTTTATGCCCATATTTAACTGTTCCGATATTTACAATAAAATCAGTATTACGTGTTCATTCAGTCCCAGTTCAGTCCAGTCCAGTCCGCAATGTTCTAAGAGTTCTCCGAACGCACTCTCACGCACAGTAGCCTTCCCTAGTCGGGTTTCGCGCTCTCTCGTCCATTCTCACCACGAACAACTCATCCGCTGCCGTCATATCACGGTACTTTCTTAACTTCGCTCCCGCACTCGGCCAGATGGCCCTTCTCCAGACTCTCTGGCAGTCCAGCTGTGGCTTGTATTTATAGTGTCGTAGGGCATCACCCAGAAATTTTGCTAAACACGCGTTGCGCCGAGGGTCCATATTCCCAGAATATTCTTGCACTTCCTCTGCATTTTTCGGCTTCTCCAATAGGGGGAGGAGGGGCTGTGATGCAAGCCAGGCCTCACCGCTGTTAATCATTCCCCTGCTTGCCCGGGGGGGAGGGGTCGAGGAGAAAGCGAACGCATCTGCCTGGAGAGGGGAGGGCGTAGTTGAGCACTCCCCCCCCCCCCCACCACAAAGACACTAACCATACACATAACGGGAGCTCGCGGCTGGTGCGAACTACAGTGAGAAACAGAATTTTACCTTCTTTTGCCTTCGAGCCTTACTAGTGTGAAGGTTGAGCGATGAACTTATGACTACGGGATAAAAACCGCGACTGAAGAAACAAGGTTTGAGTACATTGCAGCTGTTTTGCGTTTGAGCGCCCTTTTAAAATTAACCTTCGAAATAAAAACTCCTACTTATAATTGAATTAATTAAACGAACACGCCGGCTGGCAGTAGCTCCACAAAATTTGTTAATAATACAGAAAAAGAAGCTCCGTGTTTTATGAAACATTTTATTAAAAGTTGTATTAAAAGAATAATGTCAACATTTTTGGCAGTAGTTTTTATCTATTTATCGCACATCAGAGCAAAAATTTGTATATGAGTATAATATTTACATACCGAAAATAAACCCCTACGTTCGTAAGGTCAACGCCTGAATTGGCATTACTGTTAACCGTGTCCACGGCAGTGATAATTTTGCATGTCACGGAATGACACAAAGAGATTATATAGTAGACCCTACGCAGTTGTTTCGTAAGTGCAAACATCCTATGTGAGCAAACACGATCGCCATGTAAAATTGAAGCTCTTCAAGCGCTTGCTTCAATTGACAACCTGAGCGAAAAATCGTTGCGTGCCAAATCGTTTGTAACCATTCATAAAGACGTGAAGAGACATGGGCCCGTATATAGTCCATTCCCCACTGGAAGAAACTTTCTCAGAGCCCTGCTAAATATCTACTTGCAGGCCCGTTTCGTATCCTTCCGCCAAATGTAAACAAACATTGCCATGTTACTGCCATGTAGCATCTGTCAAAATCAATGTTTACGTTCCATTGTGTGTGTACATGAGTTCGTATGCTTTCGCTAAACCTAAACATAAACATTAAAATGTGACTAATACTTTTATACCTCTCAAATGTTTTGTTTACTGTTTAAAGCTTTTAAAAAAATTCTGTCACATTCCAAATTCCATTCCGTACAAATATTCACAGTTTATGCCTCTAACATTATCTATGTCAGCTTTATGACGTTTTAAAAATGCCTGAATTGACCATAGTTCTTACGGTTATTCTACATTAACTTATTTGTTTTCCACTACATAGCACATTGCATATAATGCACGTTAATATTTTGCCGCGACTTTGTTTAACACTGTTACAACTGTGAGATAAAAAACAGTAGTATTTATCCTTTTGTTATTTATATGTGTTGGGTTATTTCATTAAAAGGACGGCCTCAGTTGGAATAAATATTAAAACAAAGGAACAACCAGTCAAACGAAAAAGACACATTAAATTCAAGCACGCAGCTCGTGTTGCTTATTTTTTGCCACACAAACTTAAAAGAAAGCGGTGAACATTCACACAAATAAACCTACAATAAATTTTATTCCGCTCATATTTATATGTATTACTACTTACTGTTTATTAGGTTTATTGACATTTATCGGGCTGGGCTTAGTATTTTGTTGGGACTGTGGCCAATCACGTTACACGACTGTGTTTCGAACACCTAGGGCAAAGGTACAGCGTTGTGATAAATAAACAGACGTGGATGAAAATAATTAACTTCGTTGTAAAAACAGTTCACAGTTAAAACGTATAAATAGTGCACATCAAATATTTGAAATCACGTACACACACACACACACACAGGGCCAGCCACACGACCACCACGCAGCAACGCCACTTCAAACGCAGCGGTTAACGAAACACACATAACAGTATATTAATTACTGCCATGGAAACACAGATTTATAACAACATCGTAACTTGCCTAGGTAGGTTTAAAGAACGTCTACAAACGTGATGTGGTAACTTGTAGTATTTTTCGGAGTAAGAATAATTTCCGCTTCGTTTGGCAAAAAGCAATACGCCATGTCATGGCTCGCCACGTCTGCCATCTTCACAGATGGTAACTGTCCCACCATCATATATAAATATATTAATATAAGTATTCAAACATAAAAATCTCTTTTCAGTTATAAATTGCAAATTAAAAGATCATTATTTTGCTGTAATAAGTATGAAATATACTACAGTTAAAAACATGAGCGAAACCTCCCGAGTGTGAGAGAGACAAAAAAGAGAGAGAGAGAGCGACAAGCCTCGCCCAACCAACAGTTGCTTCCTTGCTCGATAAAACAAACATCGTGTCACTACGGCCTACGCACGAGATTTTGCGGTGTTATTTTAAACTGCAAAAATGAAATATGTTGTCATCGGGGCTACCTAAATATCTTAATATGCACCGTTTAATTTACAAATAGCATACAAAAAACTTAGGTTAAAACAATATTTATCTGTGAACTATTTCTTACTAGCCGTTGCCAACACATCGCTGCTCTCACTGTTGTTAATTAATATTTAATACGAAATAAATATGACATGTTATAGAAGATATTAAGGTAAGGTTCCATTTATTCAATAATACAGTACTTTAAAGTTAACCACAATGTTATATATTTGTGGATTACAAGTTATTGAAAAAAAAAACAAGTTGATATGTTACGCGTAGAGTGATTTTTCAAATGTTGATTCTCATACGTCTCTTCCAGTCGGGAATGGACTATACATAAGTTTATGAAGTCAAGTCAGATTGTAACTTCAACTTAATACTTAATATGTATTTCTAACATTTTGTATGCGAAACGTGTATTGAATTTTTAGTTGTCCGTACAACGTTTTCAAAAAAGTTGGCGTTTTAAGTAAGACTATAACGTGCACGCTATCCCACACGCAAGGAGCCTCGACCCCTACACGTCAACTAATTGTTTGAAAATTTACCAAAACTGTACACTCGTATTGAGAAAGCCCGATTGTTAAAGTACATAAAGACTGTTCACGATAAAATGAGCACTTTGGAAAGGCCCCCCGCTTAAGATCTACTTGTGTGCGCATCGTATATTCTTCCACCACATGTAATATTAGCATTGTCATGAGCCTGGTCACTTTATTCATGCGTCGGTCAAGAAAAATTGTAAAAATTTTAAGAAAGTAAATATTTTACACATGTGGTCAGTTTTACACATATTATGCATTGAAAAAACCTTATTAAAATAAATCGTGTCAGAATTCACAAATATTTAACCTAACACTTTTAATTCGACGGCACGACGTGGAACTTCTTTCCGCTCCGTCGTTACCAACTGTACAGGGCACGCGTCGGGCAGTGTGGCCTTCAAAACATATGCAGGTGTGGGACAGTGACGTTTTCCCAAGGTTGATTTCGAAAGTGCTCATTTTGCCGTGAACAGCCTATACATACGTCTATTTGAGTTTAATTCGACGGCACGACGTGGAACTTCTTTCCGCTCCGTCGTTACCAACTGTACAGGGCACGCGTCGGGCAGTGTGGCCTTCAAAACATATGCAGGTGTGGGACAGTGACGTTTTCCCAAGGTTGATTTCGAAAGTGCTCATTTTGCCGTGAACAGCCTATACATACGTCTATTTGAGTTTTATTTATTTGTTGAGAAAAGAGTGAAACGCGTAGCGAAGAGCCCACATTTTTGTAGCAGCAACGCTCGACTTTAAATAGGCCGTTCACGGTAAAGTGAGCACTTTTTAAGGCCATGCTTATAAGTTCCTTTCGCCTTATTTGTACCCTTTCGGAAATTGTTAATACAAAAATTCCATTGTGACTAATAAACACAGTGCATACATTCTACAGCTGTCGAAAGTTGACGTCTGAGGAGACAATTTTTCTACACATAGTATAAAACAAAGTCTCCTGGCCGCGTGTGTCTGTGTATTCCGCTAAGGCTTCTAAACTACTTGATAGATTTTGATGCAGATTTCACCATCATTTAGAGCATTGCTTGATGAAGGTATACGTATATAATACATTAATATTTAATGTAAGAATATAAGAGAAATGTCGACGTTTTCTAATCAAGTCGGAAAAAGCTGCTTTCCGGGCGATTACATGGCTTGCGCTGACTAAGCCATAAGAGTACGCCAAATTAATTTACTACGGAATTGTAGATCTCAAAAAGGCCTACAAAAAAGTCTACGACAGCATTATGTTTATCTTATAAGGATGACCCCACAGTAAAAATTCTTTTCTTTTAGGAGTTCACTTACGAAGACTTGGTGAACAACACAGTATTAATTTTATGTTAGTTATCTGAACCATTTAGTGTATATACTAGCTGTAAATTTAAACAATGCCATATTTTTCAATCGCACCCGAGCGAGGTCGGGGCGAGTCGTTAGTAAAATATAATTTTTTAGTCATTATGCCTGCTGCAGGGCCTTAAATATGCTTATTTTTACCGTGAATAGCCTATACATTTCCAGTCTGACATGTGGTATATTTTTCTTACTATGTAAAGGTTCAAATTTTTCATTAAAGATTACGAAATTCACCGAAAATCATATTTAATCAACAAATGATTTCTCTTGGAGTATCATCAGCGTGTATGTCCCAACTGCAGAGATGACTCTAATACACTATTCGATGAAGGAACTTCTAGCTAACACAACAAATGACCAGACACGAACTCGAAGGCTGGCGCAGCTGTAGTCCGACTCGACTACAATAAGGGACCTGGAAGATTCGCAGTTTCATTTCGGGACATGCTAGAATTCAAAACCTCGTACGTTTTTATTGCTTATACTATTGTACTCTAAATCCGAATCAGTGAATATATACTGATTGCCAGTTGAAACTGCTCCATCCAGAATAAGTATAAACAGAATCAAGTATTTATAGTTGATTAATTTATAAACACGAAGATTAAAAATAGTGCATTACGGTATGAAATAAATTAAGTAAATTTTTATTCGCAAAACAAGAAGATTACCTGTACACAAAAAATTATGCATGTGGTTAGGCTCGAACCTCCGCCCAAAAAGTAACATATGTTCCTGCCGTAGTTTCTGTCGTCTTGCAAACTTCGCTACTTTGCCACTGTAATGATGCTCCTCGTATTTTACGTACTTTGGCAAACGGCTGTAACACTCGTATTGTAGAAGTACTCCATGCTGTAGAAACTGACCTATATTCTGCGCACTTACATGCATTTGCAAAGTTCGAAAGTCAATCTAAGTTAAGTTTAGTTCAGATCCTCTGCACTCTAAATCTGAATCAGTGAGAATTTCACTGTTCCAATCAGTCAAACGTATCTGACTGATACAACAGTCACTTCAGTGAATTTAACTGATGAACCAGTGAAAAGATGCGCATATTTCATTCACTGATTGACAGTGACATTTCCCACTGATTCGTCAGTCATTTTTCCACTGTTTTCTCAGTGGTTTATTTTTTGACTGATGGACCAGTGAAACATCTGAGCAACTTGTTCCGTCTCTAATTATTTTTGACTGACGTATCAGTGAAACTGCGTGTAAAATTCGCCGTCGAACGTCGTTTAAAAACGGCCGTTAAACGACGTGGATCAAGTGAAGTACCATAACACCGAATAAACGAATAAAACAAATACAAAATACTTTCTAAAATGCGTTTCATCTTTCAAAACGCCATTTTACGAGGTAATATGAACACACATACTTTTATTCCGTTTTACGTCTTTCATTTCGTATTACGTTTTTCATTTTGTATTTCTCTTTCATTTCGTTTGAATGTAATCGTCACAGCACTCTGTTTGAAGGTTTAAACTGCATATAATGCGGCGAAGAGAGTGCACTCATACGTTTTAATTATCGTTTTAATAATCCTAACGGTACCAATCGAACCAAAAACGAAACGTATGAGCAAATAATTTCAAACTATACGATTTCGCAGTGTTACTATAAGATATATATTTTCCTCTAAAAGTTTCAAATCTGGTTGGTGGCTCAGAAAGTAAGGCAGTGACCTGGTGGTGAAGGGTGCGTGATTTCAATCCCGGCCACCTGCAACATTTTTTTACTTTTTAATTTACGGTAAATTGCACAATATTAATAGTAAACTATTGTAAATAAGTTTATTTAATGTAATTATTTTCCTACATTCAATATAAGCAATATTTAATTCACCACTGCAATAAGCCGTCATTTATTCAATCAGTGAAACTGTTTCACGTCACTAATTCAACCAGTGAAATTTTTCACTGAAACAATCAGTGGTTTTCCACTGATTCTAAGTGGAGCAATTTGCACTGATTATAGTAGTTGAATTTCACTGCGAATCAGTGGTTTCCCACTTATTATAATTTAGAGTATGCTTTAAAATATATTGTGGTTTCATTTAACGAGGTTGTTGCTGTTTTCTTGTATCCGCCATTTTACAACGCAACGAATAGACTATTAATTACTGTGCAAATTCGGCAGTGGAATATTAGAACTTAGTAATTATTTTTTATAAAATTTGTTATTTTCTTATTATTCATTCAGTCAACTTGCAGAAACCAAAATTTTTGTTGTAGAAAATCTGCATATATCGTATTGAATCATTTGACTGTCGAATTTGTAAAAGTTTTACTGATCAATCTATCACTAAAAATGACAGTTTTAATCTGTATTGTCTTGTTGCATTGTAAAATGGTGGATACTAGTGAACATCGATAACCTCGGACATTTAAACCACTTAGTTATATTTTAAAACAAAGGATTTGAACTGAACCGAACTTATGTTGACGTTGAACCTTGCAAAGTCATGCACGTGCGCAGAAAATGTATATATTTAGACAGCATGAAGTATTTTCACATAACGAAATATACAGCGGTTTGGCATTACATTCTTGTGTTCAATAGCCGTGATATAAGTACTTGTTATTAGTGGTAAAGTAGGACAGCTGGTAAGATGGCTAACCATGAAAGTTGTGACATGCCTTTCTTTTTGGGCGGGGGGTTCATTCCCAACCACAGCTACAATTTTTTGTATTCACAACGTTTTTGCTTTGCGACAAAATCAATCGCACTTTATTTATTTCACGTAGGAATGCTTTGCTTTTTTTTTGTATCACGGAGCTTATTTATTAGCTGCCTATAAATAATAATTATCTACTGTTTTAATTAGTGTATTTCTTTTAACTGATAAATTAGTGATATTTTTCAACTCGTTTCGGATGGAGCAGTTTTAACTTGCAATCAGTAAATATTCACTGATTCAGATTTAGTGTAAGTGCACCTCCTGGACAACCCTGAGCCAATAACACACAGTAAAATGCAGCCCCAGTCATCCTTCTCCGCTATTACATTACAACAAGCAACCAATGAACAGCGTGATATTTGCATGATTTTACATACGACAGAGCAGTATAGCCTTGAGGTCATGGAACACGCGAATTTTTCAGGTTTCTAACTACACTATCTACCAAAAAGTTATTGGGCACCTGTGAAGACAGGTAATTCCGTACGTCAGTTGACATGTGTTTCACGGCCTTCGGCGTAGGACCGCTGGTGTTTGTCCGTGGTAGTATGAACACAGAGGCCTATTGCAACATTCTGGATAATGAAATGCTCCCAACATTGTGGCGTTTTTACGAAATGGACCCGTGTTACTTCCAGGATGACAATGCCAAGTGTCATGTTTCAAGGGCTACTATGCAGTGGTACGCCGACAACAATGTTCACCGATTGGACTGGCCCGCTCAGAGCCCCGACCTCAACCCTATAGAACATATTTAGGACGAATTGGATCGCCGGGTGAGGGATCGTCAGGCGCGGCCAAAATCCATTGCTCAACTCATGGAATGGTTGCAAGAGGAATGGTGACGAATCCCCGTGGATATCCTGCAAACACTCGTAGAGAGCATGCCAGACAGGGTGGCTGCTGTTATAGCCGCAAGAGGTGGCCCTACGAGATTCTACCGGGGTGACAACCACCGAGCAAACATTGTGGACAGGTGCCCAATTACTTTTTGGTAGATAGTGTATAATGTGTTCCAATAGAAGCCGGGACCGCTCCCCCTCCCCACCCCCTTCCACCCAACGCACCAGAACGAACCAATCTCTACAGAGGTATACAATCAGCCTTACTTTAATTCTTTCAACCAAACTCATTGGATCCTGCAGATTTGCGAGTCTCTTGCCTTCCCCGGGAAAACATTGTCCAGAATCGAGCCATCCGGTTACTCATAACCTCAAACATCATTCTTCCTCAAGGGAAGTCTGTTCTATAATCATTCTAGAAGTTTCTTCCAAGGCTGGGGTTCTCATATCACGCTCCCCAATTATGCCATGCCGTGGCCACTGCCAGCTCCACCATCCACATCATGCTTTTGTTGCCATCCTCTTTTATCATATCAATGTGATTATTACGTGCAGCGGAGTGATTACAGTCAATTCACGGTTACTTCCAACTTTTCTGAAGCCCTGGTGAAGTGATACTCTCAGACTATTCCTTCGCCTCGTGCTATAGGATGTTCACAGTAAAATGAGCACTTTTGAAAGCCCTGCTTAAGATCTACTTGTATGCAGGTAATGTAGTCTTCTACAATAGCAGAATATTAGGTAAGTCTACTGCATGTCATAGCAGTTAATTTCTTTGCCAACCAATCAGGCGACAAAGACTGTGAAATACACTCACTGCCATACAATTTTGCGCACCTTGTAAAAAGCATACGTTCACAGCGAAAGTTGGTAAACATGCACATCAATACAAAATTGATTAAATAATCGTGCAATGAAGCATGCATTAGATCGTTCGAGCGAGCTGTCATCCATCTTCGTGTAGCTTGTATAAATAATTCACTGAGCAGAACTTATGATTTAACACACACGGTATTTGCCAGGCGTGATCAGTGAGCGTTAGCCTCATCGCCTTATTCATGCGTTGGACAAGCAAAACTGAGAGATTATTAGAAAAGTTAATATTTTTTTCAAATCTTCTCATTTTTACACTTCGATGCGTTAAAAAGAAAACAGAAAGCGAAATAAATAATTTTTTAAGTTATCGCAAATGGTTACCTAACACTTTTTATTTGACGTTAAGTTATGGTACTACTTTCCATCCATCGTTACCAACTTTACTGGGTGAATGTCACTCAGTGCAACCATCAAAATATATACAGGTTGGAGCAGTGACTTTTTTATGGTTCATTTCTCAAATTCCTACTTTATCGTAAACAGCATTTAGAAAAATTACACCAAAGGGACAAAACACTGCATTCGTACCCACTTATTTGCACGAGAACTATTTCTTGCTAGGGATTACAACACATAAATTTTATCTCTATTTCTATTCGTATTAATTATAAACGAAATATTATAATTTACAGATAAGATACGAGTAAAAGTTAAATTTAAACAAAAGTAAATAAATTTTTATGTTAACAGAAGCAGGCTATATAAAACAATTATAATACACGAGATAATTAGTAGACAACCAAACACGTCATAAATAGGGTGATGTTTTTCAAAGGTTTGATTAACGGCGAGTAGAATATGTAACTGGCAGCCCAGCTTCGTCATGCGCGGCACCTAACTGGCGTGACGTCACTGTGGCGGTGTCAGGACTCAGCGCCGGGTCGGCCGACGTCGCGGAAGAGATTCGTCTTGACAGGGCATCACTAACAAGCGGCGATTACCCGTGGCCGAGGAGTAGGGCCCGGGGGGGGGCGATGTAATTAGGTTAGGTCAGGGGACGGGAGCCCTAGGCGACTTGTATTCATCTCCTGGTTACGTCTGGGAAGGGGGTTGGTACATTGGGAGTGGGGCGGGGTTGTTGGAGGGGGAAGGAGAAAATCACCCCGAGACTGCCGCGACGCTTCCCTCCTCCTTGGCGACGAAGCGACGCGTACATATTCATGACCTGTCTGCGACACACGGGAGAGTTAGCAGAATGGCGCACTCCTTCTTGTAGTCCAACCCATGAATGCCAATACTGTGAAATGAAAGGTACACAATCTCCTCTGTAGTGGAGAGTAAGGGGTGATGAAATAAAAAATTATTGTGATGTAAGATGATGATAGTGTGAAAAAATAACACAAGGGAGAATGTAAAACAAAATTCAATTATAGCAATTTAAAGATGCTATGGGCGCCTTTGCAGATGAATAGGTTGAGAATATTAAAATCAGTAACGCTTTCAAATAAAAATAAGTAATGAATAGGACTCATGTTAAACAACCTCTTTAAAACTAGCGGTCGTTCAATTGTATTATTCTGAAGAACTAGAGCATCTCAACTAAGCACTCTACATATAAAGAACACCAAACAATTCTAATATTCTACCTTTTTTTTTTTTAATAAGTTTAAGTAAAAATTTATATTGCAAACGGACAGGTTCCACATTAAGATAATATTCAATGATCAAACGAGCAAAGCGATGATTATATAACTGCTGCCAGTTATGCAAAATAAATTAAATGAGTTTAGTTTTAATGTCTTGAAAAAAATTACTATTTTCCTCAAACATATTCATCGATATACATGATTCTGAAATCTCGCACTGTTTCTTGGAAATGGCTAATAAATTAAATATGAAAATGTCCGACCAGCCATAGGTCCTAACTCAGCTATTTATAGAATCACGAGACTTTGTCAAATTTCTCTAGCTTCTGGGTATCTGATTAGCTTGTGACTCAATTTTCAAATATATCCTGGCTTTCAACTGATACTGCATGCAAAATACGATAATGCAGTTTTACATTAATTTGCGACGACTAGTAGACTAGAAATTCTCGATGCCTTCGAAGCATAGGGAACTAGATTTTTTTGAACAGGATTCAGGCGGACTCCACGGTCCATCTCGTTGCTATCCAAGTAGAAGTCGTTCTCAGTAGTTGAACGGAACTCCAGGCCGATGAGACATCATCTTTTAATCAGTTTCTGGCTCTCATTCTCCGTCGTGGAAACTACCTCGTCCAGTCATGCTGCCATCCTCTCCTGAAAGTCATAACTTTTTTACTTCTCCAGACGAAACGTTCTACTAAAAAAAAAGTTCCAAACCAACTCAATGACAAAAGCCCCACTTAGCAACCATTCGTCAGATCTGCATTCTATACGGTCACAAAACTTGTCCTCCAGTCAACACGCAGTATATGAGAAATTTAATATTAATTCATATGTTTGTATGTGCGTTGAAAACAAATCAAACAGTTTGTTAAAAACACACGGTAGAGTGTGGATAAACTCTGCAGTTTCACATAAACATCTTACAACGAGGTTCCATTCGTGACATAGCTTTAATAAAATCAAGTTTTAAATAGAAAACATACATGGGTGGACATCTTAAGGATACGATAATTTATGATAAACAAATAAGATAAAATGAATAATGAGTGAGATGATAAGTGAGGAACAACTGTAAGGGAACTCCTTACACCTATTCTTCAAACGAGTTAACTCGTGGTTTACGCGTTACTCTAAACATTCCTTTAGATATCTAATATTTAGGTAATCGCTCCAAAATTTCTCTCCGCCCAGGCCTGGCGCGTCAGTTCTTATGAATAGTGTAAACCCGCGTGCAAAAGTGTTAAAAGTTAACGAGTATACAGCATTAATGAAAAAGAATTTCGGTCCTTCAATAACTGCTAAATAAGAGGAAAAATTAAGATATATCGTGATAGAAAAGACTAAAAGGAATTTAAAAATAAATTTAAAACGTTGCCGTCAATACTGTAAAAAATTCGAGTATACCGAACATAAAAAAGAACAAATTTTTACTATTCAGACTACGAGGTAAGAAGATTAATCGTCTTTGTCCGAAGAGCTAGAGTAATTTCTTGACGCCTTAGAGTCTTCCTGTCTTCAGGGATTCCAGGTGGTAATAAGTATATTTTGGATTTGGGTAGGTGTCGAAGAGGTTTTATAAGAGACTATGGGGCTTGAGGATGAGAAATTACATTGGGTAATGGATGAGAAATTTCATCGACGTTAACAATTGAAGTAATTTTGGGGGGGGGGGGCGAGGGAGAGTACTTCACAAAGAGATTATCAGGATACACAGACCAGGCATTTCATAGAACAGTTTCAAGAGTGTAGTGATATGCATGCCCAGAAGGACCCTCAGATTTCTGTCGTATATGGCCATACAGAGACGAAAATTGTCTGGAAAAATTAAACTCTGATGGTGTAACTACAAAAAATAGGAGCGGTGATGAGTGACTGAAGAATACTGAGGCATTAAGTCTGGGTAAGTATACGAAGTATGCACGTACTGGATGTATGTATTGATATGCAACAGTTATATTTTTTGCAACAGCAAGGGGAGTATTTATCACTTAAGAAGGTTTTCAGTATCGAGCTATGAAATGCGTGGCTTACGAAGTGGATGTTCGCGGGAGGGTGGGTCAGTCTTTGGTGAAAGAGATGGCTTGGGTCTTGAGAGGACACTCCATGCTGAAAAGTAGACACATGTGTGAGAAGGGTAGTCCGGGTTTTGCATGACTACCAGTTGGGTCTTTGGATGTGTGGGGCAATGCCGTTTACATAGTCGTATGGTAGAGTGTCAACAATGTATATAGAGAGTATTGTTGGCTGGAGGAAAGAACCTGTGGTATGCTAGACACCCCCGCCTCGCTCTTCGGGTAACAGCTTCCGCCAACATTTAAAAATTTAATCCTTAAGGGACAAATACAAGATTGCTTCCAGGAAGCATACGAGCAGGCACCTGAACCTGTAGAGGAGCGCATGATAAAGAATAATGTCAAAGGCCTGCCATAGGTATAACAGTAGTATGTAACTTCTCACTGAAGTTCCAGATTATTGGAACACACCAGGGAATGATATTGGATGATAAATTGCTGTGTTGCATGAAATCTGTTCATAATTGAAGACCGGGACAGTGGAAGCATGATGCAATACATGTAGAAATTCGGGAGGAGGAAGAACTAGAGCGATGCCCTAGCAAGGTAATGAGTGCTTGGGATGTGATAATCAGTGATGGAGGCGGACGTTTGTCGAAGTTTATGCAGAAGATATTTCACTCTCGAGGGCATTGCCAGTAGTGCTTGTTCGATGTCCTAAGAAGATATCATTTTATATATGTTCCTCATATTTGAGGCTAGCCTGATGTCATGCGAGGCGAAGATTTATTTTAAGTTCGTCATCAAAATCTGTGCCGGGTCTTTGGGTGTCAGAATCACCTGGCCGATTTTTTTTTTTTCAGCGCAAGAGGATTGAGTGGGCCATTTGCTTCAATTTTCCACCAGAACAACGACAAGCTGTTGTACTCCAATGAAAATGGCGCCCTGAGTGAGCTGAAAATTTGAAGCATGACATGGCTGAAGATTTGCTGAATGGTGTATGATGGTAACTTCGTTTGGTCGTTCAGTGCCTTGTCCATAGTGATGCACATTCCCAACATCAGACAGCATTTATGTACTGCAACAATATATGCCATCCGGCATGGCTGAAGTTCAGGTGGCAATAAAGTAATGATGATGGCAGTCGTTCTTGGGTGGTGGCGAGCACTGGAAGATGGCCCAATGTTAAATCTTACATAGCAACTATGCCTGTTACCACATGACCAAGAACCTACAGGACGTTGTGAGTTCGCTAGTGGCTTCATATGGTTATTAATTAGGCCCTTAATGTGGGCAACACGGTATTATTAATGTGTTGCTCGAGTGCAGTAGGCATTCAGTATCGTAGCAGCCACAGTCTGAACGAAAGAAGCTGGTGTCCTCGCCTAGGAACAAATGCTGGTAAACATTGCGGATGATGCGGAAATCTTTCTCGCTGGAGGGAAGTATGTGCTAACAACAGAATACAGATTTGGAGTCGTGGATGTATACAACCACCGCATTCAGATACACTGGCATTAGCAGCAGATGCACAGGTACATGCTAATGATGTTGACCAGCAATGCTATCCATTCTATGATTGGGCACAGTTAAACTGGTGGGAGGTAGAAACGTATGAGCTAGGCGGTATCAGTATGTAAATGAGATGTATGGTTATATATATATAATAATAAAATATAGGGGTAACAAGTGACAACGTGTACAAATAAAATATGTCAGCATGTTGGGCGATCAAATCTGAAAAGGGGTAAAATTGGGTAATATATGAAAATAATATATGTGATGAAAGACAAAAGGACAAAATATGAATGAATTGTATTTCAATGGTGGGCTTTTTCAAGAATTATCATATCAGTGGAACTATATGTTTAGACAACAGAAGAACAATTATACATAACAACACACTTTTTAATATTCCATGTCAAACAGAATAAAATGAGAATCTGATTAAGACTGCAGAACACATTAAAATATCATTCAACAAATAAGATTATTCAAGTGGATGTCACTAGCACTTCTGTAAAATCAAACATAACACTGAAATTATCATTTCATTGATAAATAAATAATTAGACTCGTGGTTATTGCGTTAATAAAACATATGATAAAATGTCGTATTTGCTGGGCCAGGTTGGCGATCGTACCAATTTCTGCAGCGTGTCCTTCAGGAACATAATCACCCGTTTTCAGATGCTCTATATTACAGGCTATTTGCGGTAAAGCGTGCCCTCTCAATTGGAATAACAGTAAATAAATTTATTTTATTTTACCCTTAGACGTTAACTTCCGAGTGCGGTGGAATACGCACACTGTGTTTATTACTTGCATGGCAATATTTATTAAAAAAGGTTGGTAAAATATATATAAAAATGGCTGAAAGGAGAAAGTAACTAGGGCTTCAAAAGTGCCCACTTTACCGTGAACAGCCTATACACATACTTCCATACATGATGTCTGGATTTGCATTGGTCCTTCATGAGGTGATCAGTTGGTGATGTGTTTTTAAAGTTTTTGTATTTTCAGTTTGTTGGCATAAGTCAAAGATGTTGGATGCTATGTGTCTGATGCTGGCACTGAGGTTATATAACTGGGAATTGTACGCATTTTCCAGCGTGATATCAGATTTGCAAAAAAATAAAATAAAAAATGGGGTGTGGCTGTGTTGGGGGCACGGCCGTTTGTTTTGCGTGAATTCGTCTACGTTGACGCGCTCGGACGCCTTGATGTTTTTTTTTTGCGTTCCCGGCACCGCTTCACTCGATCATATGGGGTTTTATGGGTATCACTGGATTGCTTTTGAGATGCTCTTTCCAACCGTATAGGATTTCTGTATTTCGAGTTAGCTTTTTGACGAGTATAGGCCCACATTGTATTAAGTTTCCTTATTTTTTTACATTAAATTCATGCAATCTCACCATAGTCACGCCACACAAATGTTTTTATACACGCAGTAGATTGATCTTAACGAGAGCTGTCGACTGAACCTTGAACGAACGTCTTAGCTTCTCCTAGTCAAAAGTTATACTACGTGGAAGTTATGAGACGCGGCAAAACGAACTCAAAATTGAGCCCCTCCCCCCCCCCCACCCAAACCCACCACGCGCGATGCTTCGCACTCCTCACTCAACGTAACATATTCTTTGATCCTTTGCCAATCGAGTGGTGTAATTGAATTTTGAATGTAGAAGATATATTCGAAGCTGCAATGCCAAACTGTATCCCCCGATTTTGTTGTCATCGGATTTTCTGGATTGCCTCCCACTATGCTTGCAGATTTAAAGACGTATTCACGTCAAAATCCGCTCACTGACTGTGACTATCTTGCCAAGTTATGAGCCAGGGAGTACGTAGGGGCCGCGGTGGTACAGTGGCGAGACTACTCGTCTCCCGTCTAGGCGAACCGGGCTTGATTCTCGGCAGGGCCGCTCCCCGACTTTCGCATCCAGGAATCGTTCCAGACGGTGTCGCTGGTCGGCGGGTCTTATCGGGGATCTCTCGTTTCCTCCGCCCTTGCATTCCAGCGCTGCTCCATACTCACCTCGCCTCACCCTCATCGGCTGTCAAGACCTCGATGTTAAGAGCCGCCCAGATATCTTCACTCACTCCCATTACCTACCCTTTTGTATTGCATTGTATAGAGTTTTTTAACGTCCCCCGGTTTTATGCTTAAAAGCTTAGCAGGGGACGGCTTATAGACTAACTAATAACCTACGCACTAACCGACTGCGCCACGGGAGGTCGGCCATCACGTACTCCCTCCTTGACTGAAAAATCACGCTAGGGTCAGTGACGCGATATGAATTTAGTTTCAACCTTCCCCCCCCCCCCCCCCCCCCGCGATACGTTGTGTGTAACTCACGATGCACCATAATCACATGACTTATGTTTGGCGGCTTGCGGAGGGAGAAAACACAATGATTTAGCCGACTGTTTCCGGGTTTCGGGTGGGCAGTGCGTGATTTGGGTTATCTGGTTGACGAGGGACTGGCTAAGAAGAAGGGGGGGGGGGGGGGTTATATGCGCGGGGGTTGTGACGGTCGCCCGCGGTGACGTCACGCGCCTGTCTCCTTCCGCTCCGCCGGCGCGTCGCCACCAATTACAAGCTCGCTCCGTTGTTATTGGCTGTGATCCGATTAGCGCGGGAGGGCGATGGGACGACACTGTTTGTGAGGGGGGGGGGGGGGGGGGGCAGCTTCGTACACAGCGAAGAAGTTTCAGCAGAAACATAAAATCGTCCGTCTCGGCTGTGGATGCTCGTTTCTGAAACTTTGGTTCTATTTTACTGGACTTATTTAAGGCGCTGCCTACCCGAGGGTATATAGGATCAAAAGTACACAGATAACTGGTTATAGACAGTAGACGAAAATGTAACACGTACTTGCAGTTAATTTGATTTGTTTGGAAAACACTGACGCCGAAAACGTTTATATAATAATTTTCGTATGAAGCCCAAAAACCGCTACAACGTGTGAAATTGACATATGCTTAAAAAATGTAAAATCATCGGTGTACTTTCTGATCTTTGTAGTACGTAAACCTTTCTATAAATGTTCTCCTTTGATCTCTAACAAAACAGTTGAGATATCTCGTTCCAATGTGATGTTGGATGTGCCTTGCAAGATTTCGAACTCTTTCATAGTAAATTCATTCATGTGCAATTTGAATGTCTTATTAGTTTATTGAAAACGATATTAAAAAATAGAAGTGACGCAAATAAACTGCTATAAAACATTTTATTTTAAACACGCTTTCAGTGGGAAGGCAAATATAATGAAACGGAGAAAGACGCTGCTTCGCATATTAGGGCTTAAAAACATTAATGCGGTCTTCTAAAATTATCTGCAGTTATGAAAGTCGAGTAATTATTAAGATTTGCTTTTTTCAGTTATTTATGCATAAGTCCTGCTATTCATCAACTCGACGATCCTAGCTGGGGAGATACTGCCTATCAGAATACAAAGATTGCAAAATATGTCTCCATGTCAATTAACGATTTCATTATTGCCGATATTTTTTTCACAAATATCTGCAACACTGTTGCTAGTTTCGGAGAATAAAATCACAGAATTCAGGAACTGGGATTTTGGGAACAGAGAAGAGATTTTTTCTTCCTTTATCTTCCTGTAATTAGAAAGAGCACTTCATATTTTAAGAGATATGCGTAACAACGACAGCTCAAAACGGAGACAGGCGATTCTCGTCTCTATAGGCTCCTGAAGTATCGCCTTCTGTCCACTTTAAGTAGTGGTGGCAGTATGTTCGTAAAAACACGTTATTTTAAATGAACACATTTTTTAGTTATGTTAAATCGATCAATTTCCCATGGTATTTATCTGGCTTGGTTTTTTTGATGATTAGTAACCATAAGAAAAAGAATTGAATACTTTCCTCACTTTTGAGTGGTTATTATATAATAAGTGCACACATTAACACATTTTCCATTTTACTCTAGCAAAAAAATACCACGTGGGAAAAATCTTTAAGAAAGTTAACTTTCTGTGCAAAACACTACAGCAGTACCCAACTTAGGCGACGGTAAAATCCACTTTATACAATAGCATAAGAGGAGGCAGGTCTACTGCATGCAATAATAGTTAATTTTTTAGCCAAACAATCACGTGAAAAAGACTGCGATTAACAAGGAATTACACTCACTAACATACATTTTTGTGCACCTTGTAAAACGCATACATTCACAGCGAAAGTTGGTAAATATGCACATGGATACACAAACGATTAAAGAATCGTGCACTGAAGCATATATATATCTAATTCTAATTCATCCATCTTTATATAAATAATTCACTGAGCAGCACGTATGATTTAACACAGACGGTATTAGCCATGCGGGATCAGTGAGCGGTAGACATTCCGAGAATATGTACGTAAGAGCCGTGCGAACACCTGAAGGAGTTTGGGAGAGTTCCGATAATAAGATCGTGAGAGGCAGAATCGACGGCTGGCCATTTTAGCAATTCGGAATTCGCAGTATAATTATGCTGGGACCAACTGAGAAGGTACCTATACAAGGTACCTATACAAGGTGAGGCTGTTCTGGGCAAACCTGACAGCCCAAGTCGGACAAGCAGTAAAGGTACCCACATACGTGCAGGTCAAACCTTGAGGCCGGAACCACGAGCCAAACCACGAGGGCAGGCGCGCCCTCGAGGTTTGGCTTGAAACGTGCTGATTCCTCAAGGAACAGTTCAGTCCACGGCCAGCGATGTCAACGTCCGACGACGATATTTTAGCGCTCAGGTTGCTTTATCGCTACAAAGTCCATTAAGACTCGCTTGAAAAAGCACAGTGGTATCTGGCAGTGGACCAGTCGACAAGCCGCAATCTTGTTTTGCATCTGCCATCGTGTTTCAAGGAAGTTACAGTTCATGCTGTGTCATTCCATGCCATTATATTGTTTCTAGAAATTTTTTAGTTGTTTTTTGTTTATTGCTATACTCTCTCTCTCTCACCTGCTCTCTCTTTCTCTCTCTCTCTCTCTCACACACACACACTCCATCCACCATATTGGATGTCTGTAAGCTGCCATCTTGTTTCTTCTGCTCTAGGCCTCCATCTTGGTTCTTCTATCGTCTGCTAGGTGGTACTGGTGTCGGCCGCCATCTTGGATGTCGGCTGCTCTTGCCAGATACGTCATATTGACTTTATTATCATCTGCTAGGTGGTCTAGTATCGGCCGCCACATTGTTGCCCATCAGGGGTGCCATCTTGGTTCCCCACTATATGCTAGGCAGCGCTAGTGTAGTTTGATGTCGTCTTCGGCTGTTGGGAGCACTAGTATTGGTTGGAGCCTAAGGGCGATGTTCCATGTGCTGTATGCAGACACTTACCTCTATCGACGTGACATGATTTAATACATTATAAATTGCTGTGGAGATGAGGAGCGGCGAATTGCCGGGCCTTCGATCGGAAGACAGATGACGTAGTGGACTGAGCCATCAGGACATCGGTGCCAGTACAGGTAGAAATTATGTGTGTGTGTGTGTGTGTGTGTACGTATATATATGGAAAAGAAAATTTTCCCAAATATTATAGGAATGGGTACATATATTTGAAAGGTACATGTCAGATATGGTCGTTATGTTAGCTTGTGCAGCAGCCATGTTGGCAAGACACTGAAAATAACTCTTCATTGCTTTTGTATCACTACAACGAGTAATCTGATTTATTTTTATTATTAATATAACACACAGTTCCTGGTGATACACATAACTCGTCTGCTATCTTTAGTCACCCCCTTCTCCGTTTCTGTTCTGAGACAATGAAATACCATAAAAGTATTACTGATAAATATTGTTACATGTGAGGACGCCTAAAAGGCGTATCTGAGTTCGTGAGGGATGGTGGCCTTAATATAAAAAAAAAGAAATTAAATTTGATTTCCAATTTATTCTCTATGTTACTATGTACAACATTAAATTATCTTTACCCACTTATCCTCTTTTTAGTTAACAGTGAGCTTAATATTTGATGTCTTTTTCACCTATAATCAACGTCTTTCTTAACATCTCTCTTGGTTACAGTCAATTAACTCATACTCATTATCAACACATGTTCAGTCTAGCTGTTGCCATAATTTATAACGTCTTTCACTCACGCATCTAGTCAAATAGTCCAGCCTGCCAGCCGCACACTCCACTACTTGATACCCGTAGTGGCAGACTCCTCTTCCGCTGGTCACTGGTCGCCTTCTATCGCTCGGAACTCAGCCACTCATTCATTCATCCACTCCAACATAACTCCCGGCCCGGAGGCCTGCTGCGATTTTTATATTGTCGCTCCTTACCATCTGGAATGTTCAATGCACCCCGAGACGCGCTGAGAGAACGAGGTCAGTAATCCAGAGCATTCTTCGTAATCGGCAGAAAACAATACGACCAGAGTCCATCACGCGTCTGTGAATCGAAACCCGTCATTGCCTGGCCGACCGCCGTCGCTATCGTAATCACAACCTTCTTTCATTCTCTCACATCGCACCGCGTCGATGCGAAGCATGAGCGCGCAACAATATAATACATACCTCAGTCGCACTCTTATTGTCATCGCCATCATCACTGCTGTCTACATTGACGAGAAGCTCGAGGCGTATCTTGATCATCTAGAAAATGTAAACCAAAATACAACAAAGTAGACAATGAAACAAACAAGGATATTTACTGAAAGCTGTTCACAAAATTAAACTTACCTTAACAATGTAAAGTACCAAATTCGTTATAATTTCGTGCCTGTGCTCTTGACATGTCGAAGCCTTCATTTTTAAATTTGTTCAATGCTCACTCCTCAGATTATTTATTTTTTTATTACAGCATCTTTCGTGGTGTTCGTGTCCACCTCTTTCATATTACCAACAGCCGGCGCAGCCCGCGTCTTTTTCACCCTTCATGGTTTTTCACACTTCGCTTGCCACAGACTGGCTAACTCTCATATATTTGTGTCCAATCTCCTAGAAACTCGCGATTCACCGATGTGTCTTCGTCAAAAGCTGAAGGTGATACTCACAGAATACTCGCTGTTTCCCCACACACGCAGTTCTGGCTGTACAGTCCTGAACTGCTAACGTCGCGAAAGGTTTTTCATTTCCGATTTTGCGGACTGTGCAGTTCGCCAGTGGCCTCAAGGCCGTTACCACACACGCTCCGGGAATTCCCTGAGGCCGAGACTGTACAGTCCCTCTCGGCCTTGAGGAAGTCCTCATCGTGCGTGCGTGGGCACCTTTCACAGAGCGCAATGGAACGTACAACGGCACAGTGAGGAAACCATGCTGCCCCAAGTGCTTCCTTTCCTAGCTAAAGAAAGTTAACGCTCGTTCGCAAACAGCCCTGGCCTTCTTTCGCAAACAGCCCTGGCTTAAGGCCCGTCTACAATCGCGTTGACACAAAACGTTAACCGCTAAACGTCGCCATAAGAAACTGGCATGTCTACAATCGACATTAGCAGGAGTAACAATAAATAGAATGTAGGTGAATATGTATAAATATTTTTGTCTGTGTTTTAAATTTAAGAAGTAACTTTTGTAAAATAAAGAGATTCCGCAGACTTAATAGTTACACTCTATTATTTTTTAATGCATTTTGCGTTATTTGTGTATTGATTTCGTGTAACACTAACAAATTAAATAGGTACGGCGGCAGTGGTGCTATCTGTTGCCAATCGTCTGTAACATTTGTTTTCACTTGTCTGTGACGTCTTGAATTCTGATTGGCTGGCGTAAAACTCAAAAAGCAAAGACTTGAAAGTTGGCCAACTTCTAACGGGTTGCGTTTTACGTTTAGCGACGTGGCAACGATTAAAGTCGGCTGTAGCCAGAGCGTATACGATTCACGGATTCATGACTTATTGTAACGCGTTATTGTAGCGTCAACGCGATTGTAGACGGGCCTTTACCTGGAGAACATATGTCAGCAATTCAGTAGCTCGCATCGTCGACCATCGAGAATTCGTGAGAGAAGGTGGGACGCAGTTTTGTCCACGTTGGAATGTTTGTGATCTGCAGATTAATATGGAATGAGAATAATAAAATTGACCAAACATAGGTAGGTAAATAGCGCTCAACATTCTATAAACAAGTTCACGCAAGCAATAATGTGCAATGAATAAGCCGTGGCTTGTGTTGAGGAACTGCTACAATAGTCACCTTTGACTGATTTCGGAAAATCATGGACAACCAAAATAACGATGGCTGGCCCCATAATGCTCTTCCGAGTTCTAGTATTGTGTGTTACCTCTGCAATACTACCTCCCTCTTTAAGTATGCCTTAGGATACCATATGGCGTTTATTAAATCCATGCCTGATCATATAAACCCACAGAGCATTTATCTAAGCACGAGGCGGTGCGAAAAAAAAATTCAATTTATCCTCCTGTGCCGCAGGTGAGCCGAATATTGCCTTAATACAATGCTTTTGAATCTCTAATTTTTGTCCATCTTGTCACACAAATTAAATTCGTTTTCATCTAGTCCCTTTTGGTGCACATATTTTATGTGAATGAGGGTAATTGTCCTCGGTTTTTTATTGAAGAAATTCTATTTTTTCTATGGAAGTGGGTATTTAATGCTTTGCGCACTCAACCTCTCATTGAAAAAAGCCGTCACGTCTGCAAATTATCCGTAACATAAACAACAAATTGTCCTAAAACATGTTTCCGTATTTTGGGATGAATTGCTTTCGTCACCTTAAGGCTGTCATAATTGTTTTACAGCTGTTCTAGTAGCAACTGTGGCTTCTGGGAATTATTCATGACATGTAGGCATTTTTCTCTTATACTCTTCTAACAGAACCTAACTTGTAGTAAACTAGTACAAACACTGTTCACCTTAGTTTTAACAACACTGTCTGCAGTAGTTGTCGCGTCAGTTTTAACCCACGGTAACAATAATGGGTCCGTAATCAGCGGAAAGACCTCGAAGAAGGGAGTCAGGAAGTAGGGAAGAAATGAAATTGCTACGATTACCAACACACAACAATTTTAACACAAAATTGACAATGAAACAGGCGGAGGGTGTTGTTATCAATTCGAATTTTTATGTTTCTTCCTGTGGTTAGTCATATCTTGTATAATGGAAACAAAGGATGAATTTAAACTTTTTGACAGTCAGAAAGTTGGCAGGAACCTTAAGTATAGGCGTTCCAATGGTGACCGTGTTGCGGGACAACTGGGCAAGATAATTATGCTACGGGTTCGATATCATTGCTTTCTGCAGTATGGAGGCCCACCAACAATTTGGAAAATTCAAATCTATTATGTTATAAGATTTTAATATAAACATAAATTTCACTAATTTAAGTATTACGTTATTAATAATATATAATATATTAATAAAAACATTTAGAGATATTAAGATAAGTACTTGATACTACTAATACTAATAGTAAAAGATTGAAGGTGATTGTCACATCAAATAGTATATACAATATGTATACCTGTACTTTTTGATTTAAATGAAAACTGAAGGATACCTATAAACAATCGATAGATTAGTTCAAATAATCCGGGGGTTGGACCGAAATCCCTACAGTCAGAGGCAACAGGGATGTCCTCTACCACAAGGTGGTGGTCACATATGAAGGGTGATTCTAAACTGACTTACGATAATCGTGGTAGTGGTAGAGAGGACATAAACGAGATAGTTTAATTCACAAGATCATATTCGTAAGTGTACGCGTTCACCATCAGAGTGCGTCGAAAATGCATTGCGAGCTCAAGCTGTCATGCAGTTATATAAACCATTCCCGATTGGAAGCGACTTATGAAAATCAACCTTTGAAAAATATTCTAGGCATAACATGTCAACCTGTTTTTTCATTAACCTGTATTCCACAGATATATAACACTGTGGTTAACTAGAGTACTGTATTGTTGGATAAATGAAACTCTACCTTAATATCTTCTATAACTTGTAATATTTATTTCTTTTTAAATATGAATTAACAACAGCGAGAGAAACGACGTGTTGGCAACGGGCGGTAAGAAATAGTTCACAGGTAAAACACTATTTTAACCTTGTTTTTTAGTATACTATTAGTAAATTTAACGGTAACTATTGAAATATTTAAATATTTAGGTAGCCCCGATGACTACATATCTCATTTTTACAATTTAAAATAACAGTGGAAAATATCGTGAGTAGGCCGTAATGGTACGGTATTGTTTTATCGAACGAGAAAGCAAGCGTCTGTTGAGCGACGCCTGTCGCTCTCTCTTTTTTTGTATCTTTCACACTCGGGAAGTTTCACTTCGCTAGTAAGCAACTATATTAAACATGTTCTCAATTGTAGCATATTTCATACTTATTACAGCAAAATAATGATTTTTGAATTTGTAATTTACAAATGAAAAGAGATTTTAATGTTTGAATAATTATTTTAATATATTTAGATATGATGGCGGGGCAGAAACAAAGTGAAGTTGGCTGACTGGGCGAGCCATGACATGGCGTATTGCTTTGTTACCAAACGAAGTGTAAATTATACTCACTCCGAAAAATACTTCAAATTACCTCATCACTTTTGGTAGACGTTGTGTTTTTTAAACCTACCTAGGCAAGTTACAATGTTGTGATAAATCTGCGTTTCCGCGGCAGTAATAAATATACCTCTATGGTGTGTTTCGTTAACCGCTGCGTGTGAAATAGCGTGGCGTGGCTGCGTGGCGATCATTACGCTGGATCTGTGTGTGTGCGTGATTTAAAATATTTGATGTGAGCTATTTATACATTGTAAATGTGACGTGTTTTTATGACGAAGTTATTTACTTACATCCACGTCTGTTTATTTTTCACAACATTGTACCTTTGCCCTGGGTGTTTGAAACACAGTCGTGTAACGTGATTTACAACCAATCCCAACAAAATAACCAAGCCCAGCCCCAATAAATTACAATAAACCTAATACACAGTACGTAGCAATACATATAGATATGAGCGGAATAAAAGTTACGGTAGGCTTATTTGTGTACATGTTCACCACTATATTTTTTTAAGTTTGTATGACAAAAAATGAGCGACACGAGTTGCGTGCTTGATTTTAATGTCTTTTTCGTTGGACTGATTATTCCTTCGTTATTCGAACTGAGGCCGTCCGTTTAAAGAAGTAACCCAACACATATCAATGACAAAAATTTAAATACTATAGTTCACTACCCCGCAGTTGTAACAGTGTTAAACACAGTCGCGGCAAAATACTAACGTACATTACATGTAATGTGCTACGTCGTAGAAAACAAATATGTTAATGTAAAATAACTGTAAGAACTGTCGACAATTCAGGCAGTTTTAAAACATCATAAAGCTGACCTAAATAATGTTGGCGGCCTAAACTGTGAATATTCATACGGAATGGCTTTTGGAATATGACATAATTCTTTGAAAAGCTGTAAACAGTAAACAACACATTTGACAGGTATAAAAGTAGAAGTCACATTTCAATGTTTATTTTTAGGTGTAGCGAAAGTATACGAACACATGTACACACGCAATGGCATGTAAACATTGATTTTGACAGATGCTACATGGCAGTCACGTGGCAATGTTTGTTTACATTTGGCGGAAGGATACGAAACGGGCCTGCAAGTAGATATTTAGCAGAGCTACGAGAAAGTCGCTTCCAGTGGGGAATGGACTATAGACATGTGAAAGGATTGCCAGTTGCATATCTCGCAGGCAACACTATCCATCTTAAACTAGAATGCCCACTTCGCTCAGATGCCAGTCGAAGGTAGACGTGCAGTGGTCAATTATAGCCTGTTCATGGTACCTTCACACTTTTTAAATTAAACCATTGAAAAATCACCCCATGTATGACATATTTGGTTATTTCTTAGATATGTCGTGTTTCACAAGCATTTTATACTTACGTTAATATACAAGCATACTACTTTCGGTTTTATATAAATTTTACTTATATTTTATCTATAAATGATACTATTTCATTTGTAATCGATATTAATATACGCAGAGAGAAAATAGGTGTGTTGGTAGTGCCTAGTAACAGTCCTTATGGAAAACTACCACTAAAGTTGTTATTTTTAGGTTGATTCAGATGTACAGAAATTATTTAAGATTGTCCAATTTTTTTATTGCCTCATTCTTCTTCTACGATAAATTAAATTAATATAATTAATTTCTTCACAAACAATTTAAAATAATTAGTATAATTCGTTAATCTTCTTACAATAAAAATCAATTAATATCACTCCTGTTATCTTTTAATGATTACAAAAATATCTTGCAGCAGTTATAACTTATATTTAAATCATTTTAAACTTCTTAATATCATACTCACGACCATCCTTCGCCGTGGTAGTCATATTTCTGCTACAAAAATTATGTTTGATTTTAACTCTGCCTTACTTATGTTGTCATCTGTTCTCAAATTGGCTGTCGTCTGACCACGCCACATCCCTCCGCCAATCGACGATGTAGAGACGACTAGTGTATTTTATTTCGTGCAACTGTTTAGTAAATATTGTAAACTTCCTACCCTCTGGGGAATAAATTATCACAATAAAAACAAAATTAGAATACTGAATATCATCTGGGAACAAATTAAATATACTAACATATGATTTTTATGTCAATAAACTATTATAATAACTAATATTATTCTGTATTTTGTTTAACTGCTATAACTAAACTGAATTTGGAAATTATATTGGAATAATTGACAACGTAAGAAAGTCCTATGTAATCATGTATAATTATAATATCACGGTAAAGTGAGCACTTTTGAACGCTCTTTCATTTTGAATAAGAGTTAATAAATATATTTTATTTGGCTTTAGACGTTAACTTCCGAGAGTTGTGGAATATACACACTGTGTTTATTACTTACATGGCAATATTTACCTAAAAAGGTCGCTAACGGATTACATATGGCTGAAACGAAAAAATAACTAAGGCGTCAAAAGTTCTCTCTTTACCGCGAACAGCCTATACCGGTTAATATAACCCCTGAAAATCAGCAACTTTTCAAAGTGAGTGCACACGAATGCGGTGCGTTGTCTCTTTGGTGAAATTTCCTAGACTTGACTAAGCTTTCTTTACACGAGGTAGAGGGATAACTTAAAAGTATTACTTTGGTCGGGTTTCATAAAAGTTGGAAGTGACCATGAATGTATTACTTACCCGTCGGCTGCGATGCCGACTGTCGTGATGGCGTGGGCAGAGCTTAGCTCAACAGAATGCTTGAGATGTGCCGTCACACATAGAATAATAACCAGGTCAGCGACCAGCGGATTTTAGCAACTGAGACGATATTGCCCAAACCCGATGTTGGTGGTCATAGCAGAAGCCTCCTCCACCAGACTAAGAACGAGGGCGTGGGGGTGCGCGAATATAGGCCAAAGTGACAGTTCGAGGTGCGATGTTCTCTTCGCTACACCGACCACTCAAGATGTTCTAGAGTAGGGCCCAAAGACGTTGTCGACTGCCGTAGTCCGCCCATAGACTAAAGATGAGGTAGATAGATCTCGCTTGTTGCGTGCAACCAATCTCTGTGTCCCGACATTAAACTGCTTTTCTGCCAATACGACTTGCAAAACCATCATGGTTTGGATTTTAGGGTAGAATACTGTTTAGTAAACATGTGCTTCGATATATTTGTTACTTCCTCTTACCGAATTGTAATGCAGTTTGGTTAAATTAAAATTGGTAAAAGTATTTTATTAATATAATAGTGCTTGACACTTAAAAATTAAGATATAAACAAACACGTTAATCGTAGTTTACCATGTGATACTGCCAGTTGTGTTCCTTTGGGGTAGGTCAGTGTTGGGTACATGCGCAGGAGACGAATAAGCGGTCTACCTCATTTTTACTCTGAGTTGGCCTAGACAATGAGCCTTTGGCAACATGCAGAGTGACAAAATGTCGGTCTAAAAATTAACAATAAATCGCTGCTTTGTAATGATATAAACTTATCTGTTCCGAATTTGTTATACGATGTTTTTAATTATTGTAGACACAGAAGAGTAACTGAATAAACATTCAAATGTAAAAAAAAAAAAATTATTGTACCGGAGCGAGCATAAATTCCACGTAATATTTCATTCTCAGTTTTGCTACTACGTGTATTGTCAAAAATTACAGTAACATAAAATAGTCATTTACCATGATAAATCAGCGAATTGAAGTTCAACGAAAGATTTAAATATAACTAAAGATTAAAATTAATTAATTATTCGAAGCCACGACTTCGTTTTCTCTTGAATTTCAGTTGCTTGTAACACACATTGTTCTCATGCCAGACTGTCCCGCCTATTTACTGTGCTCCATTACAAACGTACTCAAATTCACTTCATAGTATATTAAAACAATCACCTAAAATTATGCTGTCTGAGAAATTGATCGCTGTACCCCGTCTCTAGTGCTGTTCTCGCACAACGCAGTTAGAAATATTCAATAATACATAAGTGGATTACTGCGGTAACGCCTGCAAGATATGCAATCTGCACGACTATCTCATGCTTATGGATTCCTATTGGCAGGCATTGGACGACGCATTTTTAACACACTCCGACTGTAAATATTCCCATTTCAAAACATGGGATTATGGATAAATTATTCTTAATTTCGTCCTCTCTACGATCTCTGTATGTCTCGCTGGTTATTCTGGAATCGTTCCGTATATACTCTAATAGATTCTATAATACACCTCGCATTCTATTGATCTGGGGACATTTTGAAGATACATTTAACTGAAAGGATACTCAGAGGTATATGACAAGAAAGAATACTGAAGACATGAGTTGAACAAATAACTTTTATTAGTCTATGTATTACTGTACTATCCAGACAAGTTAGCAACACAATGTGATATTTCTAGAATAAATACAGATTTTGTTTTAAAGAATCTTTGTTGGCTAGCCTTTGTATTTAAAAGTACAATCTAAGCCAAAAGTCCATCAATTTCTTTTGTACTAACTCATGCAATGGGTATCCATAGGTACGGAATGCTGGGTATAATTCATCATGTCATGTAGAAATTGTGTTCGCAGCCCATAAATTGCCAGTTTTCCTATAACTTATAATTTTGGGGAAATGTATTATTGTCCCTGTTAAAACAATAGCCATGCTTAAAATAAAACGTTTATTCAATTTGTAACTATAATTATATTTTAAATAAATCAAACTTGGAATAATTCCATTTGGTATAGGTTAAAACATACTGGTTGTAGATATAAACGAATTACACCAACATTTACAATCTTGACTATGATTTTATATATGTAGAGGGAATAAGGTAAGTTGTGCGATTTGTCTCTGTATTCATGTCGTATGCGCTATTATGTTACAAATGTACACTTGTAATCATGTTAAACAGAAAAAATTTCCATGTAGGTTTTTATATTGGTACAATTTTTCCGTCAAGTATGTGCCACAATTGACGTATTCACAGTTCCGCTCTTTTTTGAAAAATGTGTTTGTAATATTTAGCGACGTATGCACCCAACAAAAACTGCTTGGATCTTGAAGAAATGACACTATATAACTTAATATGGCGTTCATAAAATTGTAATGAAATTAATGCCTTATGACATAGTAAGAGCTTAATAAATCAGCCAGATAAGTCCTTATTCGGGAATAGGATCAGTTTTGAAACATAAATAAGCATAACGTTTTACATAAATTATTTCTCAATAAAATACCTGTACTTTGGGAGTTATATCCACACTAACACCTATTTCTCACTCATAAGTTGCAGGTAGTATAGGATTATTTGAAACAACTTATCAATGAAAACTGAAAGGGAAAATTTTATTTTAAAACATATTGTTAAAAATATATGCAAAATGTTTTAAGTTTAGATACAATATAAAATAGCAAGGCCTTACACAAACTTATACACCAGCGGAACACACAAAAGAAACAACTTTTCCACAAGGCCTACACAACCTACTTGTGAGCTAAACTTGTATTCAGAATTTTGAGTTCTCAGTGAAGTACGCTCTCTTCTCTAGCCAAAATAGTTTTGCTAAGTGACTATCGTTATAATTTCGTACTGATGCTAGCGAAATTCCTTGGATACAACACACGAATACCCCGCTGGTTTGAGACATGCCTTCTACTGTAATAAAAAGGGGGGGGGGGGAGGAATCTACACAAAAAAAAATGTTATCCTAGCATTTTAGGGAAAAACTTACGAATTTAGTAAGTTGTCTCAAATAACCCTGTACTGAAAACATATAATAATTTAAAACACCACAGGCACTGCTCTCAAATTTGAACAGGAAATAATAAGCCTTCTTACGTTCATGAAAAGTATACAGAGTGGCATTCATTGTAATGTATACAGAGTGGCATTCATTGTAATGCATACAGAGTGGCATTCATTGTAATTGTGCGGTAACCTGACACACTCATACATTATGAACATTCAGACGATTTTGTTTCAGATTGTCTGTGTCGATGCATAGCAATGCACTAAGAGAGGCGTCAAAGTTATTGACTCCTACGTGTCTTTTTTTTTCTACAAATTATAGTTACCAGTCCTGTTTAATATTGTCAACACGAAAACATTAACACAGTAAAGATTATTTGTGTGCTAAGACAAGAGAGGTTCCATTCCATTTAAAGTACTTTCCCCCGCTGATTTCCTAGTCTGACACACACGAGAGCCTCAGAAATACTCATTAAATGGTTCCTCTTTCCGCCGTGACGGGATCCCCCTAGGGTACGAATCTTATCCAAAGCCATCAATATGTGTATTAGATGCACATCTATATTGATGACTTCACTGCTCGTGCCAGTTAGTCGGGGAACTTCAGCGAAAGACCTCGCACCATCACCGACGACTGGTTAATGCGTGTCTTCACAAGTGACTTCACCAGCAATTACTTGCTACAGCACAGGAATTCACCGATGATTTCATTGCTCGTACTGGCGGAAGCGCGAGAATTTACCGCTCACTTCGCTGCTCGTACTCCATAAGGCGCGGGCCTTTATCTATTATGTACTTCTCTGCTCGTACTGGCCAGGCATGGGTCTTCATCGATTACTTTGCAGCTCGTAATGACTTGGGAGCAGGTATTAATCAATTAGGACTTCATCGATTACTTCGCTTCTCGTATTGGCTAAGACGCAGGTCTTCGTAGATTAATCCGCTGCTCGTACTTACTAGGATGCGGGTCTTCATTGATTACTTCGGTGCTCAAACTGAGTAGGGCACAGGTCTTAATCGATTAGGTCTTCACCGATTACTTCAATGCTCGTACTTGCTAGGGCGCGGGTCTTCGTCGATTAGGTCTTCATCGATTTCTTCGCTGCTTTTTCGTGCTGGGGCGTGGCTCTCCACCGATAATTTCGCTGCTCGGGCAGTTCATATGCGGGTCACTACTAGCACCGAAAGCACGTGCTCGTGGAAGACACCTGCAGCCAGAAGTGATGCGGGGCCGGCTGCGGCAGTTAGAGCGCCTTCTCGCGTGTCGCCTGCAGACCGAGCGCCTCGGCGTGCTTCTTGGCCTTGAGGCGGAGGTCGGCGATGCTGCTGTTCTTGGAGTGGAGGCGGTCCTGGTGGACGGCTGCGAAGGCGGCCAGTCCCAGTGGGTACTGCGACGGGTGGCAGAACACCAGCGGTGGCGACCCGGACGACATGGCGGCGGCTGCCGCAGCGTACTGCAAACAACACACCAGAAAAAACCCTTAAAATATATCATGAAGATCAAAGCAACGAACAAAGGACATGAGAAATCGGAATAGCAATGACCAAGACAGGTAAACTGGAAACGAATCAGGACGCTGAAGACTTAGGCAATGTATAAGGAGAGAGAGAGTAATGGTATGACAAGGTTCCAGACTAAAGTACCGGCCTAGGGCGGGGGGAGGAGGGGGGGGGGGGTGATCGAAAAGGAGTCTACAGCTTCCCCAACCCGTTGGCAGTACCAAAGCTGATGGCTGGAATTGAAATATATATAATCTTAGTAGTAATAGTTTAGTGCCGCAATATAGACATAATATAATCAATAGAATAGAATGTCAAGAATTTGACCAATCTGCTAGGGGAGTCAGGGCGGAATGCAGGGAAACCGCACCACTCTTATCTTCCAGGCAGCTTGGTGTAGATAGCTGTAATATTATATAAAATTGTGATCCATAAAAACTGTAATCAAAAAATAAAGTAACCAAATAAAAGAAAACAAATAAAAAAGGAACACCCCGTGCCCCTGTATTACCCAGAAAGGGTTCAGGTATGGGGGCGATAAGAAAAATGGGCGACCGGACTTCAGCTTACCACGAAAAAAAAAAAAAAAAAAACACAGTCACACACGAGCGACCAGGTAAAGGCTGTACACGGTCAAGTGAGCACTTTAGAAATGAACCTTAGAAAAATGTCACTGCCCCTACATACATTTATTTTAATGGACGCACTGAGTGACATTCGCCCAGTGAAGTCGGTAACGATGGATGGCAACTAAAAAGATCTTAACGTCGAATAAAAAGTGCTCGTAACCATTTGTGATAACTTAAAATTATTTATTTTCCTTTCCTTCTTTTTTTAATGCATCGAAGTGCGAAAATGAGCACATGTTTAAAAAATTTACTTTCTTAGTAATTTGACAGTTTAATTTGACCGACGCGTGAATAAAGAGATGAGTCCCATGGCAATGTTAATTTTACAAAAGGCGAAGGAATACGCAATGTGCACACAAGTAGATCTTAAGCAGAACTTTCAAAAGTTCTCATTTAACCGTGAACAGCCTATAAAAGCTGTACACGGTAAAGTGAGCACTTTCGAAATCTATTTTCGAAAAGAATGGAGATTTGGGTGGCTCTTAACATCGAGGTCTTGAGAGCCGAATGAACTACAACATAGAATTAATACTGTCCCTTATAATTATATAAATGCTACGTACAATAAAAAAAAACAGTGTTGTATTTGAGCATTGTTCAACATAAATATACAACAATGAGATGTAGATTACTCAACACTCTTTATCAGCCAGGATGATGAATGTGACGGAAGTAGATAGGCCCCGTTACCTAGGGCGGGAGGGGGGGGGGACAGGGAAAATATAATACATATATGCCTATCAGCATAGACTAAAGATAAGGTAGACTAATTTTTACCCTCTGTGCGTATTGCCCAGCACTAGCTCTTTAGCTGACGGCAGAAATTATAAAACCACGTGTTCAAATAGTATAGACTTTTGTTTATGTTTTCTTCTTCAAAAGGCCCGGTGGGGTAGTTCCCGGATTTCCGCGTGTGAGAATCGTGCAGGACGATGCCGCTGGTCAGCGGGTTTTCTCGGGGATCTTCCTTTTCCCGCCCTTGCGTTCTGGCGCTGCTCCATACTCACCTCGCTTCACCTTCATCGGCTCTCAAGATACCGATGTAAGGAGTCGCACAAACCTCTCAATTCTCCACTCTTAAACACTGTGCAATCCAAATCACGTTGTTTGGGCAATTACAGAGGCAAATCACGTTGTATGGACAGTTACAGAGGCAAAAAAAGGCAATTCAGTGCTCAGCTGGCATGCGCCCTCTCCCGCATACAGAGCGATCTGTCGCAGCACTGTAACACGCTGGACTCGCGCTCCGGAGGATTCAGGTTTGATACCCGGTCAGTCATCCTCATTTCGGGTTTCTGCGCTCGCGTGTAGTACGTGATGGTTAGAGGCACGTGAATTTCGCTAATTCTTTTGACGTCAGCCTAAGACTTCTTACTTCTTTATACGCTTGGGCTACAACTGTTAGTTCACTGGCTTATATAGGCTGTTCACGGTGAACTGAGCACTTTCGAAACTGCGCTGAAGATCTACTTGTATGCTCACTGCTTATTTTTCCGCCATATGTACATACAATTGGCATTGCCATGGTCATCATCCCTTTATTCATGCGTTTGTCAAGAGAAACTATAAAATTATTTTAAAAGGAAATATTTTACCAATTTGAGCATTATTACGTTATTTACGCACTGAAAAGAGAAAGCAACGTTATTGAAATAATTTCAGCATTTACAAATGTTTATTTAAGACTTCAAATTCAAAGTTAAGACACGGAACTATTTTCTCTCCGCTGTTACCAACTTGACACGCCGTTTTCCAGTCAGGGTACCGGTTAAAATACATGTAGGTATGGGCAATGACGTTTTTCAAAGGTTGATTTCATAAGTGCTCACTTGACCATGAACAGCCTATACCATGGTGAAGGGCTGCTTCTTTCATTCGACCTGGCTGCATGAGATGCGGTCACTAATTGCCCTTATTTTCTATTTTCTAAAAATCCAGCTAAGGCGTATGAAATAAACTGCACAATTACGAGAGAAGAATACAAATATACGTGCTTGGAGTTAAACCTATTACCGAAAGAGTTTGCAAAATTCAAAGACGTCTACTGATGATCAAAAGGTTAATTTTTATCCATACTTAATTGTTAATAAAATGAATACTTAAATACATGTTGGAACGGCAATAACAGCATTGAATAAAGCCGGCTATAATCGAGATATAGACCTTATCGATAAATCATAAGCTAATGGAAATGAGCGACACCATAGTGCAGTGGTTATCAAACCCTCAATTACCGCGGAATACCCACCACCTCGATACCTCTTCCAGTAAAGTGCCGAAACGTAAAATTATCATTAAACAGCCTAATAAAATTGTTACTATAAAAACTTACTAATTAATTTAATTACTAGTTAAATTAGGTGGCAATGGTTGCTGAGCGATTACCACGTTCGCCTTCCACCAAGGCGAACCGTGTTCAATACCCGGCCGGGTCACCGGTTTTTCGCAAGTGGGAATCGTGCCAGACGTTGCCGTTGGTCGGCGGGTTTTCTCGGGGATCTCCCGTTTCCCCCGCCCCTTCATTCTGGCGCCGCTCCCTAGTCAATTCAATCACCCTCATCGGCTCTCAAGACCTCGCTGTTAACAGCCGCCCAAATCGCTTGATTCATTCAATAGTTAAATTATACCCAAAGTGCAATTGTTTTTACAAATTTCGAAATAAAGGACTATGGTAAGTCACAGAAACATAGCATTTACAGGACGAATTCCGTTATTAACATTTAGATACAGGCATCTCATATCAATGGAAACACTCGGCGGCATATTCAGGAATCTTTACGGATCTCCTACTACTCAGCCACGGATCGTCAGTGATCCGCGGCTCACAGTTTGAGAACCACCGACATAGTATTTGGGCATATACGTTGTCTCACTTACGAAGGCCACTTTTTAACGGTACTAATATAGCGCGAGTGTTATTATGACAATGCAAATCCAAGCTTAAGCCTCATTTGTCCTTTCTCTCTTAGATACGCCACTGTTTTCAAATTATCGAAAGCATTGTTTAAAAACTGAGATAATTAGCTTCCATGGTGACACTTCTTCACACGGTATCTATTTACTAAACAGAAAGACAGAAAATATAATGAATAATAATATTTTACTGACACAGCCGACTTCATGTGGCGCAGTCGATTAGTGCGCCACCTGTTTAGGGTGCTGGAGGCTCTGCCCTTCGTTCATAAGCAAAGGTGTGTTTTTAGCACAGGTTGTAAGGAGCCTTTAGCGTTCTTACCTCGTCTCCGGATGAGATTGCTTCCTATACTGAACATGTCATTCCACTTCCCCTCAAACTTACCGTGTACATGTCTTAACCATGCACATGGCTCCACGACTTGGGACGGGCTGCGCATTCAACACTTGTAACCATGGAGAATATTATATTTTTTCTAATATTTTTCTCATATCAAAAAAATATTGTTTTGCGCCAGAACCACAAGTATATGATACACAGGTGTTTTAGAAGCCGGGTTATAATTTTTGAAGACAGAAATTCTTGCCAAAAATATTTTTACTGCAGCTAGCCAGTCATATTCACCTGATGTAAGTCATATTTTTTTTGTTTCCCCTCTCCTCTTACCGCCCAGCAATCTACCAAAGTAGACTTCCCTGGAATGGTCGTCTGGATCATTGGGTACTACTAAGCCCTTCCACAACAAGGTGAGATCTCATCACAAGTTAAAAGTTTTAACCATTGTAACCATGCGAGAGTGTGCGCACGCCATCTTCACGAATACATCGCTTGTCGTCCATCCACACCAGTGCCAATGTATTACTGCACTCATAAATACAACTTCCTTTTGTGTGATCGTATAGTGCGGACAACTCGCATCGTACGGTGTTGCTCCAGAACAGATATAAAATCGTCAAAATTAATTTTATTTTGTATCACACATGACTGAATACCTTTTGCTCATTTGGAGACTTTTCCTACGCATTTGTACATGTACAGTTTTGCATGTAACCCTCGAATTCTGTCATAACGTTACCACCGCACTCGTCCTTGAACTTACCAATCACTTTCTTGTTTGTGTCCGAGTAGCAGGATTGTGTGGTAGGGTAGGCGCTGGTGTCAAATTTATTTTTAAATTTGTGTTCGCTGGCCAAATATTGGTAAAAGTCTGGGGTTCGAATCTGTAACAGGTACGATTCGGTGTCGGTATACAGGAGCTCAAGATCTTCTCCGTACCGAGCCTTCATTACATCTTATTGGAAATTATACATTAAAGTTTTTGACAGGTCGAGAACAGTGAAGCCTGCATAGATAGGCTTATCAAAGAGAATGAAGTCATGCTGCAGATGGAGAAGAGAACGATTTTCTTTTTATACTGTCCTGTCTAAGAATGTTGGTTTTGCTACCAGTTTTTAAGTAGCTTTTCACTGCACACTAGCTCCATTTTTAGGTGTTTTCTTTTATTTTCCATAAGTTTTCCAAATGCTGCATTATTCACCAATTTGAAGAATTCCTTCACAAAGTCGTTGGTGGTCGCCTGTCGCTTCGCAGTGTTGAGTTCGACGTAGGGTATTTGCCAGGGACTTTGTTCAAATGCAAGTACAAGATGTATTTTCGTAAGCTTCAAGCCATGGGTGATGGCTTGTTTTAGGTTGCAGGTGGACGATGTATTTTTCTTGTCGTCCAGAGTCGTCATCAATTTCGAATGCTTGGAGCCAGGTGGACACTGGTTGATGGGAAGAAATGGTAAATCACGATGTTCTTCGTGCAGGGACGTGGGGTACTCGACATCCACCTCGAGAATATATCCTGTTGCCCCATTGTCTGCAATTGAAATGAGGTCGATGTTGGTGTTGGCCCATCTGAAATTACGTATTGGGAGCGGTAAACTCATAGCCTAACAGTACAGGTTGTTTGCATCGAGGTACTGCAGGTATGTTGACGGCTTGCTGGTGTCGTATGTTTCCGGTGCATAGATATTATTTGCTACCACATGATGTTTTTAACGCACTGGTCCACTCCACAACGAATTCCATTTTCATTAAATATGTGCATGTCGTAGTCCGTTAGAAGTTCCAGCTCGACCCCGTCTTATGCAACATAGCTTCGTAAGCGAACCCCATGAGCACTGATGTAGTGAACGCAATTAAGCTTGTACGTGGAAATACAGAGGTCTTAAAAGTTCTCAAAAACATCGGACAGTAGGAGCTCGTCAGTCTTCAAATACAATTCTGACTATGTCTTAACACTGCTACAGTCGAACTCTAGCCATACTGTTTGGGTGCGAGTATAGTCTTCTTCAGTGATTTCCGAGTCCGTCAGCTTGTTAAAGAAAGCGTCTTAAGGAGGTAGCTGTGACTCGTTCAGCTTCTCCCACGAGTAGACGTAATCGTAGGGGTAAACGCCTTTCCGTGTGACGAGAGGATGTTGGTTGTGGGTGAATAATTTTGCAGTGTTGATAAATTTTGAAAGGTGGTAGGTACTCGGCAAGGGATGGCAGACTGCGGGCCATGAAGCGGAAGGTGTCGATAAACTGCATAGAAAATTTTCCCCCCAGTGATTTCGAGAACGTGATTAATTTTCCTCTGTATGTGGGATGATGAAGATTTCCTTGTCGTCGTAGCCAAGATGTTTGATAATGAAGTTTTCGTTGTAGCTGAAGTTGTGGAACAATACAGGTAGTTTTTTTTAGTGCGGCAACGCAGCATATTACAGCTGGTGCATGCAGGCCCTATATGTAGCGCCCAGTGAAGTGGTCGTGGTCTCTTACTTAATGATTTTCGTGTGTGAACGTGATTCACAGTAGTAGCATCTTGTCGCCTGTGAGTAGCTTGACTTTTCTGTGGGGGTGAGCGGTATCATTTGCTTCGAAGTGGTATAAATATCCTTTACTTTCGTGCCAATATCCACTATGGTGTCCGTAAATTTCTTCACCGCGTCTTCACCCGTGTGTATAATGGGCTCTAGTCTCAGCGTGAATGTTAGTGATGCTGTGATTACACTATTGTCGACTTGCACTTAAATACAAAAACTGCAGGCCTCGTGCTTCTGATAGTCATATGTGTAGGCATGGCTGAGGTCCGGGTTCGCTGGTCTGAATCGGCTTGAGTGTTGACTCGAAATCCGCATATACGACTATTGGCAATTCATTCATGTGGTGGTAATTCTTGAATTTCAAAACGGGCGGACTACCATCCTTCCCTGACTGTGGCATTTCAGTACGTAGTGAAGCATTTTCCTTGCAGTATTTTTTTGTGTTCATCTAAACACTGCTGCCCTGTTAGCCCAAATACTCGTGGCAGGTCATGGTAGAATGCGAAGCAGCGCTTACATATGTGTATTTCATCATGGTGGGCGGTCAGCTGCGATCTCACCAAACGTACAAAATTCTTTATGCAACAGTAGTGAGCGTTCCCATCTTCCGTGGCGAGGAGAAGGAGGTCGATGTGCTGATTCTTTTCTTCTTCGGCTGCTCGTATGGGATACATTTTCTGGTTCTCGCCTATACCGTAAATGTTCACAAACACTGACACATTGTTTTTCTGGAAAACTGTGATATGCCGTAGTTGTGTAGGGAACTCGAGGCTTGAAAAGTCAAATTTGTTTACTAGGGGTTGATATATCTTGTCTACTCGTTCAGAGTTCCGGCCTTCTACAGAACCTGCTAGAATGGCCCATTTAAAGCACGTGTGCTCGTTTGTGTTTTGTGGCCTTCTTGTTCTTGACAGATTCTGGCAAGTCAACGTACGACGGGACTCGAAGGGGGTCCTGCTTGTTTATGCGGAGCTGCAGGTAATTGACTGATGACAGTGTCCATCCCGAACCGCGCTCTTTGTATGCGTCCTGCTCTTCACATATTTTTTCTAAGCTGTTTCCTACCGCCTTCTCAATATCGCTAGCCTCAAATACTGCTACATTTCTTGTTTTGAAAGTTCTCTTGTCTGTACCTTCTACGAACGGCTCTGGCTTCGTATAGTTACACTCAAGCCACACATTAAATTTAATTGGACCCTGCTCTCGTACTTCGTCGGTGAGCTGGTCAATGTTATTTTCTTCATGTGGGCCTAAAATTTACAAATATCTTTCGTCGAACCACTTACGTTTTCAGCCACGGATGTCTTTAAATTACGCCGGAAAAAAGTTCCAGCTTCTGCGAAACCATTGGCGTTAATATTCCCAGACCCAGCGATGATTCTTGGACGCGACGGTCGCTGGCACGAAGGTGGATTAACATCTTGAAACCTTGGTTTGCAAGTTGCACACTCATACTTTGTGGTGAAGGAGACTGTACACGAGTGATTTCGGTAGGTGAATATTCCTACAACTTTGCAGGTTTTCGCATGTCTCTGCAAGTTATCACGTCTAGCAAATGACAGTCCACAATCGATCCACTCGTGTACCACTCGATCTGTATTCATCGCTAAGCCATACTTCTCGTGCCCTCGTGCATTGTGGTTGAACACGAAGGTTTTATCGCAGACGTGACATGAATGACGATTAATGGTTCAGTAGATGACATCGATGGCGATATATGCAGCTCATCTGAGACTGCTGATCCTACAGCCAAAGACGAAGTCAAGACGTCGCTTGCAGGCACGCCATTAAATGCACGCTTCATCTTGATATCCGCAGGAAAAAAAAACTAACATAATTAATACATCTGATAAACGAAAGGTATAAGGGATCTGTATCATACAAAATGGAATATAGTTAACCATATTTAAGAGCATGAATGATAATTCCCTGCAGAACTTTATGGAATAGTTGGTTTACACATGTTTACCAGTCAGAATGTTAAAAAGGTCAGGAGAGGAAGACGATACGTCACCTGTCGCATTAGACGAAGAACTGAGACGATATGCGAATCTGTCCACCTCATATACCCTCAGAGCCTGAGATGTCACCTGAGCGTCATGTGACACACTTAAAATGATATACAACTAATGAGCAATGACACGTGAGCACCACGTGACACACGTTTAAAATATGTTATACGTGTACATACTGGGACAAACGACAGCAAACCCCGTTCACCTGTAAGGTGAACTGTAGGGACAATACACCCTTGTGGTGTGTTGTGATTGTAATTTAATTGTTTTTTTTTTTTTTAGACTCTCAGAAATAACGAAGAGACACTTTCTAAAATATGCTCAAAGTCATCAAGAAGCTTGTTTATGCTAACTCCTCCTCCTCCTCCTCCTCCTCCTCCTCCTCCTCCTCCAGTATGCTTGAGTTATAATGGTATAGTGACTAGTATATATTTGACTGGTGT